>CM076678.1:5507228-5674728 GCA_038501925.1 Xenopus petersii | reverse complement strand
ATGGTTGTCATGTAATACCAAAAGTCTATGTGAAATTCTTGATTATTCTTTGGTTGTAAATTCGAAAAAATGTATTGGAAATGAAGAGCATGACCCTTCAGTTCAAAAGATCTATCTATCTGCAACACAAGGTTTATTTATTTCTAACATGCAAAGAGGGGAATTATATAGGGTTAGGTGATAGATTTGGGTATTTTGAGCAACTTCCATTTTAAAATGTAAAAATTGAACAGCTTCTGATGAAACATGAGAACTAGCATTTGTTTTGATCAGTAGATATAGATTTTCAATATACCATGCATGACCTACCCCCAGTTCAATTAATCAAAGTCCAGTTGATCCTGCAAAACTTTGAAAGGTGGTGCCGGGGGGGGGGGTTATGCCTAAAAATGGCCAATAATAACTTGACTGCAGCATAGTTCTACTTCAATATTCATCATCTAGCCATATGCCTGTGTTGTTTTCTTCTCTGTTATCCCAAGAAGAAGCCCTGCTGAAGCAAGGGGTCTGGGTTGCCACCAAAGGGGTTGGGCTTCCTCTCGGATGGTTGTGGTTTGACATACAAAGGGCAGAATTTAGGTGTATATGTGAGGCAATTGGTCAGATCAGGAGTGGGGTTGGGTGGATGAGGGGCATGGTTATGCAGGTCAGATTATTTTAGCATTGATGCAAACAAAAGAAGGAACATGGCTAAAAATAATACTAAAATTACTAAGTTTTTAGTAATAAAGTATCTTGCTTATGCTATAAGCTATAAATCACAATTTTCTTTGCATTTTCTTATACTATGATCCCCCATGCGTGTGTATATTTTTGTATTCAAATGCCCCATAGATTAGGAAACAAGATGCTTCAATCAATTCAATCTTAACACACACTGCTTGCCTTCTGGTCAAATATATATTTTTAGAATAGTTTTATGCAGAAAACAGTTCTATGTAGCCTTGATCCCAACTTTGCTTTTTTTTTTTTTCTCTCCCTTATTTGTGACATCACAATTTGTCAACATGTGGGTGGCTGGCTATTCCCAAAACACGGTCTGACAGGTGTTCCCAATGAGGGGGCCGACAAACACAGAGATCCCACAGCGTAACATTCATCTGTTCTGTCCTCGCATGAAATGTGTGGAGCTGTCATAATAAAAGACTAGCTATCTAAAAGAAACATGCAACCATCTCTCATGCGCTCCCCCCTCCGCCCCGCCTAAGTTTTACAGGAGCAACGCGCCTCAGCGATCAATCTGAACAACAATTTACAAGAAGCATCCATTCATCTGGGAACAAGGGCTGACAGTTCATAGTTCCTAAGGATTATGTCTTGTTGGATAATGGATGGTCAGACCATAGATTCAGGGCTGAAGGGCTGGACTATCAAGCTCATAATGTAGACTAGAAATATAGAGCCAATGTTTGCAATAAAATTGGGGACTTTTTTTTGACAAAAATAAAAAACTATTTCACAGTAACTTACTTCATCATATTCAATTACAATAATCAGAAATGTATGAGGCATAGTCAAATACAATATTATACATGACATACAGGCATTATTAGGATTTATCACACTCAAGTCAATGAAATCAATCTATCAAATGAATCAATGCACATTACTTGGCAGTGCATGTACTCTTAATTCATGGTTTATTTCCCTAGTTTCAATCTCAGGAATTCAATTTTAGGCTGGTGGTAATAGAGGTGTTTCTGTGGGTTCCCGTTGGAAATTGTCTTTTTGCGTTCGTTAATATAGCAGACAAGAATTTAAAGAAATTCTGTTGCTGTCTGCTTCTGACCTCAGATGGTTCTTTACCAAACTGATGATTTTTTGGCCAGTGCAAAGGTTGTTCATGAGTAAAACAATAGATGAGGCAAAATTGAGGATGAGTGGTTCAGCAAACATTACACAGTATACAATGACCATAGAACATGTGAAGGCACCATTCATGGAATGGTTCCCCTTCAGTGGAAGCCTCTAAGGGATAACACTTCCTGAATCCCTCTCCAAATTTTAGTCCCAATTGGGCAAATGTCATCTAGAAGAACAAACTTTACATTACTACCTCTCATGAAGCCCCATACTGCTCCTGAGTGTTCCATTACAGAAATTGCTATCCGTTGCCTTTAAATAATTCATAGGGTCCCTCTTTCCCAACTTACCTATCTACATAGGGACTCCCAAGCTTGTCACTAGGACCTTACACTCCAGACTTTCAGCACATCCATCCTTGGTACTAGGTTGAGACTAAACACCATGGTCTCCCTCCCATTATAAAACCTGTAGACAATAACTAGGATCCAGGTCAATCCACAGGCCAATAGGGGAATCCATAAGGTATCCTTAAAGAAATGGTGCACTTAAACTTCTTGAATAATCCATTTCTTTATGGATAATTCTTGATTTGTTTTTGAGCAGTGCATTGACTTCAAACACATTTTGATAGATAGGTGATAGATAGATAGATAGATAGATAGATAGATAGATAGATGATAGATGATAGATAGATAGATAGATAGATAGATAGATAGATAGATAGATAGATAGATAGATAGATAGATGATAGATGATAGATAGATAGATAGATAGATAGATAGATAGATAGATAGATAGATAGATAGATGATAGATAGATAGATAGATAGATAGATAGATAGATAGATAGATAGATAGATAGATAGATGATAGATGAATAGTTTTAGCCAAAACTAAATATGCAAAATTGGCTTGTGGAAGAGTAATTTAGGCTTGAGTTTTCTAACTCCATTCATACAATTCATAAATGTAATGGAGATTATCCCAGGAGACTGGAAAATGATTGATGTCATTCTACATCCTACAGCAGTTATGAAAGTATAAACCATTCTTCTGAAGAACTGAAGCTTTTATGTTTAAATGCTTTAAAGATATAACACTCGTATACTTATGTCTGAAACCTCAGAACATTTTTCTTGCTTTATTTTCTTACTGTGTTTTGCGAGGAGGGGGAAAATCACAATGCTCTCTTTATCTCTACGGTTATGATATTATTACCATGAATATTTCCTCACAGATTGTAATAATGTAAAAGCATCTATTGTGATCCCACACATACAGTATATACATATCCCTTGAAAGTCACATGGACTGAGTCCCATTTGGACTTTAATCCTTGGATGCCTGAGAGAGGGAGAGTGTACCCCCCAAAGTGTTGATTTTTTTGTGGGTTAAATAAATAGGATAAGCTCCCCAACTCCATCTAATGCCATGTGTATGGCCCTGTTAAAAACTCGACTGCACTCTTATTTTTATAAACCATTCAAATTTTTAGAGGGATATTCACAGATTGCAGATTTTGAGAGTAATGTGACACTATGCCTATATTCTGTAGACATTGGTAACCTGATAGATATCAATTAATATCGATATTTCTTGTAGCCCATAGTTTCCTAATGGATTTAACATTCCACACAAGCATCACTAATCCTAAAGTCTTGGCCAATGATATATCAACCGAACTGACCTATAAGATTGTCTAGTTGGATCAATTCTTAAAAATTCCAGCCTACATTGGAACCTGCTAGCAGTGATGGGCTAGTAAATTTGGCAGGTGCAAATTGGGGACGAATTTTCACCGGCAGGTCTGAAACTTTGGACGCGCGTCAGAAAAGTCACTGTCGTCAAAACTGCTGTGTGTCAACATTATTTGGACACCAATTAACTTTAACACTCGTGTCAAAATTTACGCAATTGTAAGAATTGACGCAGATATCAAAATTCACATTTGGCAAAATTTTTGCTGTGAAATTTGCGAATTCTTCAGCGAAGTTAAACCGGACAAATTTTCCCGTCACTACAACATTTCAGCTACACAATGAGCTTTATACATGGTATAGCCCTCACCAAGTATCTATTCCATTGTTTGTTTTTCTACCCTGTGATTGTTTAATAAATATATAAACAATTATAGCACATCCAGACTTTAAGATACATTGCAATGTATATCCTCGCAGCTCCAAGCTGGGCTTCTCAGCTATTTTGGCTCTTTGAGATAATATTAGTTTTTCATTTTTAAAAACAAAGAGTGTCAAAGAAAACTTTCTCTAGAGGGGTCAGCTATGTAAACTTTTGCAGCAATGGCTCTCCGGCTAAGAGCGGAAGGTACCTCGTTTCCAATTAGAGCCAGACAATAACTTCGGCAGAGAAAAATGCAATTTGAGATCTGTGATGAAGCTGTCATGCTCTGGAAGGTAAAGGCTGCCCCTGGGATGAGATAATATCGTTGGCTTGAACAGATCTCCTTTTATGAAAGAAGAGTGTTTATTCTTCTCAGTAGCTGGGGACGAGAGACTGGTAATTCAGAGAAGATTTCAGTTTCAATGAAGCATGTTTTGATATGAGAGACTCCCTCTGTAAGGTATTGCAGAATAAACAGAGCTACTGTATATTGGCAGCTTAGATAGCAGAAAAGAGGATGTCTGAGATTTGCTAAGTCATTTGGAGATGGGGTGGGATGGGGGGAAGTAACACGTCGCAGATTTATGAAACGCTACACAATTCGTTTAGTCTTCCAGACACATTCATGGAACCTTTTATCTGCACACTCGATATGTATATATTTAAAAGGAGAAGCACTTCCCCCCTTTGGACAACGTATTTGCTTCTTGTGATGAAGTAATTTGCTGCAATAGTGTAGAGGATATCTACTGTGAGGAACATGTCTACTGGAAGGAACTGTATCTATATCCTGGGGGTGGAATGTGTTTCATAGGCCCAAGGCTGAAGGTTGTCATTCTCGTTCAATCATCTATATAAGGAAAGGAAGAGGATCATTCTGTTTGGACTCACCTGGTAATGAGGGTAGAGATGCTGGAGAGTGAGGATAAGATGATGAAAAGGCCCTAAGGTAACTTGAGCCTAAGAAGTCAGGGTCCAAGGCCCCTGTAGAGAGGCTAGATGTATAGAGGTAATGATCTTCAAATAATTTTACTAATGATCTTCAAATGTTTTTTTACTAGAGCAGAGCATGCAGTAACCATTCCAACACTTTCCTCTTGTCTCTATATATTAGGTACCTATCTAGTGCTAACAATCCCTATTTCTGTAGGGAAATGAGAGAGAGCAGACAGTAACCCTTCCAACACTTTCCTCTTGTCTCTATATATTAGGTACCTATCTAGTGCTAACAATCCCTATTTCTGTAGGGAAATGAGAGAGAGCAGACAGTAACCCTTCCAACACTTTCCTCTTGTCTCTATATATTAGGTACCTATCTAGTGCTACCAATCCTTATTTCTGTAGGGAAATGAGCGAGAGCAGACAGTAACCCTTCCAACACTTTCCTCTTGTCTCTATATATTAGGTACCTATCTAGTGCTACCAATCCCTATTTCTGTAGGGAAATGAGAGAAGAGCAGACAGTAAGCCTTCCAACAATTTGCCCTGTCCCTTTTCCGTTGGAGAAATGAGATTTCAGCCATCAGTAACCCTTTTCAGTGAGGAACTATACATACAGTATATACATCCATTTTATATTCAGTTTGGAACATACAGTACTCACCTTCATGTGAAGATTTTCATTTTACACATATAAATCATTTTGCATGGAAAAACAAACATAAAATCATTTTTCAAGAGTGCAAATAGATTTGGCTTCCGTACAGGTGATCTTATGAGACATTCCTATTACCATCTGTTTTTTTTTTTTCTTTTTACATTATTTTATTTCTTGTGTTTACCTCCAAAAATAAACCTGAATAGTGCTATGAAGCATGGCCATGTGCTCACTGGAAATGCTACCATCCATCATTGCTGACAGCCAGGAAGGTCCTCTCTGTGTCTTACCCAAATGTCTCTCTTCCAGTCTGTTGTACAAATAAGCCGTGAGAGATTTACATGTATCAGGCCAAACTCTTTCACTTCATAATAATGCTCTGTATCGAAAATATTATCCTCCACTCCCATCTCTCCCGAGTTTTTTACTATCTTTTTCCTACAAGAGCCCTGCAGTCATTTCATTTCCCTTCGAGTTTGTCTTAACTTTGTCAGAAGGTAAAAAGTTTCCCACTTAATTATTATAAAATTATTATAAATCCAAAAATAACGGTTATAGTAATGTACACAACATTGATGGGTGAATTTGTCTCACTGCTTCACCGAAAAATTAGAGAATTTCCAGTGAAATTCACGAAACAACGAAAATATTTTGAAAACTGAATGCGTCAATTTTCGGAAATTTTGATTTTGAATTTTGACGCACGCATTAAAGTCAATGGGCATCTGAATAATGCAGGCAAGCGACAGTTTTGACGCGAGCTACTATTCCGACGTGCATCAACTTTTTTTTTCTTTTTGCTGGCGATTTATCGCTCCAGGTTTACGAAGCTATCCGCAGTCAGAAACACAGAAATTTGCAGAGAATTTGAGCCTGACGAATTTATTCGTCCATCACTAGTACACAATCAAAAAAGAGGAGAAACACTCACACTGGAATCAGTTTACTGTACCTAGAACAAGACTGGATGGAGAATGTATTCAGAAGGGGTGATTCACCTTCAAGTTAAAGGGATACTGTCATTTTTCAAAATGAATCAGTTAATAGTGCTGCTCCAGCAGAATTCTGCACTGAAATCCATTTCTCAAAAGAGCAAACAGATTTTTTTATATTCAATTTTGAAATCTGACATGGGGCTTGACATATTGTCAATTTCCCAGCTGCCCCAAGTCATGTGACTTGTGCTCTGATAAACTTCAATCACTCTTTACTGCTGTACTGCAAGTTGGAGTGATATCACCCCCTCCCTTCCCCCCCCCCCCCAGGAGCCAAACAAAAGAACAATGGGAAGGTAACCAGATAACAGCTCCCTAGCATAAGATAACAGCTGCCTGGTAGATCTAAGAACAGCACTCAATAGTAAAATCCAGGTCCCATTGAGAAGGAAAAACAGCAGCCTGCCAGAAAGCATTTCTCTCCTAAAGTGCAGGCACAAGTCACATGACCAGCGGCAGCTGGGAAATTGACAAAATGCCTAGCCCCATGTCCGATTTCAAAATTGAATATAAAAAAATCTGTTTGCTCTTTTGAGAAATGGATTTCAGTGCAGAATTCTGCTGGAGTAGCAATATTAACTGATATGTTTTGAAAAAAAAAACATGTTTTCCGATGACAGGATCCCTTTAACTTTTAGTATATTATAGAATGGTCAGTTCTAAACAACTTTTCAATTGTAGTGATGGGCGAATTTATTCGCCAGGCGCGAATCCGCGGCGAATTTGCGCGATTCGCCGTTGGCGAATAAATTCGCGAAACGGCCGCAAAAATTTGCGGAAAAAATTCGCCGGCGTCAAAAATTTTTTTCCGGAAAAACGGACGCCGGCGCCAAAAACGGGCGCCGGCGTTGAAAAAACGGGCGCCGGCGTCAAAAACGGGTGCCGGCATCAAAAACGAGACGCTGGCGCCGTTTCGCAAATTTTTCGCCGTTTTGCGAATTTCGCGCGAAATTCGTGAATTTTTCGGCGAAGCGAAACTGCACAAATTCGCCCATCACTATTCAATTGGTCTTCATTTTTTTCCCAAAGTTTTTCACTGATTTGCCTTCTACTTCTGACTCTTTCCAACATGCCAATGGGGGTCACCAACCCTATCTACACTTATCACTACATTTATTACTCATCTTTCTATTCAGTCCCTCTCCTATTCCTGTTCTAGTCTCTTATACAAATAAATGCATGGTTGCTATGGTAAGACTTTTTTTCCCCCATGGGATTGTTAGTTCCGGTAGCAACTAAGCACTTTCAACTGAAAGCCCTTGCATTTACTTACCTCTGGAGACACCTACCAGCGCACATTGTACTCGACTCTTATTACATAATATTTTGGCCTCTTTCCTCTAACATTTCATCACTGCTGGGAAGTTGCCCAGTTAGCTAAAGAAATCTGAGTTACAGTTTCATACACTTGTGGATCCATAAATACAAATTCCTGCATTATAATCAATCTACCTAAGTAGCCTTCATTTGAATCAGAGAGTATATTAGAGACTTATTAGAGTAATTATTTTCATGTAAAAGGATTAACATAATTTTGTTCTTTGAATATCAGAGTTGAATATCAATTAGCCTTCATTATGCTGATGAATCCTAAGTAATTATGGCTTAACTGTTACCCCCCTCTGGTGCTGATTCCGAGGACATGTGACAAAGGAAGAATATAGTATTCTCAGTGTAAATGGAGTCTCTTAGTCTCACCTCTGTGTAAGAACAACATGCATCAAGGCAAGATTACACATGTAAGGCTTTGTCCGGGAACTGGAAAATGGGGTAAGCAAGAAACTGAAACATGGAAGAAATTGGATAGAGACGTGTAAGAAGTTTCAGAGGATTCAGAAAGAGACTTTGGCTTCAAAACAATCTACGCTAAGGGGGTTATTTATCAAAGTCAGAATTTATCTCAATATTTTCTGCTGCAAACTCCAATCAAATCTGCTCAGGTTTTTTTACGCTTATTTTTTTACATTTTCCTGAAAATGTGCTTTGAAAAAAAAATCAGATTTTCGTGTTTTTTTTATCCGATTTTTTGGGATTTTTCACCCGAGAACTCTGATTTTTGGCCAAAAACTTCGGGGTATTGCACGAAACCCAGCACACATCAAAAAAACATTGGGCCTTCTCCCATTGACTTATATGCAACCTCGACAGTTCTGAAATGATGAATTTTCTTATTAGGACTTTTCCATCCCAGGGTTTAATAAATTCCAAATAAAATTGTGAAAAAAATCACACATTTTTCGTGATTTTTGCTTTCGGAGTTTAGTAAATAACCCCCTTAGAGTCAACATGCTACAGATACATTCAAGGTTGCTCATCTAGAATTCATATGGTACTTAGTTACATTTTGTCTGATCTGATCCATACATAAAACATAGAATGAGGTATAAAATATTTATGGTTGCCAAGAGGCAGTGTGTCTACAACAACCCTTGGTTTACTGTATTTGTGGGTAGGGGTGTGGTCAAACATAAGTTCCTCCACAAAAGATTGGGTTGAACACTGGACTAAATCCTAATTTGAATATTGAAATTTGAGAAATTTGAACAAAATGTTATTGAGTCCTTTAAAGCCAAGCCTCATGACTTTGAAGGAGAATGAAAGGTAGAATCACTAAGGGGTTCGAAGTTGTTAGGTACCCCCAATCTCTAGTTTCTTACTTTAAAACTAAACAACACTTTAACACAATACAATAACAGAGGCTCCAAGACTGCCAGTTGAATACTTCACTTAACATGTAGCTGGTTTCCAAACTTCATTTCATTTATAAAGAATGAAGTAAAAAATGCCACAAGCTTTCTAACCTGTTAAATTACTGGAAATGTGTAGCTGAAGCAAGGTCATTTAGGAATTACAGGCAAAAATATCACAATTCATTAGATGCCCAGAAAGGGACGTGTCCTTCTTTGGTTCAAAGATGTTTCCTTCACAGTGATATATAAAGGGAATGATGAATGGTACAGCCAGCTACAATGTATCTTTATGCCCTGGTAATAAATCATCAAAAGGCTGAAATATCCTCTTTCAATGTGGAAGCCATCATCTCTCTTCCTCAGTGCCACTTGTATATGGACAGTTGTGACCTATAGCCTTGTTTCTGGAGACGTGGATGCCCACCGGGGTGGCTAACATTCCTTCATCAATTTAAGTCACACGGCCTAGAAGGGCACACAATGAACTCTATCCGTCAACGTGGGGCGGCGTTGATTAGTCTGGAAGTCAGTAACCTCAGAGGTTTGCCCGGCGGCTCTGTAATTAAAAGTAAACATTGGGCGTGATGTAGACATTGCCTGCTGATGATTCAGGGAACATTTGCTTAATGCTGAGATCTCATGTGGCCAATTTAGCTGTGTTACCTCCAAAACTAATGTCTCACACATAATAATTACAACCTTGACTCAACTGCTTCCCAGGACAACCCCCATAGCTGCCATAATTTTATCTTCAAATGAATAATAATTATTTGACCTACAGTAGCATACTCTAAATCCCCTCTCCATTAACCTAATGCCCCACACAACAACTCTTCCTCCATACATTATTGGTCTCATTAATTGCCCATATGTCTGCTACCACCACCTCCAAACTGAGGTGAGCATGAAACGCATAAGCCTACAGAGATGATGTCCTATATAAAGAGGTTTATTTTACTTCTTTTATGTGGCCCTGGTAGATACATTGAGTGCCCATCATCTTGAGTGCCGAGGGGTTGTTGCATCTGCACCAATTCTTCTTTCTGGAGAGTTTCTAGTTTGGAACATGTTCTTTGTCTTGTCTTTTGTCAATATTTAAAAGGAAATCCCTTCCCATACAACACTTCCTTAAGTAACCTGTTCATCCGGTATCACCCCACCTAACCCGTGACCCACGTTCCCTGTCCTCTTCTGCCATCTTGCTTCAGGAGGCTTCTTTCTGAAGACACAGCTTTCACAAGGTAATGCAGGTGACTACTTGACAACGAGTATTTATTATATCACATGAATTACGTTTTCTCACAATACTTCCCTTTTAAAGTTACAAGTGTAGCCAATGTGAATTTAGTCAATTTCTACCAACCAAACTCTAATTACAGCTAATAAAGCAGCTTAGCAAATGTATGGCAAACCATACGGTAGCCTATAGTGATGCCTTGGGACACCTCCAACCCTAAATATCAGTCTATTATACAGCAACCTCCCTAGACATCCAAAACCATGCAGACTACTATTATTGGTAGAAATATCTAAATATGTGAATAATTCCACATGCACCTTGAGATCCTCATTGTTTCTGTCGTTCTTGGAGGTGACGCTACTAAATTTGCACATTGTCAATAATTAAAAACTGCCGTGTGACAGACAAGCTGCTTGTTATAAATTTTTACCTTCCCGGTTAAAAAAGAAACACAAGTTTTTATTCACTTGAACTTGCCACAGTTCCTCCTCCGTAGAATAATACCCTAAAGGCACAACCATTGTGGCACCCAGAGCTGTCAGCTTGCTGTCCACTGCACTTAGTGAAAGTGCCGGGAGAAGGCAGGGGTGGATTTGACAGTTGGTGCCATGCTGAAATCACTGGGACCCACCGCTGCAATTAGGCATATTTAACCTGCTTTTCACACCATCTTTTCTCTTATTTTTGCCATTTCTGCCTATCTGATTAGGCTGTTGAGCTTCATGCAGTAATTATAGCTAAGAGCTAAACCCGCCGGCTCCTTAGCTAAGATTCTGTAAAGATCCAGATGGAATGAAAATCCTTAATAAGGGAATCCCGAAAACAGTAGGCGTTTGAAAAACATGGACATGTTCTGAAACAGCAAAGAGGAGGAGGAATTGGGAAAGTCTTAACAAAACAACTCTCAAAATAACTAAGGAAATCATCTCTTCCAGAGCTTCAGCCCCACACACTATTAATAATGTTCTTCTTGGCTGTACCAGTCTTTGAGGCATGCAGGTATTACAGAACAATATTTTGTATAATTTTTTGTCTATATAAGTGAAAATATTCAAAAATATAGGTTTCCTCTTAAACGGACATTATTGCATGTTTTTCCCATTTTATATTTGTTTAACATACAGTATATAAAGGTTCTGTTACTGTAACTCAAGATGCAAGTGCTAGATCACTAAGGCCACAAAAAAGTGCACCTTCACCTAGAGTAAGATTGAAAATCTGAAGCTACGGGCAAAGCATAGCACTGGCAAGACAGCCCTACCTGTATGTCAGGCAGTATATGCAAGGCTGTAATTGGGTCTAAATGCTTAGTGATGGGCGAATTTGCACCGTCTCGGTGTCTTGTTTTTGACGCCGGCATCTGTTTTTTTGACGCTTGCGCACGTTTTTTGACGCTGATGCCCGTTTTTTAAGCCGGCGTTCATTTTTGGACACCGGTGATAATTTTTTTTGATGCCAGCGAACTTTCGCCACGAATACGCGTCTGGCGAATAAATTCGCCCATCACTACAAATACTACATTAACAAATGCATTGTTTATTGGTCCGCGCCTGACCTGCTCATCTCTGACATCACAAAAGGGTAAGGTATAATTAGACATGATGCAAGAAGAGGTCAGCAAAGGAAGCTCATGGTTGCGACCTGCAAACTGAGTATGGACGTTGGTCTGAACCCACCTGACTTGAAGGTAAACTTGTGGGTGCCATGGGTATCGACCTGGCACGCACATCACTAACTGGTACTCATGTTTTGCACTTTGCCCTATACTTATTTAATGACCCCTTTTATGTTCACAATTTGTAAAATAAGATACCATAAAATTATTCCAGCATATATATTCCCCTGACCTAAACAGAAATTCTGCAGTTAATTGGAATCCGAGGGAGATCTTTCTGTGGCTAGATTGGCAGGGAACATAAACACTTCAGAGATACACATGGTACAGACAAGGAGAAGGCAAAATCGTAGTCAGGTCAATATACAGGCAGGAGTAAAAAACCAGAACAGCAATCAAACCAAGGCTTAGGCAGGAACTGATTACACAGAAGCCAGCTTGGACAAGGAGAAGTAGGAGAGGGAGCTATTTAAAGGGCAAGGGACCAATGGGAAGGGCCAAGGCATGATTAATAAAGAGGGTCAATCAGTGCACCCAGTGGTAAGAAGATGTGGGCGACCAGTGGTGTGGGTTACAATAACATTGTTGTGTTGCAGTCTATTGAACATGCCTAGGGATGTAAGTTGTGGATTTCAACTAGGCCCAATTGTTTATAGGACTTTTTGGGTAGCGCTGCTTAGTTGATGTGCCCTTATTGGAAGCTCAGGACTCCTCTCTAAGAGTTACTTCTAGGTCAGGAAAATTCAGTAAAAGAGGGAGAAGTATTAAGCCAAACATTACTCCTCAATTAATCTCTCCTCTTGATGTCAACCTACCCTACCATCTCTGGTGTCGACTGAATCAGATGAATGGTTCTTCTCACCAATCCCAAATGGTGAAATGTAACAGGTTTGCTATGTGTGATATATTTCACATGATCACAGGTTTTTTACTTCACTGACTAATACCGAATAGTTTCTATTAGATAAGGACATTTTGCTAAATAGTTAACGGCAATGCTTTCTCTCATGTTGACCGTGTCTTATGGGAGTTGAAGCGCCACGCTAGTCTCAAACACAGATGAAGAGGGAAATAAAGCAAATTGGTTTGAGTTTTTATCTGTTTAAAAAGTTTTCATATGTATTTTTATCAGAAAACGGGTTAATTAGTGTAAATATGAAAATTAAAAAGGTTAAAGAACAATTATAAATTGTGCGTTGCTTTAGAAATGATGAAATTATAAGG
This sequence comes from Xenopus petersii, assembly GCA_038501925.1. Classification (NCBI taxonomy): domain Eukaryota; kingdom Metazoa; phylum Chordata; class Amphibia; order Anura; family Pipidae; genus Xenopus; species Xenopus petersii. Next base: position 5,661,441 of record CM076678.1, on the reverse strand, counting down.
TATCAAGTTAATTGCTTCTTACTTAGCTTTTCAGTGCAATTACGGTATCTTAGTAATAAAGCGTGTGCTAGTTGTGAGAGTAGGCAGGAGTAATGCATTATAATGATTTTATTGTAAGATATTTCCAACATTTCAGTCTATACCTTAAAGATGTTAAAAAGATTATGGGGCACTATTGCCTGTTGGGTGTTCTCTTGAGCCCCTTGGTTCTCTTGCAGTTCTTCCTGGGGTAAAATGAACCCTTATGTTGCACTTACCCTTAATTTATGAACTCTTATGAGAAAAAGCCAGAGCTAAATGAACACTAGAACCAATATTTATTTATTTATTTATTTATTTATTTACATTTTACTTTTTATTATTTTCAAGAAAAGAAAAACACAGAAAAACAACATTCATTATACACAACGTTTTAAAAAGGAGAGGAAGAAAGAAGAAAAGAAAAAAAAAAAAAAAAGGGGGAGATTAGCTGGTGTCATGGAGCAGGGCTGTTACTGTGAGTAGTGCATGTAATAAGGCAAGCTGGTGTCAGGGAGTGGGGCTATTACTGTGATTAGTGCCTATAGTAAGGCAAGTGTGCAGGGCTGCAACTGTGAGTAGTGCATGTAATAAGGCAAGGGTACGGGGTTGTAACTGTGGGTAGTGCATGTAATAGAGCAAGGGTACAGAGCTATAACTATGAATAATGCATGTAATACGGCAAGCTGGTGTCAGCGCTGTAACTGTAAGTAGTGCATGTAGTAAGGCAAGCTAGTGTCAGGGGGCGGGCTGTCACTGTGAGTAGTGCATATAGTAAGGCAAGCTAGTGTCAGCGCTGTAACTGTGAATAGTGCATGTAGTAAGGCAACTGATGTCAGGGGGCGAACTGTCACTGTGAGTAGTGCGTATAGTAAGGCAAAGGTACAGGGCTATAACTGTGAATAATGCATGTAGTAAGGCAAGCTGGTGTCAGCGCTGTAAGTGTAGGTGGTGCATGTAGTAAAGCAAGCTAGTGTCAGGGGCGGGCTGTCCCTGTGAGTAGTGCATGTAGTAAAGCAAGCTGGTGTTAGGGGGTGAATCTGGAACTGTGAGTAGTATAACTATTTGAAGTAGGCGCCCTATAAGGTAGGAGAAGAGAGGAGAAAGGAAAGAAAAAAAAAAAAAAAAAAAAAAACCTTTAGAAAAAAAAAAACAATATAACCAACCAACCAACAATAGAACCAATATTTAGCTACAATTTGTACATCAAAGAAAGACATTGCAGCACTCAGACTAAGCATTGTAGCATTGACCATCAGCTATAAACACCCACAGGGGCCATTTACTAAATGCAGGGGACAGGCCAGCCCTGTCCTTTCCATTTGCCAATGGGTTAAAGTCTCCACCATGACCATCATTATATTAGTCTTTATACAAAGCTTATCCTGTCTATGGTCCTCACTGCATTAATCCGTTCTAAAGTTGACAACTATTGACTTCTCTTTCTGGAACATAAGCCACAAACCATAAATTAGTAGGAAATAGGCATTACCTTAGACAGGGAACCAAAAACCTACCCCTCAACCAAGCAGCAATATAAAGGAAGTGAGTTTCTCCACACTTCCTGAAAGGTGGTGTCTATTTGCCTCTTCTGGAAAAACTTAATAGTTTAGTCTTTGTTAATTGCTAAGTGTACTTTATAAAGACGAAGTAACCAACATTCCCTTAGCACTCACTTAAGAAAGTAAGATAAATATCATTAAGTTCAACATTAGTTATCCATGGTGAAGATATTCTACTCAAACCTATACAAAACAATCTGACTTTTTCCTTATAGACTAGAGTATGAGAACTTTCACGAAAGCTGACAGATACTGTAGAAAGAAAAATAAGTAAAAATTCAGCCATAATCATGACCCAGGGCTATGTTTCAAATCTGTATATAATATAGTCAGGAGCATGGAAGATAAATTTAAGTTGTATGGATGGAGCTTAGCAAAAAGTCCCCCCTCAAATTGATAGATGAAGATAAGAAAGTACTTCATTGGTATCACTGTGTAAAGTTGGCCATGTGCTTCTGTGTATTTTTTCTTCTTAAATTTTTCCTAATCATATTCACTAACTAAAAGTCACAAAAGGAAAAAAACTGATTGTGACAAAATTTGTAATATTAAATATTTTTTTTTGTTTGATTTTTAGAGACAGATTTATACATTTTCTAATTAGACTTTTTTCAATTAAACGCAACTCGAAAAAAATGGAATTGCATTACTTAGCGGAAAAATAATCACAACCTACAAATTCAACTGTTAAGATGTGAAAACTAACATCACTTGAACATTGAAAGCACACATCCCTCACTAGGTTCCAGTTGCTGCATTTTTTCATTTCAGATTTTTTTTTTCAATTGATAAATCTTGACAATTCTAGTCAGAAAACTCAAGTGATAAACTTGAGAAAATGTGAGAATAAAACAAGATCTTGACTTTTAATTACTGTAACCCTTAGACATTGGTGCCATAAACAGTATATTTGAAAAGGTAAACACATATTTTAGTATTTCTCTCCAAAATATAAAAAAGTCACCTTTATAAACATTTTTGAAATTGCATACTTTAAAAGGATTATTTACTCCAATGCCCAATTGACCTTATTTTTTACAAATTAATTGGATCAAGAAAAAAATTATAAAATAGAGCAAAAACTTGGATCACCATTTTTTTCTGACTTTTTTCCGGAATTGCTAGATTTTTTCTAGTTTTTGTCCAGATTTTTGGGTGCAAACAAAGATAACTTCAAATTGATATAGGTGCCTCTCCCATTGACTTATACAGGACCTCAACAGGTCTGAGTGTTTTTTTGGAATCTGTCTTTTTGCAACATCAGGGTATATTAAAGCTCAAAAATTTGAGGGTTGTTTTCCACAAAAAGCCAGACCAGATAAATTTGACGTTTAATAAGTGCCCTCCTAAATTTACGATATTTTGACTCCAAATTTTCACCTGTTGGCACATACTGCAATAAACGACTGTTCTGTTAATTTGGAAATAACACCCCCAATGCTCTATGGGGATAATCACTGTTTCCTGATAGAGATGTCGCGAACTGTTCGCCGGCGAACTTGTTCGCGCGAACATCGGGTGTTCGCGCTCGCCGGAAGTTCGCGAACGTCGCGCGACGTTCGCCATTTTGGGTTCGCCATTGTTGGCGCTTTTTTTTGCCCTCTCACCCCAGACCAGCAGGTACATGGAAGCCAATCAGGAAGCTCTCCCCTGGACCACTCCCCTTCCCTATAAAAACCGAAGCCCTGCAGCTTTTTTTCACTCTGCCTGTGTGTGCTGAAGAGATAGTGTAGGGAGAGAGCTGCTGCCTGTTAGTGATTTCAGGGACAGTTGAAAGTTTGCTGGCTAGTAAACGTTTTGATACTGCTCTGTTATTGGAGGGACAGAAGTCTGCAGGGGTTTGAGGGACATTTAAGCTTAGGTAGCTTTGCTGGCTAGTAATCTACCTTCTACTGCAGTGCTCTGTATGTAGCTGCAGTGGGCAGCTGTCCTGCTTCTGATCTCATCTGCTGACTGCTGCAATAGCAATAGTCCTTGTAAGGACTGCTTTTATTTATTTTTTTGTTGTTTTACTACTACTACTACTACTACTACTACTACTATAAGAGCCCAGTGCTATTAGTCTAGCAGTGTTGGGGAGTGGGACTGGTGTGCTAATCTGCTGCTCCTAGTAGTTCAGCAGCACCAACTTTAATTTTTTTTTATTTAACTTTTTTTTATTTTACTACCGCTGTAGTAGTGTATAAGTTGACCTTTTAGGCATTATTTGCCCTGTAGGCATTTTTTGCCCAGTGTGTTATTCAACCAACTGCTATCTAGCTGTGTGACCGTGTTCACATTCTGTCTAAATATCCATAATATTACCGTCTCCAGAAAAAACACCGGAGTGACTTTTTTCAAGCAGCCATAATAAATTTTACGTAATCCGTATCCATCGCTGTAGTAGTGTATAAGTTGACCTTTTAGGCATTATTTGCCCTGTAGGCATTTTTTGCCCAGTGTGTTATTCAACCAACTGCTATCTAGCTGTGTGCCCGTGTTCACATTCTGTCTAAATATCCATAATATTACCGTCTCCAGAAAAAACACCGGAGTGACTTTTTTCAAGCAGCCATAATAAATTTTACGTAATCCGTATCCATCGCTGTAGTAGTGTATAAGTTGACCTTTTAGGCATTATTTGCCCTGTAGGCATTTTTTGCCCAGTGTGTTATTCAACCAACTGCTATCTAGCTGTGTGCCCGTGTTCACATTCTGTCTAAATATCCATAATATTACCGTCTCCAGAAAAAACACCGGAGTGACTTTTTTCAAGCAGCCATAATAAATTTTACGTAATCCGTATCCATCGCTGTAGTAGTGTATAAGTTGACCTTTTAGGCATTATTTGCCCTGTAGGCATTTTTTGCCCAGTGTGTTATTCAACCAACTGCTATCTAGCTGTGTGACCGTGTTCACATTCTGTCTAAATATCCATAATATTACCGTCTCCAGAAAAAACACCGGAGTGACTTTTTTTCAAGCAGCATTCTTATATTTTACGTAATCCGTATCCACCGCTGTGTATACGTTGACCTTGTAGGCATTGTTTGCCCAGTTTTTTTGGCCGCAGCCACTGAAGCACAGAGGCCAGAAAAAATATGCCACATAAATGCTGAAAATAGTCATTTTTTGCCATACGTTGACTCAACGTATATGGCAAAAAATGTCTATTTTCAGCATTTATATGGCATATTTTTTCTGGCAACTGTGCTTCAGTGGCTGCGTCCAAAAAAACTGGGCAAACAATGTCTACAAGGTCAACGTATGGCGAAAAATTACTATTTTAAGCATTTATATGGCATATTTTTTCTGGCAACTGTGCTTCAGTGGCTGCGTCCAAAAAAAACTGGGCAAACAATGTCTACAAGGTCAACGTATGGCGAAAAATGACTATTTTCAGCATTTATATGGCATATTTTTTCTGGCAACTGTGCTTCAGTGGCTGCGTCCAAAAAAACTGGGCAAACAATGCCTACAAGGGCAACGTATGGCAGTTGTTTAAAGAGAACAGTAGATTACTAGCCAGCAAAGCTACCTAAGCTAAAATGTCCCTCAAATCCCTGCAGACTTCTGTCCCTCCAATACAGAGCAGTATCAAGCAGATTACTAGCCAGCAAACTTACTATCATCTGTCCCTGAAATCACTAACAGCTCTCCCCCTACACTATCTCTTCCAAGCACACACAGGCAGATTTTTCAGATACATTTTTGCCCTTGATCCCCCTCTGGCATGCCACTGTCCAGGTCGTTGCACCCTTTAAACAACTTTAAAATCATTTTTCTGGCCAGAAATGTCTTTTTTAGATGTTAAAGTTCGCCTTCCCATTGAAGTCTATGGGGTTCGCGAACCGTTCGCGAACCGCTCGCATTTTTGCGCAAGTTCGCGAATATGTTCGCGAACTTTTTTTCCGACGTTCGCTACATCCCTATTTCCTGAAAAGATTTTGTAGACTAGCCTACCTTCAGTTATCAGTCATAAGAGAAAGCTGGTACTTAAGATGTTTATTATGTTTTACAAACTGACTCAGAGGAGATTGGCATGGGGATAATGTGGTTAAGATGTTCTGCACTATAGTATGAGGGACCCTCATTTTCCTTTCCTGCAGCAATATTTCAAATTCTCTGCATATTCTTTTCACTCTTGACATTGTGTCACAAGTTGGATTGATCCTTCCTCTAGAATTTAAAATATTAGAACAAATTATCTCTATCTCTGTCTCCCACTGCCAGTGGGATGATCAAAATATGCAGTCGCGTTGCACAGAGACAAAACCGTCCATAGACTCTACGTATAGTAAAAAAAAAAAGTTGCACTGAAAAATTGTCACACCAAAAAATGCTCATTGATGTCAATGTGTTAGGCGAATACTCTGGGCTTTACAAGTTAAATTAAACACACATTTTTCACCTATAGAATAAGACTTAGCAACTGGAAGAACACTCAGATGTTAGTGATTAAAAAGTGATACAAACCAGTCCAGTTTTAAAGTAGCTACATTACACCAATAAAACCAGGATCATTTAAAGAATCTTCGACACATAGGACCCCAGCAGCAAACTGTCTGGACACCAAAAAAAAAATTCTTAATAATGAGTACAGTCTAGGAAAACTGAGATGTAAAGGATCCTTAATATCAGTAAAGAGCATCAGTGAGACTGTATCCCACAATGCTTTTAGTTATAGCTTTATACATATTTAGATGAATTATATTTACAGTATGTATTAAGAGAGATAACACTTGGCATTCTCTAGTAACCTATAGCAACCAGGCAGCAGTAATCCACATATATAGAACCCTCTGTGTAAATCATGCTTCTATAGTCCCATGGGTACCCAGGGCACAAATAAGCACTTACCCTAAATTTTACTCTAACTAGCCATCGGGGTAACAATCACCGTGCTATAGGTCCTGGGGTACCCAGGGTACAAATAAGCACTCACAGCTTCAGACTGGGCCCCCTTAGCTCATAACAAGGTTACAGATATATAGAAACATTGGGGTAACAGTCACCCTGCTATAGTTCCAGTGGTACCCAGAGTACAAATAAGCACTCACCCCAAATCTCCCCCTAACTGACCTTCAGACTGGGCCCCCTTAGCTCATAACAAGGTTACAGATATATAGAAACATTGGGGTGTCACCCTGCTATAGTTCCAGGGGTACCCAGGGTACAAATAAACACTCACCCCAAATCTCCCCCTAACTGACCTTCATACTGGGCCCCCTTAACTCATAACAAGGTTACAGATATATAGAAACATTGGGGTAACAGTCACCCTGCTATAGTTCCAGTGGTACCCAGGGTACAAATAAGCACTCACCCCAAATCTCCCCCTAACTGACAGTCAGACTGGGCCCCCTTAGCTCATAACAAGGTTACAGATATATAGAAACATTGGGGTGTCACCCTGCTATAGTTCCAGGGGTAACCAGGGTACAAATAAGCACTCACCCCAAATCTCCCCCTAACTGACCTTCAGACTGGGCCCCCTTAGCTCATAACAAGGTTACAGATATATAGAAACATTGGGGTAACAGTCATCCTGCTATAGTTCCCGGGGTACCCATGGCACAAATAAGCACATGCCCCAAATGTCAGTGTAACTAAGATTAAGACCTGCCCCTAATTTGACAGACACTGTTCATACTCAATGCAACTCTACTGGCCTCCATTTTCCATAATTCTACTATTATCTAGTATCTACTCTAGTGATGAGTGAATCTGTGAAAAATTCACAGAGCACATTAAAGTCAATAGGCATAAAAAAATGCTCCAAATGCATTAAAGTCGATTGGTGTTTTTTCTTGGGGCTTTTTTTTGTCTCTGCAACAATTTTGAGTTTCTCATAGTTCATTTTCTGCTGCTAGATTCCTTGTGCAAATATTTTTCTCCCAGTGCAACAAATAATAATTCATGAATGAATAATTTTCCATTTAGCAGTTATGAGATATGCACTCGCTCTGAAAGCACCCCAGATATCCTTTAGAACCCCTGAGCTGCCTAGTGGTTTCTGTCTTAAATTTCAGTACATTCATTGTTTTGTTTTGTTTTATTTCGGTACATTCATTGTTTTTTTATTGCTTTCTCTTTGTTTCTGAAGAAAAAGAAATGAGAAATACGCAACGGGCAAGTGAAAGGAAACACAAAAAGACAAAAAATTTCAGTCAGTAGACTTTTCATGAGATAATGTGATGATATTAGGGTCAGTGCATTCAAAATGGAGTTCAAGTTGGCTTTGTTGCTCTGACAATCAATTTAGGCTCTGCTAGAATTCCCAAATATACTTCAAGTGCTTCCCGTACATAGGTTTCTTTTCTTTGTGTGTTGTGTTTTAGTCTGATTAATGTTTACCATCTGTTATAAACTTTTTTAGGAGTAATTATGTTTTTTAGAATCAGCTAATTAGCAGTTGACCCAAACTGTCATTTGAGAGCCTGAAAGAGTAATACAAATGTCTTTAAAATACAAATCCTCTTAAAAAGGTCAATAGATCTAGTTCCAGTTAGTATGATGTTCAAAGGACATTGTGTAACTCATACAGAAGCTCCTTTCCCAGGGTGTGCCATTGAGGTCATGGAGATGACACTTTGGTCAAGATGTCTTTTGTAGTTTGGCAGCCAGAATATACAGCCCCATACTGTTCATGAAGTGCTGGAAGATGGGTTATTGCTCCTATGGAAGCACCCTGACTGTGAGGGGTCCAAATGTACCAACATGGGATGGTAGAAGTTTGTGCAGACAAAGGAAGAAGCTACACTGGGACACAGGCACTCAGGTTACTGAAAACAGAAACCAGTATTATTGCAGAATAGGCAGTAACAAAGCAAGGCAGAAGTTAGGTTGAAAAGAAACACACACTCATTATGTTAAACCTTTTAAGTCTATAAATAACCTGCCTAATTGTTAGTTGATACAGAGGAAGGCAAAAAACCCACTGTAACAAACCCCTTAAGAATATTAAGGTGGAACCTCTTTTCTTCTAATGAGTGACCTTGTGTCAGCTGGAAGGACCTACCGGTAAATAAAGCATTAGAGAGATTATTATATGATCCCATTAAGGATATAAGTGGATTGGATATTTTTACATCCCAGGTGCATGTCATTACATTTATCAACATTGAATCTCGTCTGCCACTTAGCCACCCAGACTGCCAGTTTGTCAAGATCCTGTTGCAAGGATAGTATTGGTAGGTACTGACACAGACAAGGTTGACTGACAATGGCAAGGTAAAGTTTTGAGCAAGGCATGCAAGAGTTAAATTGTCACATTGTCAGGGTATGGTGCAGGCTGGGATAGAGTCTATAAACAAGTTATGGTCTGATTCAGGAATAAATAACCGGAAGGCTTCCACAGACAGCTTGACCTATAGTTGAACAATTAACTGGCCAAGTAATTGACATCAGTGGACCTTTAAAATACTATTTCTGTTCCATTCAGTAGTGTGCACATAGGGGAATCATGGTATCTAGTGTGCACCTAAGCCCGTCCTTGGCTCTCTGACCGAATGGCCCTGACATAATCAAGCCTGGCCTAGTGACATCATTGGCCATAGTCATTGCTGGACAAGTGAAAAAATCCTACACTGACTTCTGGGGAGGTCAGGGCTGTATTTCAGCCATGCCATGGGCCAATCCAGACAGCATTTAGGCAGCCATTATAATATGGTATAGCTTAGGAAGTACAGTTTTAATCAGTTTTAGAAAAGGGTTGTATGAAACCAAGACAAGAGACCCAAGAGCAGAACACAACAGGCTTATTTTGCATCAGTCTGGAAAGTGACATTGTAGACATTCTTAGACCACACCCCTTATCATGCTTTAACCCTTGCTAATAATATTCTGGAGTATTTCATTTAAAAAAAAAATCAACATTAAGTGAAGCAACTATTAGCAAAGGTCTATGCCTTATTTAAAAGCCACACCTACGGTAGAGCTTATTTAGCCACTACAGGTCACTTTTTCATTAACATCTATGATTGATTTTTCATTTGTTTGTAAGTAGAAAAATCATAATGGCGACTCTTGCACATAAATAGTGTTACGGGAATAATGTGAAACCTGTACTGGAGATGTGATCAGGTTAATATATAAATCATTAAGAAGATACCAGTATTTAATTTGAAGAGCAAATCCTTTTATGTTGTTTTGTTGGCATGAAGAAGACAGTACAGTTACGATGACATTTAGGGGCAAATGCATCAAGGGTCAAATATCGAGGGTTAATTAACCCTCGATATTCGACTGGGGAATGAAAATCCTTTGACTTCGTATATCATCAAAGGATTGCCGTTCGTACGATTTTCAGAGGGCGACTGTCATCAACTTTTGTCGAACATAACTTTTGTAATATTGCTGTCAGGGGCAGAACATCGGCTCATCTGTTCTTTTCTACTTTATTTGATTGGAATGGTTAGTGGCAGGTCGGGAGATGGGGAAGTCTGATCATTCGATGATTTGTACTATCGGATCTCTGCGTCTATGGCCAGCTTAATCCTAGCTGGTACCTTATTTTGGATTTGCTATTTTTACACACTACTCCTTGTAGGTTCCGCAGCAGAAAGCCCGGGCCCCAAAAGGGCGTCGGTGAACACCAGAATCCACAGGGGTGCCCTGTGCATCTGAGTATACCCACGGCTTCTAAGGTTCCTAACAGACAAGTACGTTACACTGACCATTTTTCAGTGATCTATTTGCCTGACGTTTATGGAGTACTCATTGGCTATTTCTACCGTAATCTTACTGGCATGTCTGGAGATAATATGTTGATTATCCATAGTAGTAATTATATTTGCATTTCTAAGGTTAATATTCACATTATCCATTTTATTTAGTGACTAAACTTGCACATATGTTGTTAATATGCCGGTTATCCATTTTATTAAGTAGTTATAATGGCACATCTGGGGTTAATATGCTCATTATTTACTTTCTGTAGTAATTACACTGGCGTGTTTGTTTTGGTTAATGGCTGTTCAAGTTAGGACATAGTCAGAAAGTGGGCATGGTCAAAAACTTGACGTTCTATGCTTAGCAAATTTTTTTGTCTGTCATTCTATTTTTGAAATGTTATGAGGTATGCTAAAATATGGGCAGTCACAGGGGTAAGACAGATGACATGTGTGGGGTGGTGGCATTTAGGGGCAGGGCAGTGACATTTAGGAGTAGACATTGACATTAATAGGTGGGATAATGATGTGATGCAAAGAGATTGCACCACACTCCAACCACTGAGTTTCACACGTAGGGGGTTATTTACTAAACTCTGAATGCAAAAATCACGAAAAATTCATGATTTTTTTAATATAAAATCTGACTTTTAAAAAACCAATTTTTCAGAATTTATTAAACCCAGAGGATGGAAAAGTCAAAATTAGAAAATCTGGCATCTCAGACCTGTCAAGGTTGCACAGAAGTCAATGGGAGAAGTCCCAATGATTATTTGATGTGCGTTTAGTTTTTGGCAATACCCCGAAGTTTTCGGGTGAAAAATCAGAAAAAATCATGAAAATTTGATTTTTCAGGATTTTTTCAGATTTTTCCCATCAAACAAAATTTTCAGGAAAGCGTATTAATAAATAAGCCCAAAAAAAGCGTGGATTTGGTCGGAGTTTTTTTCAGGAAATATTAACATCAATGATAACTAACCTCCGTAGGGTAAAAGTACTAGCACATACAAGATAACAATTTTTCGCTTTCAAACAAATGGTTAGCCATTGCTTCCTGCTGATTGGTTGCTATAGATTACTAGGTCAGATGAAAACGTCTGTACTGTATTGCTCGACGTATAATTATGCAGATATATAAAATCTCAATACAATTAGACTGAAATAATCAATATAATATATTTTTTTGCTCACAGAATTTTAAGCCAATATAGATTATTGTTCCTTGACCAATATATTCACATCTATATGATGAGACTATTAAATGAGAGATATTTATCCACAAAGTGCAGACCAACCTCAGGGAACCCAGTGCTGTGATTTAACAACTATCGAAATGAGTTTTAAGAATTTTATAAATGGTCACTTATTCAGCTTGATCGGGCGCACTTAAAAACTGGATGGCCATCTGTCCCAAATCACATGCCTTACCAGAATCCACAAACGTCTGGGGAACCATATTTAAAAAGCGCCATTTGCCATTTCTCTGATTTCATATCTGGGATTACCGATGCTGTAAAATATACTTCATTGCTGCTTTGAAAAGGTCTGAACGTTTGCAGAAAATTTGTCTACAAAGCAATGAACAGTTGTGAGTTCGGGTTATTAATAGTGGCACAAAAATATCAAAAACTATTTAGTAAAACACTATAATTTGTGCTTCAGGCCAAAAATAACTGTAGGAGGAAAGGATAGTTTCATGTTTATAGCACAAAAGCAAAGGGTTATAATTCACTGCAGCCTTCGGCTTTAGGGCAACCTTGGAACTTTGTGCTGAGCTGCAGATTGTATATTTTATATGTCATTGATTGTATTCCTAAAATATATTCTTAATGGTACGGTTCAAAACTCAGAAGGTAATGATTATGAAGCACTGTGTCTTTATGGAAGCTTTACTGCACCATAGTTGCAGTTGCCCATATTTCCCTGCTGTCAGTTCAATGAAAATACCATTCATTAAAGGCATTTGGCATCAATAGGCGGCTCTTGTACGTCCAGATAGTTGCACTTGGTGCTGCTGATTTCCTCCTGCCCCTGTTCCTATTTACTCAGGGGAACCCTAACGCTACCACCACCTCTGGACCAGACAGTAGCTCCTGGGTTCCCATTGTACCCTGCATCAATGGGAGCAGCACCTTTGCATCTAAAGAATCATGTGCAAATTTAATTTTGAAAGGATGCCATCCATATATCCAATGATCTTCTGAATTCTCCAGAATTGTGGCCACAAGGGTTGACGAGGCTGACCCAATTACAAAAGGTGCATCAATGAATGCAATTGTGCTTTGCATTTACAAAAAATTGGAAGCAATTGTGTCTACTGATGCACCTGCTGCAATTGGGTCAGCCTCATCGATCATTTAGAAGGGTTGAACCCAAATGGACTATACAACTACGTAATCAAGATAAATTAAGAAGATGCTAGCTCTATCTGTTAGTAGTGCACCAGCATTTGGACAGAAAAACATGTGCAGTACCATGGAAAAGTATAATGGAAGGTTAAGGTCTCCATTAGTGACGGGCGAATCTGTCTTTCATGAAATGGCAAAAAATTAGCTAAACACTTTGAAGTCAATGGACGCCAAAATTATTTTGATGCGGCAGATTTTTCACAGGTGAATTTTCACTGCAGTTTTACAAATGTATTCACTGCCAGCAAAACATGGAAATTCGTAGAGAGAATTTGCGCCTGCCGAATTTATTCACCCATAACTAGTCTCCATTAAAAGTACTGAAGGGAATCTGAGGTTAAGAGTGGATTATATAACCCATACTGGCATTGGAAGAATGTCACATGAATGAACAGTATCCTCACAGATCTCCTTGCCTTCTGCATTAGCAATGGCTTCTAAAAAATAGAATAAATGGTTCTCAAAAGTCACATCCTCGGCAACTCCAAGGGGTCCATTTATTAAACTTTGAGTTTTTTAGGAGAATAAATAAAAACTCAAATTTTAGAGATTATTATACCCGAAAGCTGCAAAAAGTCTGAATTTGAAAATCCACCATTTCAAACCTGTCTAGGTTATGTATAACTCAATGGGAGATGTCCCTTTTACAATTTGAAGATAATGGGGCTCATTTATCAACACTGGGCAAATTTGTCCACGGTTGTTACCTATAGCAACCAATCAGTGATTAGCTTTATAAAGCCAGCTGCAAAAAGAACAATGAATACAGCAATCTGATTGGTTGCTATAGGTAACAGCCCATGGGCAAATTTGCCCAGTGTTGATAAATGAGCCCCAATGTGTTCTTAGTTTTGTCCGAATATCTGAAAAATGCTGGGTTTTCAGGAGTCAAAACTGAAAAAAAAAATTCCCGACTTGACTTTTCCCAGTTATTTAATTGATAAATATGATAGAATAATGAATGGGAGTTTGGACGAGCTTGGTTTAATAAAAAATATGAGATAAATTTGTGTTTTAACAAATAATCCCCTAAAATTTAAATTTCAGTAGTAAAACAAAATAGCGAGCAGCTCACATTCACAAAGCTTTTGATTTATCCAACTTTTCATTTTTTTTTAGAGCACTTAGAAATCTTATTGTTAATTTTGTGTTTGTAGAATTAAAGTATCAGGAAAGTCAGTTTCCCTGAGGGGGGTGCCAATTTGTGGAAATATAACCCCTAACCTTGGACCCCACACCAGTGCTCCTCTTCTTTAATTGAACACAATGGCTTGTGGTATATTCTATGGAAGCTCCTACAACCCCCATGACAACAATTTTCCAATAAGCCCTTGCACTACACATGTATACAATGCTTACATTTTTATGGCCCAGCACATGTGCAGTAGAGTCCGTTTTGATCTGTTATTATTATTATGCCCATGCAGGAACTATTGGGAAATTTTAGAAAGGTGGTGGTGTTGCAGTTGATCCCACAGAAGGTACCCTGGGCTGGTACAGTTTTTAATAACAGTTCTAGGTCATCCAAAGGCAGCAGGTGTTATCATGGAATTTCAAGACCTGGATACCACTTGAGGTAAAAGACAAGTCTCTCTCTCTCTCTCTCAAGTCAGAACCCTGAACAAAGGAATCACAGAGTTTTATAGGCTTGGGAACGAATACCATGAGAATGTATGGTAGGAAAGTGGGAATTTGAGGAGCAGGGGCCTGAAAATGATGCTGCTTTAGTTCCACACCTGTATAATTTATGCATCAAGATACATGCACTGTGGTTTATTTACAAACACTAGAACAGTGATCCATACAGCCAAACCGAACATCATTTTAAACAGTTTCCTTTCAAGTTATAAACGAACGCGAGTGTGTGATTGGTTGCTACGGTTACTTTGCACAACACTGGCTATAAATGAACCCAAGGAGCAGTCATTTGTCTTCTTGGATTTATTTATGTCTTTCCTTCGTGGATAAGGAAAAACTCCAAGCTTGCAACTATTCCCCCTCCCACTGGAAACAATTCAGCGTGTGCACCCAGGGTGCAAAGTGCCATATGCAAAATAAATAAATAACTATGACAGGCATTTTTGGTTCAAAAACATAATTAGTAAGTCTCATCAGATTTAAATACTTAGACAGCATAATATATTAATTGCACAGAAGGTACACATAATTACTGCAGGTGTAATTACGCCGCAGTTAAATGTTATATAGAAATGACACTGTGCTTCGGTAATTTAAGTCAATAATTAAAAAGTGCAGTCAACTTCCCAACTAGGAACACAACACGAGGTAAGCAAGGAACTACAAAGTCAAATCATTAAGACTATACAAACTGAATAAATTCTTGATTAACTGTCAAATTAGAGAAATTGTATAATGCAGAGGGTATTTTTCTCACTGTAAGTCTCTCATGTGTCTATGGGGGTTTCTCTGACTAATTGCTAGGTTCAAGGGGGCATACACCTGCTATAACACAAGATCTACAAGTAGGACTTCAACTAATAGCATATTCTAGCATATTATAAAGGGTTAACGCAAGGTAGATGATATAGTCTAGAAACAAAGGGAATTTTAAAGCAACACTGGTCAAGAACATGTTTTGCTAAGTCAAATCAAGGCTGGAACACTGATGACCAACCATACAGTACTTTTTGGTTATGGAAGTATAAATTTCAATATATACCAACATATAAACAACATGATGGACATAGTTCTAGTAGGCACTATTCTCACTGGAACATCAACTTGCACATATACTGTAGTTAAACCTATACTACATAAGAGCCCCATGCTCTCCAAAGTAGGTATCTCAAACTTCAACCCAAGGAACATTTCTTCAGAAAGGATGCCATACGAAGTATTGCATTTTGGGATTTCTGCTAAAGAATCTCTGATAAAATATCAGAAGTGAGGTGAGCGCACTAACCCTCAAACATTTTTGTTTTTCAACCAAGGACTTTACCACCAACCATATCCTAACATATCATAAAAGGTTAAGGCTTGCTGGAAGATGTTGTCTAGCAAATTCCAAGTCTTGATTCTTAGAGCAACACTGATTCAAATTTTCAAGGTTAGAAGCTTGTTCAAAGGAGATAAATGCTGTTCATCAGCTATACTTCTCCCAAATTTTGCTAGACTACAAATTCCAATATACTCCAACACGACAGCAAGATGAGTGATATAGTTCTAGTAGACAACATTCTCATTGGAGCATCATTTTGCACATACAGTTTATCCTACATATATGGGCTATGGGGGTGATTTACTAACTTTTGGATATCGATTTTATTTCACAAATCGTATTTTTCTCCTAAATTTTTTTATATTTCTTTAAACTCTAAAAATGGGAGATTTCTGTATAAAAAAAATTTTATTTGACCTTTTTTTAGCTATTCAGATTTTCGTGGTGCGGTTTTCGCTAGCAATTACCTTCAGTTTTATAGGTACAGGTATGGGACCTATTATCCAGAATGCTCAGGACCTGGGGCTTTCCGGATAACGGGTCTTTCCATAATTTAGATCTTCATACCTTGTCTACTAAAAAAATCATGGAAACATTAAATAAACCCAATAGGCTGGTTTTGCTTCCAATAAGGATTAATTATTAGGGATGTAGCGAACAGTTCGCCGGCGAACTAGTTCGCGCGAACTTCGACTGTTCGCGTCCGCCGAATGTTCGCGAACGTCGCGCGACGTTCGCCAATACGAGTTCGCGTTCGATTCGAACAAAAATCGTTCGACCATTCGACCATTCGATTCCTTCGACCGCTAAAATCGAAGGATTTTCGTTCGAATCGAACGATCGAAGCCATTGGATCGAATGAAATCATTCGATCGAATGGCTTCGATCGTTCGAGTCGAACGAAAATCCTTCGATCGAACGATTAAAATCCTTCGATCGTTCGAATCGAACGATTTTCGGATGTTCGAAGTTCGCGAACTGTTCGCGAACTGTCCGCATTTTTTGCCGGTGTTCGCGAACGGCGTTCGCGAACACATCGGCGGCGGTTCGCTACATCCCTGTTAATTATATCTTAGTTGGGATCAAGTACAAAGTACTGTTTTATTATTACAGAGAAAAAGGAAATCATTTTTAAAAATTTGTATTATTTGATTATAATGGAGTCCATGGGAGACGGCCTTTCCATAATTCGGAACTTTCTGGATAACGGGTTTCTGGATAACGGATCCTATATCTATATTCATATTTTTTTAGCACATCGTTCAGATCTTTTTATAGCTTTCATGATATTCATATTTTTAGAGAAAATTCGTTTAAATCATGGTTTCAAAAAGTTCCAATACCACAAAAAACATTTGACCTTTAATAAATGGGCCTCCAAAATGTCAATGCAAAGAAGATAATCCAGTTCCATGTTCCCCACTAGTGCAATTTTCTTTAACAATATTTCATTGCAATCAAGTATTATAAGGGCAAGTATATTGCATTGTAATTTATATATAAAAATACTGACTGTAAATGTATTTAATGCCTCCCTAGAATAGGGAGCTGAGTGGCCGTAGGGCGGGCAGGATTGTTATTGAAGCTCAGGAACACCTTTAGTAAACAGTGTTGCTTTTAAAATCCATCCATGATAGTTGACTAAGATCCTAGTATGTTTTAACCCTTGATTATATGACACTTGCTCAGGATCGCAGTCTAGTAATATCTGAGTGAAGCAACCCTTGCATTGGAGGATTATGTTCCCTTTAATGATAGCAGGATATACAGTTTGCACAACTGGGCATCTCTGCAGCTTGTCTTAGCCCATAGATTATAGCTGGAATGTTCAAGACATAACACAATTCAGCGAGCAAGGACATGCCAACACTTGTATTGCCATAATGTTTCTACTGTTAAAAAAATCCATTTGTTTTCATTGCCCTGGAGTGATAGCAAAACAAAATGGAAAAGCCGAATCAGAGTTCTACCAATAAAGGGCACGCAAGTTGTATCTCTTATAATCCCAACAATGAAATCTTACTACACCCTTCTCATTAATATTCAGGAGCCATGTTTCTTAATGAACATAACTATTCTGCACACGTTGAACCCTGGTGAGCGGAGGACGCCTTCAGGTACTGGTGTTTACAAATACATCAGAAATGAGAGATTTCATCTCGTTGCAACACAACACTCTGGGGAACGTCTAAATGATCCATTTAAATGGTTCTTGGGTGGATAAAAGCACTTGCACTTTGGCCTCATGCTTTGTAATGTACGTGAGGGATGTTTAAATGGATCAGTTAAACATAGCCTGCCATGCTTTGCTGCTTAATTGGATTTGAATGTGCAGTATATTAAAATCTCAAAGAAAGGGGAAAGAAAGGTTTCACTGTGTTTGTCTTCCGATGCTTTCGTCTTGGAATGGCAAAGCAAAAAGTTTTGAAAAGTGAAATCTAAGAAGTAATATTAGTTTTTATATTACAGAAAGGTACAGCAAAATGTTATACTGAATATTTACAGGGTGGAAACATGAATTTACAGTTCAACGTGCAGCTTTTCTGGACCCAAAATTGTAGCGGATGTAAACCTTCCCTAAAACATACTCTCCTTGCAGCCATAGAATTCCAAGGTAGGGATTCCAGCCTTAATTATGAAAGATTTTATTTTGTCTCGTTCAACAAAAATCACCCTTTTTTCATTTATCTACTTAACATATTGAAATTACGTTGCCATTTCAGGAGGCCCTTTAGAAGGTCAGTTTGCTATAGTGTTGCTTGGGTGTTCTTGAGGAAATCATTGTATGCCTTCAATAATGGCATAGAACAGTGATCAAATGATTAGTAGGGATGGGTGAATTGTTTTGCCTCGTTTCGCCAAAAAAATGATGCCCATAGACTTGTATGGCAGTGTGCGTCAAAAAAAAAGATGTGCAACAAAATAATTTCGCCGCGCGACAAAAGTTTTTTGACGCCTATTGACTCTTATTGGGTGTCTGCGACATTTCAACAGCGGCAAATTTTTGCCGAAATGAAATGGGTCAAATTCGCCCATCCCTAATGATTGGGGGAGGGCAAGGTGCTCCAAAATTAAGAAAATTGAAAAATCAGAAAATTGAAAAATCAGAAAATTGAAAGAAAAAAACAGAACAAAAAACATTAAAGAGACAGTACCTCTGTATTTCTTAAAGAGGTAGAGTGTTACAGAAAAGTGTTTAAAACCAATTTTTGTTTATATAAAGAAAAAGATTATGGTAGAAATATTTAAAAATGTAAAAATTGTATATTGACACATTATATTCTCAAGGAAAGTGTAAATATTCTGACAATCTACCTTTAGGTGCAGATTTATCAAGGGTCGAATTTCGAAATGATAAATACTTCGAAATTCGACCCTCGAATTGAAATACTTCGACTTCGAACATCGAAATCTAAGTATTTTGCACAGAATATGGCCATCGTATGATCGAAGTAAAATCGTTCCATCGAACGATTTTAGCGTACGATCGAACGATTTTACTTCGATGTGTAAAGACTTAGAAAAATGGTCTAGAAGGTCCCCATAGGCTAACATAGCACTTCGGCAGGTTTAATTTGGCGAAGTATTGAAGTCAAAGTTTTTTTAAAGAGACAATACTTTTTTTTTAAAGAGACAGATTATCGAATGGTCGAATATTCGAAGGATTTAACTTCAAATCGAAGTCAAAGCCGTAGTAGCCTAGTCGATGGTCGAAGTATCCAAAAAATTACTTTGAAATTCGAACTTTTTTGACTTCGAAAATTCACTTGAACTAGAAAATCATATAAACATAAAATAAATCCAATAGGCTGGTTCTGCTTCCAATAAGGATTAATTCAATCTTAGTTGGGATCAAATACAAACTACTGTTTTATTACTACAGAGAAAAAGGAAATTATTTTTAAAATTTGGATTATTTCATTATAATGGAGTCTATGAGAGACGGCCATATATATATATATATATATATATATATATATATATATACCGGCCAAACAGTGAAATTATAGCGCAAATTCACAAAACCATTTCAGGCGAAATAATTTGTTCATCCCTAAAAATGTGATCTTCTGGAAATGTTTTGAAAGATCCCAGAACCATTTGTAATAGCAAAAGACCATTTTTAGATGATCGCATATTTTCAAAGATTTGTTAAACCATTTTTACATTGGCAGACATTTGAATTGGAACAAGCGGCATGAAATCAACTTTAAAGGTTTAAATAGAGAACTATTTAGCTGCGTATTTTGTATTCAGCAAATAATAAAATCTTTCCTCACAGAACGTTTATAAAGCAGATTATTATGAAAGGGATTTTTTTTCGCTTCCGAAGTCCAAGACAGATTAGACAGAACATTTCAGTCGTGATTTCTGAACTTGTACACAATAACTTTAATCATATTTCGGGCTTCACTTTGCATTTTCCATCAAATGTATTGTTGACTTCTATTAATGTGTAAAATGTTCTCCCCTCTTTAGAACCTGAAGAATAATTAAGAGTCAAAGTTCAAGCCCAGGTTTTTATTGCCTTTGAAAGCCGAGCTCTGGGGACAGGCAAGGACTTTAGCCTTGTAAGTTAAATGAGACAGTTTTCCGTATGTGCTATGTTAAAAGTTCCATCACTAGTGATGGGCGAATAAATTTGCCACAGACTAATAAATTGGTGAAAACGCGGCAAAAATTTGCCGGCAAAAAAAATGCCACAGCAGAAAAAAATTGTTGAGCGTCAAAATTATTTGGATGCCCATTGACTTTAACGCATTTGGACAAAAAAGTAGCACATATTAAAATTGCCGCTTATGTCAATTGCCGCCCTTTGACTTCAATGCGTTTCACAAATTTTTTGTCAGTAGGCCCTCATGCTGTTTTTGGCCTATTTCATAGCCATTCCCTGTTTCCATGAGAACAAAGAGGCTAAATAGGTGGAATAATGGATTATAGTATGTAAAGAAAAGAGACTAGGAGAATAGAGGTTGAGTGAGGAGAGGAATAAAATAGTACTGAGGGTGGGTTCCTGGTCTAAGGTTTTTTGGTGGGCCCCTGGTGTCTCAGTCCGGCACTGGTGGTAGCTTTGGGCTGGTTCAGAAGCCAAAAGGAGAAAGTGAACTCGCAGAGAAGGAGTAAAGATTGACTGAAGTTTATCAAAGCAAACGTCACATGCCTGAGGGCACCTGGGAAACTAAGAACATATGCATCTCCACAAATTTTTTTCAATAATAAGAAAAAACTGTTTGAAAAACAGATTTCAAAGAAAGATTCTGCCGAAGGAGCATTATTAAATGATGAGTTCTGTAAAAAGCATATTTTCCAGTGACAGAAACCTTTGATTATGTCATGTTTTAAAAGTTTATTAAAAAAACTTCTATCTGTAATATACACATTTTTCATATTCATGGCAACCAAATAAATCATGATTTTTATATAAGATGCAAAAAGATAAAGAATATGATTGCTCAACAGAACAAGGTGAAATGTCACAGTATAACAAGCAAGATTAGGGAGGGGTGTGAGTGTGGATGCTGGTTTTACATTTGGAGGGGTTGAAGTGAACTTGATGTCTTTTTCCAACCCGATTTAACTACATAACTTTGTAACTAAGAGGAATACACTGTGACTTACAAACGTCACAGTTGGAGAGCTGTGATGATTTCTTGGAAACAGCATGGGTTAATTTGATACATTACCATGGTAAGCATATGAATACCAAAGTAACTACCACACCCTTTGACGCGGAGCAAATTGTGCTATAGTGATATTACCCTATTCATTAGTTGCTCCTTCGAGACCATCTGTAAATCAAGCTTGCTGATGGCAGAGCAATATTGCACATGAAAAGAGAACACCACTTGATTCTAGAATGATTTGAGACACTTTATCATATATTACTGAAGGCAATGGTTTATAAAGTCAGTTACGTGTTGTCTCACAGCTTCCTTATTTAAGGATAATATTTTGTGTGCTGTATCCTCCCACTCTCACCCCAAGTGTGTATTACACCGGCTTCTCATCAAGGGTATCATTAAAGCAGTAAGTCTTCTGTTAATAAAGGCAAATGGGGTGAAATGCTGGCTTGCAAAAAACAAGGCTGTGTTTAAAGTAATAAGGAGAAGATATAAAAGCAAGGCTTGTATAAGAAATACAGAATTCCTTAGAGCATCATTAGATATACCTGCATCTCTGTAGTGTTCGACATGGCGCCACTTGCATATTAGGAGCTTATGGTATTTGTTACCATGACACAATCACATAATATATACAATAGTAGGAGACAGCTTCACTCTACAGGCTGTCTTTGTTTGAGGTTCCAGATTAACAGGCTCTTCACAAAGATTTAGCATGTTCGATTGGCCAAGCCATCTCAGTTTATGACTGGTCACACTGGTGCACCAGTAATTCCATTACCTCCAAGACTATTGCAGTAGAGTGTAACATTCCAATTCTGAGTCTTTGCTTCGGCAACTTTTATCACCTTTTCATACATAATGCAACGTGTAAAGAGTAAAAAAAAAAAGGCAGACTCACTAGAGTAGTTTATTGATTTCAGTGAATGGAAATGATAAAATATACAAGTACATTTTACCTTATAAGAGACCTTTTCAGCACAAAATATTTTATGTCTTCGCAGTAGAAAAGAACAGATCTAGGGGCACATTTACTTAGCTCGAGTGAAGGAATAGAAGAAAAAAATACTTCGAATTTCGAATGTTTTTTTTGGCTACTTTGACCATTGAATTTACTACTTCGACCTTCAACTACGACTTCGACTTCGAATGGAACGGTTCGAACTAAAAAATTATGTGACCATTCAATAATTGAAGTACTGTCTCTTTAAAAAAAATTCGACCAACTACTTAGCCACCTAAAACCTACCGAACATCAATGTTAACCTATGGGGAAGGTCCCCATAGGCTCTCTAACAAATTTCTGATCGAAGGAAAATCGTTCGACCCATGGATTAAAATCCTTTGAATCGTTCGATCCAAAGGATTTAATCATCCGATCGAATGATTTTGCTTTGATCATTCGATCGTAGGAAATGCCATAAATCCTTCGACTTCGATATTCATAACAAAAGTAGGGATGGGCGATTTTTTTTCACCTTGTTTCGCCGCAAAAATGATGCCCATTGTATGGCAGCGTGCATCTAAAAAAAAGACACGCATTAAAAAAATTATTTTGAAGCCCATAGACTTTAATGAGCGTTGGCGACATTTCGCCGGCGGCAAATTTTTGTTGAAACTAAACGGGTCAAATTCGCCCATCCCTACACAAAAGAGTATTGTTGAAGTAAAAGAAGTCCAGAGAAGAGCAATTTTATGTATACTGGATATTTTCAAGGAGATTTTTGATTTTTCGTGTATGCCTTAGCTTTTTTCAAATTTGAAAATTTTTGAAACTTGAAAATACTTGAATTAAAATTTAGCTAAATCTGCCTCCGCTGGTTTTAAATTGTATTCTCATAGTACAAGACTGACCCAGGGACTCATTTGGCATTTTGTAGCCAGAAAGAAAAGTTACCTCTTCTGTATCAAACAGGAGACAACCTTAGGAGGAGCTTTTCATTTTTTCTGGATTAGTTTGAAGGTCTGTAAAATGCTTAAAAATGTTTTTTCAGGTCTTTCAGTCTCAACTAGTATGCACCTTATGTAGAACCTGATAAAAACAGTAGAGTAGAGTAAAAAAGGAATCAGGTCTCAGGAAAATAGTTTAACATAAAGTACAGTATACCAAGTCAGCTAACCTTAAAATAAGTCAACCACAAGGTATTTCAAGTGAATTGCTGGGTCAAAAAGGAAGAAGTTATATTGTTTCTAGTGTATTTTTTTCTAGGAGGCTTCACACCTTACTCCATCTGTAAATCATGCTTACTTACCCATGCCTTCCTGGTATAATGGACAGGTCAGTTCACAGTGTTGAGTAAAAAGTAATCTACATTCATCTGGATTAAACCAAAATAGTCTAAGCATGAGTTTCTTGTACACCTTTGACCTTTAACCTACGGGTCTTTTCTATTTTGAAGGTAAAAAGTATTTTCTACCTTGAAGGCCAATATAGATTAATTGAATCTATGTTTTAGTCATAGCCAGTGTTCCATTCACAATATTAATAATAAATATGAAGAACTGATAAAATGTCGATTAATTAAATGAAGTCGATTATTTTTTGAAAGGCTGATTACAAATGTTCACTGGGCGGCAATTATGTTTTTAAATGAATAATTCTGATTGGCTCTGATTCTGGACTCCAGGCAAACTATGCTACAAATGAGCCATCTCCCTTAATCCCAGAATTATAATCCTACCCAATTTTTTATTTCACATGCCAACTCCTCTTAGACTTGTTTGCATGATCCAACTTGCACACACATGAAACCTCGAATTTATCAATATAGAAATTCAGAAATTTATTTTTTGATTGCCGATCATTATATCGGCAATCATATTCATGGGAAAAAACTTTTTTTCTATGGAAACAACCATACTCTTCCATTCATTTTTAAAACATTCAGTGTTAAAAAAAAATTGCTTGAATATTACAAAATTCACCTCCCTTCAACATCTAGAGAAGCTTTCCAGGTTTTAATTGTTAACTTTTTTTCATTTAAGTTACGGAAATTTTTTTGATTGATAAATCTTTAAAATTTGAAAGACAGATTTAAAGTATTCAGATTTGCCATTTTTTTAATTGCAGCAAATGAGTCCTACTGGCAATCCCTGGTCACAGAACTGCTGTACATTTATGGTAAGGGTGCCCACCTTGAAACCTGTTGGGCCATGTTGTGCTCCTTTACTTTACTTTTCTTGCCAGTTTAAGAAGAAATTAAAAATTTGGCAGGGGTTCCACTGTTAAATGATCCTCGCAATGTCCCTAGGCTCAGATGTATAACCATTTAATAATTGAACGCATTGTTGTCAGTTCACAATGCAGGGAACTGGATTTATCTGCTCATAATTTTTTCTAAATATACAGTGCGGCACAGCCCCTTGCTACAGGCTGAGGGATTTATTGGAAAGATACATAATAGGAGCAAGTGAAAAACAGTAAAAAAAATACAAAGCCGTCTACACATTGAAAACATAAATGTCTCCTTTTAACACCCTTTATTGGGATATCAGGAGGTGTGAGAGATTATTAGTAGACCAAAAAAAAAAAGGCTTTAGTTCCTCACATTTTTATGCAATCTTTTTGTTCAAAAAGGTGAAAAGTCTGCAGTTCAACTGCATCTGAGTTGTTTTATTTAAAATTCATTGTGGTGATGTACAGAACCAAAATTAGAAAACAGTTTTCTCTGTCCAAAGATTTATGGACCAAACTTTATATCCTGATATATATGTCAAATATCCTCTCTTTCTGTATGTTTTCAGCATCTGTATTTTCAACACCGGTACTTGAATGATGTTTTTACTTGTGCGATATTATATATAGTGAATAAAGTATCCCGCGTTGTAAAATATAAGGCTATCACTCCAAGGTGACAACCAGCAGCTAGAAGGTCCATAAACCACAGTACTATGGGCTGGATGAAAAAAGTGACATCATTATTGGTGTCTGGCCAACCCATAATGATCCGATCACCCCTTACACTTGTTTACAGTTTTTTTGTTAGGTTTTTTGTTCCATAAAAATCCACAGTCAGTCCATAATGTCCAAAAAGAATCCATCTGTCGTTGCTGGATTAACAAAGCTCCGCAACCAAAGGAAGGAAGCTGGTTCTTTGCTTATATCATCTGATGCTAAAGGGCAGCTGTCAACTTCAGACAAGAGCTCTTATATTTTCTGCCTCTCTTTTTCAAACCATCCACACAATAATTCAGCCTTGCTGTAATCAGTGCCAGTGATGGATGTCTTCCCTCTAAATCCAGAGATTAAAAGATTCCATTTAAAAGCTTTTGTATACAATATATATATACAGTAGATTGGTGTTTAATGAGCTACAAGTTAATTTGTGTTTGTGTTACATCTCTGGCGCCTCTTGGTTTTCCACCAATCACAAACGTAATTACTGGTTTTAAAATGGGAACCATCCCAACGCTCGCTTTAGTTATAAAGATTCTATTGAGACTACAGTCAGCTTTCCATTATCAATATGAATTAAACATTGGCAGATATTGAACTGATTTACAGCTAGAAAAATGATTTAATGCTATCAGTGATGAAAGTATAACAAAGAACAAACAGGTAGAATTTCCATTTGAGGATTCTCAACTCGCTGAGTCAGTGACCCCAAGTAGTTGTAGTCCAACAAGATTCAGAAGAGCTATTCCACTAAGGTTTATCTCCTAATTTAAAGTTACATTTTATCATAGGCAAATGCCTTCTTCATTGATATGTATTTTGTTGATACTGCCATGATATAAGGTTTCAGAGACTAGATAGACTAGTCTTTAATGACTTCAAAAGGAAAAAGGGTATGGATGAATTTTTATTTATTAATTTATTCCTTATTTGCTCACATGTTAGTTTTCATAGAGCTATTCTCAAAAAAGGATAGCTATTTTGTACCTACTATATGAACCATACATTAATTTAGCCAGTTTAGGGCACCAACACAACTTAATAACAGGTTATTTTCTGACTTTGGAGCAATTTTTTTTTTGCAGAAAATATTTCTTAAATAATTGTATCCTGAACATATTTTGCTGAAGTATAAATCTAAGCACTAGAGTGGCCACATTGCCAGGACCATCAAGGTAGTAGCTTTCAAATCTTTCATCCAAATAATTTGCATGGCAGAGAGATTCGGAATTAATTGTGTTGGGACGCGATCCATTCCGAAAGCAATTAGACATGATGACTAATTCAGAATTGATTTCATTCTAATCCGATCCATTCTGAATGAAACTCAGCCATCCCGTGTTGTCCAAATAATTTGGAAAACAGATTTTATAACAGACACCTTTACATACCTGGCACAAGGGCTGCTGTTGTGCTCCAAATTAGATTCTGTTAGAAAAAGCCACAAGCATTTTTTTCAGGCAAGCCAAATAAATGGGCCATCAAATATCTTTTTTAGATGACTAGACAGATTTATTTCTTGACTAAGCATAAGCAAGTGAAAAGGCTGAAATTCCAAATTCTATTCTGTATCAATAAATATATCAAAATGTATCGACCTTCAAATGTTTCTTGCATCAGCCAACAGACTTGATGAATTATTGACCATTTTACCAAAAGGTGAAATCATGCAATTTTTTCATCTTCTTCAGAAAGGCACTCCTTCAGGAGGAGGCATGTCCTAGTTACCTTGATATGGTAGGGCTATGGGAAGATCTAAAGAAGGTTGAACCTTCATCAATGTAACTACTCCAACTGCTATGTTTTCAGACTCCCTTTGGGTTAATTTATCAAAAACTTGGATAAAATTAGAGTAGACTAGCATGCTCACTTCAATCTAGTCTTTGAACAGAACCTTCTGTGCTCTGGGTCTTGCACCCCCATAAGGAAAATGCTGCAAGATGTCCTGTACACCTTGCCCCTGTTTTTTTCACATTACACCTTGACCTTTTATTTAATTAAAATGTATATTAATTTATATGTGATATTATAAATGCATATTTATCAAAGGTGTGATCAATCCCTAGGGAAAGGTTGACTTTTCCTTAAAGTGCTCTAGGTTTACCCTTCAACACAGGGTCTTTAGGAGCCAAAATTCCAATTTTAAAGTGGGACAATGCCAAGATCAATGATACATAAGTGATACATGTACCTTTATTGAATAGGATTTTTTATGCAACCTACTACCACAACTGCACTTGTGATCATAAATGAGCCCTTGTAATGCTAGATATTTATTTTTTTATCCGACTGATCTTCTCAGAATTTCTTTGAATTTAATTGATATTTATAACACATCTCTACAGCAGAGCTCCAAAAGCCTCTAAAAGCAGTCAAGGATTTTAAGCCGTTTATGATTGAAAAAGGAATGAATTGTAAATATCACAGGGCGCCCATCGCCGTTCTTTGTACGATGCAAAACTAAGTCAAGTTCAATTCATAGTCTTTAAAATTTAAATTTGATTTGAAATGCACACTTGAATAGGAAATCTGTCAGGAGGATCACTGGGTTCCTTAATGGCTCATCAAATCTCCATTTTTCTAAATCAAGGCTTTCACATCATTTTCTTAATTCAAGCAATAAAGATGTACAGTTTTTTCCCTGAATCAAGCTATAAACTGGAAACTGGACCATGTTCAGATAATGAGTTTGAATCATTTTTCGAAGGCCCTTCATCAAAGCCAGTGTATTCCGAACTTCAGAGAACAAAAGATCATAGCGTGTTCTTATTAAGAAGAAAGGGATGGTTATATGAGGATTTTATGGATGTATACAAATACCCAAGCAGACATGATAAAAAATATGTCATAATGATGTTTTCAGAAATTGTAGGCGCCTTTCTCTCCATATAGCCACAAAATAAATTAATGCAATTAGCATTCAGAGACTGCAAGGGCCATAAGTACCTCTCAGCTCTTAAATTAGCCCAAACTTGGCATATGTTTTCTTACGATCCAATATGATCATTTGACAGTATTTTCATTGCCTTGTCTTATATGAGTAGGTTTGGCTACATAAATATGAGGTGGGCAGTAGCAATTCTTACCAATATCTGCATTGCTGTAGCTGCACAGATTAGTTTATGAGCAGTGCAAACCATTCAAAGCCATTGCAGACTAAGTCAGAATGATGCCCAAGTAAGGGCATGAGTAGGGGACAAGAGGAAGCCGATGTGCCTCTCCCCTACAGATCCTCATGAATACAGTACAGTAGGTCTCTGTGTTGTGTGCAAAATTCATGGTGCACTCTTTTTGTTCCCTGTAGTCCGTGGTAATCCTTCTAAATGGTGGATGCATATGGCAGCTAATTTTATCACTGTCACATTTATTGTATTTCTGGCTGCACGTGACCTGGAGAGGGTTATTTACTAGTATCCCAAATTGTCTGATTATTTGAAATAAAAATGTCAGGCCAAACTAGAATCCACAATTCGACCTTATTTATTATTTCAAAAGCTTAATTTAAACCTGATAAAATTGAGCGAATACTTTTTTTTGGAAAAGATGGGATTTTCAGGCTAATTCCAGCACAGACCACAGAAATGTAAAAATATGATAGGGACCTCTGCCATTGACTTATATACAACCTTGGCAGGTCTGAGATGGCAGATTTTCAGATTCGGGCTTTTTGATGCATCAGCTTTGAGTTTTGCCCCAAAAAGCCCGCCAAGAGTTTAAGAATAACACCCTATGTGTGGCTATTTTTGAGTTTCTAAATCAGTATTTCACCCACCTTGCACACAGGTTAGATTAACACAAAAGCACCCACAAAACTTGCTGCCACCAGTCTCAGGAGAGATACTTTCATTTGTTATACAACAGACACATGTGATTGCACAGCCACTAAAGGGTTAACTAGCATACACACAGACTAGTAGTTCCATTCAGCATGCAGAGGGCTAAAGCTCAGAGGTACACACTTTTGGCTAGGGTTGTTTAGAGACAAACATATTAAATGTTATATTTAATATTATAAAAGGCAGAACAGTACAATTAACAAAAAAATATATATTAGAAGATTATTTAATTCAAAAATACAACAGTTTATAAAATCACAGGGAAAAACATGGAAAACCAATACTTAGCATCAAATTTTCCTGGCCCTGGAGGCAAGGGGAAACAAACGGAATAAACCCTCACGGAAATGGGTCCTCCAAAGTCAATCCAAGGTTTAGTCAAAAGAGCTGACTATTTATCATTGATTTCAGGGCCTCAGGTAACTGGACACTCCCTCTCCCTCAGGAATACAAAGATTGGTGGCCTAGCAGGACACAGCTTGAGTTTTTTATGACCTCCTCTCAGTAGGGGCAGAACCAATAATACAATAACCATAACTCCTAGCAGAGACTTGGTGGAGAAATTATAGTATATGCATTGGTTATTAATTTTCCATTAGATTCCATAGATAATAAACATCAATACTGGGTGACCTGTCCCTGCCCAGATATTCACATCTGATAAACAGAGTATCAAACCTAGTCATGTTTGGACTCATTTGACAGCTAATATTACATTGAACCTATCACCAATTTTTTTATACTGTTGGTACAACAGGTCTGGGTTCTGTGAGGATAAATATGTTTTGAGTATATGTTACAGTGTGATCTCCACATCACCTTCCACCCCACCCCACATGGTCTATCAGTCAATTATCAGGCAGGGCTTAAGCTGGCCAATAAAAGCTGCTGACAGACTGAGTCGGCAGCTTATTGGCCCGAGTGATGCCCTCCATTGAGTGCAGGGTTGGACTGGTTCGACGGGACACCAGGAGAAAACCTGGTGGGCGCTGGCACAGACCTGTGGCCAACTGTGGCTGTAGACACTGTATGAATGACAATATTCTGAAAATTTTAGTTCTGGTGCCTGCCATTTGGTTATCACCTCCAACAGGGAATGGTGGTGCATTGAATCAGATGTCTCTATGGGCAACAAATATCCATGTTTGTTCTTGCTGTCTCTTTAAATCCCTCACCTATGTTTCCCTTCCATCAGGAATTAAACAGGAAAATACACGTACTATTGAAATTAGCAGTAGCAGTCGGTAAGACCACAGGCTGAGGAATTAACGGCTGAAATGAACTCAAGGATTTTCATACAGACTTTCGATTACAACACACAAGATGGATAAACTTGGTTTTTATTAAGTAAATTGATTTGACCTACAGTTGAGTCTTTTCTCCATAAAACTGTGTTTAGCGGTAAGAACAAATGACCTTTAGATAGGAGCCACATTGGGTATATTAGATCAGAATGCTTAGAGTTTAATAGGATTTTGTTCCTCGTACATTGTTCTAATACAGTTATTTTGGATTAAAAAAGGTAGGTTTTTTTACACTGAGCTCCATGCAGAAGGCTTACTCTCTTTGGAACAGGCTTTTATTCAGTGATTTATGGCTTGAGTGTGGGATTTATGTCTTCCAAATAATCATTTGGGTACAGTTTATTCCGCGTATTGCAGGAACGATGTGACCAAGGGCGGGTTTTATAAGGATAGCAGAGGGTTTCATTGAAAGGAAGCAGCACATAATAAAAAATAGCTGGCACTAAAGGGGGCTGGGCACACAAGCTGTGTTGATCGCAACATTTTAGTTTTGGAGTTTTATCAAAAAACTTCAAATTGAATAAACAGTATGTATTAATATTTTCATTTGAACCCCTAAACCAAATCCCTTTTGCCATTTTAGTGCAATTTAAAGGCACGTTCATATGGAGTTCTTATGCTAGTCATAGGTCAATGTGCAACAAACAGCACCATTTTTATTTTAACTTGCACCTTTCTCCAATGTTTGCTCTTCTAAAATGGGGCTCAAATAGCTGTAAATTCCACGGATTATAGTGCATCACTGTAATCCTGAGGGGCAGGTGGTGGGCAGCACTTTGTTTTTCTTATGGAACACTTCCTGCCTATGGCCATTTTTTGTCCTAATAAATGATTTTGTACTTTTAATATACTTTGTATTTTGAACTTTTGGGAAACCCAATCACACATCTGTATTCCTTGTTGCAATTGTGATGGATGCAACTTATTCTGGAATTCTTGGATAAATGATTGCATTGAATGATGCTTATATTTTTGGCATGATTTTACAGATGCAAAACATCTTGACTTTTTTGTTTACTTGCAGTACAGGACACCTTGATAGGTAAGGCCCAGGAAGCCAATGAAACCAAAGAACAAAGTATTCCATCAAAGAGTATTGCCATATAATAAGCATCTTGGTAATAAAGGGGGTCATAAACTAATGCAAACTTTGTTGAGCAGCTGATTTAAAGACCAGATACTATTCACTTTGGCCAGCAAGAAGGATCTTAACATCTCTTCAAAGTTCCTCAGTCAGGCTCTGATATTAGTGGTGCAGGTTCTATAGACCAATGAGATGGTACAGGTCCAGGACCAGAAATCACAGAAGTCAAATCCACAACCTGGTGGGTCACAATTCTCTGTCTGGCATCATTACACATTGTATCTTTGTATATAATTTAGCATCAACAAATTGAAACATCTGCATCATTATGTGTATTTTGGCTGTAACCTTCCATCTTAAATGGACCCTGGAAACTATGATCCATGCTTGATCATGGCCCTAGCTATCTTATCTGGTGTTTCTGTTTTTTTAACCTTGGCCAATTTTCTGCATTGGTTGCTTGCCCCTCCCTCAAATACTGCCTCTTATTTACCTGCTTAAATTCTACCTGCCCTGACCTCCGCCTGTTTCTTAGTTTTTCCCCCACAAAACACAACACTGTACCAATCCCAGTGGATGATGGATGTACTGTGGTGAGCTGTAAGAGACGCAATTTTCCTTTAGTTCACTGAGTCATGTGGTTGACAGATAGCAACAGCACATGGGTTTGTGCCCACACAACTGAAAATTAGTGCAGAACTGAGCCCACAAGAAAAGTTGTTGGTTAGGATGTAGGTACGGTCTTGCAAATCTGGCCACTATTAGATCCACCAAGAAGATCAAAGCAATGAATACTCACTTAAAGCCTTGAGTTGTCCATGATTTGTTACATGGTTGTTCTATAGCATAAAGAGCAATATTATATTATTTTTGGCCTTGAGATCTGATTTTTCAATATGTCACTAACTTACATTAGTTTTACTTGGAAGCAAACTGAGCCAGCAATTTCCCTTCTCTGTCATATTCTGCTTTTCTATCCTTCAGTCTTCAGACACAGATCTCAAGATTTGGATATTATTTTTAATGCTAAAGCCGTTTTCTGATAACGGTCCCAGTTAATGGATTTTTCAAGGAAAGTTGTGTGAAAAATGTCAACAATAGATAGGTAGTGTAAAGAGTCAAACAAGCACACTCGCTAAGGAAGAGATGTCTATCTGTGAATATTTTACCTGGGATATGAAAATTCCCCCCCTCAGATGGATTATGTGTTGCTATGGAAACCTGTCCATTTCCTAGCAAAGTTCTAATTTCTTGCTTACAGTTGTTTCAACAAATAGAAGACATGGATAACATGTACTGACAGCAAACTTTGCTGCAGTGATTCCACTCTACTTTGCATATATCCTGTATAACCCCCTCAGGAACAAATTAAGACATATTTTCAAGCCACTTACTGTACATGCCGGATAAAGATTCTGTCACACGGAATACAAAGGCAGCACTTAGAAGATATGTCAATTGCCCAGAGATGCATAAGATAAGCAGCAAAATATTCGCATAATTGCCATTCCTTTTTTTTTCTTTTAGATTTTTTTTATAATGTGAAACAGACAAAGAAATTGCCTTGGTTTTGACACAGATCTTTTCTTTAATGTATCTCTTCCTAAACCAAAGCCAGTGTCACTTTTGGTTGCCCTCTTACAGTACCAGTCTTGCTGGAGTGCAAATGTATAGAGTATTACACCCTCAAGAGATCTTTTATACCTCCTAGTCCAGCATCAAAGAGAAAAATTGCATCACTGTACTATAAAAAGGCTAATATTTGTCAGTCAAATTACTTCATTTCTAGCCATCTTTAAGCTCAAAGTCTACAGTATCTAGAAGAGTTATGTCTAAGCAACTGGACTTAGTGAGTTTTTTTTTTTTAAAACATTTTACTAGTCATTTTTACTACACCTTCATTTGGCACATCAAGACATATTTCACAGCCAGATAAGACATATTTCACAGCCAGATTCAACCAAAGACAGCCCTTCATCTTTATTAGTCATATGCTGAGATCATTTGTGTAAAAGGAAAAGGAATGTTTGACTGTGTTTCAATATATATTGCATTGTGTGCATTGCGTGTAATGGTCAGCACGCTAAATCCAGAACCAATGCTAAGCAACTTGTTCTCAGCTCTTGCTTCTGCCTTTAACAGCCGCCTTTCGCCTCGGGAGGAGCCCTCGGCTAATCGGATGCCGCCAGGTCTTATTAAGAGAGGTGCCAAGTGAAGGGTTCTGGACAAGCAAAGGGCCACAACGGTAAAGCAAAGTCTTTGGGCAGAAGGTTTCAGAACAACGTGTAGACAAAAAGGCGTAGTCAATCAGGCTAGGTCGAGGCAGGCAGAGTACAACCAGAGTCAGATAGGCAAAGGTCAAACCAGGAAATCAATCAGAGGGGATATGGATACAGAAGAGTCGGTTACCAGACAGGGTCAGGATTCCAGAAGTCAGGATAGTCTTAAAACAGGCAGGGGTCACAACAGGTAATCAGATATCTGGAAATAGAAGCTAAATAGCACAGAAGCACCATGAACTCACTAGGAGAAAACCTATAATGGGCAAAGAATTACACACAGAAAATCCCTTTTATAGAGTTTGAATTTTCACGCCATTGCGCGCTGGCGTCATTACGCCTATAAAACTAGCAGAGGCGTGCACTAGGAAACTGGAGAATTGGAAGAGGAAGACCGGCGTGGCGGGCGTCCCTGCCGGCCCACTAGACCACCAGAGTGAGTAGCACTCACATATGTATTGCTTTGTTAATTGGCATCAGTCTTCATATTAATTGATGAACAGTAACATAGCAATAGATAAGATGAAGGCATTAACTAAGAGACAAAGAGGGAGAGGAAGCAATAGTGAATTTTCCCAAAAATTAAAACATATCTAAAATTAAAACTGAAAACTTATGAAACAATTTGTGTAATATTTTAAAGTATATAGAATGATGCTTTGTAGGAATAAAAGAATTTGGAACCTTGGTTGTCATTTTTGAAGAATACCAATTATTATCCCTTCTACTTGAGCCACTGACCCAACAGTGTATTTATATACTGTAGCTGGAGCCAAGTACTGTCAGACAGAATATGACATGGGAACATTATACTATAATAAAGAGCACATTGAGATTCTGGATTTCTTTATTTGCAAAGCCCCATGCTTCATCAATAAGCAAATGCGAAAATAAAAACCCTTAAGTAAAAGACCTTGAGAATATGTCTGTCTCTATCATTTTAATGTCTTGAAAGATATAAGATCTCCCTACTTCATCAAGGACAGTCTATTGTTTTTCCTCCATACCCGTAGAGGTTGGTTGATCACAGTTATCTGCTTATGAAGGCCACTGGGTAATGAAGGTCTTTCATCAAATCATGAACAATCTCCTTGTGTTAATCTCCTTGAGTATTTTACTTTAGGCAGATATTTCACTTAGGCAGATATTCCAGTAACTTGCTGTGTAAACCCCTCTGATTGATTTGGTTCTTGGGAATACATTCAGCCAGAGAGGTCAGGATTAAATATACATTCTACTCATTTTTAGTGGTTTGCCATGGTTTTTAAAGTGATTTATTACCCTCCCTTGTAAACTTGTCTCAGAATCATGTTTTATGCTTTTGGAAATAATGGATTTGTCAATGTTATTCCATTACTTTCTTAAGGGTTGTGTCTATTATGATTATTCTTATTTATACTCATACTACTAATATGCCCTACAAGTATCAGTCCCGGGACCAAAACCAGATGGCGTTTTTATGAACTGTGACTTTATTTGATCTTTTCTTCATTCGTTGTAAAAACCCCTTCTGATTTGTGTTCATTTCTTTAGTATTGTTCATTTTTTTTTTCAAAAATGGCAGTGACAAACAAACCTTAAAGCTTCCTCGCCATCAGCAAAGGTACATGTGTTTTGTAACAAAGACTGCAGTTTTCTAAGTCATATATCACTGTCAGTGAGCTGCATTCAGTGGCTGAACTATAGAGACTAATGTTCTTTGAAAAGAGAAGACTAATGAATCCTTACTACAAACAAAATATGTATCAATAAACATCATATAAACCTCTAGGGCATGATTTTACAGAAAGTGACATTTCTGTCTTGGACAATTCAGACTTTTTTATGCTCCCAGAACATCAAAAAACACTTTCTTAATGATTTTTTAGCTTTTTTAAATGTGGTTGTCTTTCTCAAAGTTCCAGTACAAGAAATTAATGACCAGATTAGATAACATAGTTTTGCACTGACATTTAGTGGACATAACAAGCTGGAAAAGGCTGATAAAAAGAATGCCAAGAGAGAAAGATAAGAATATTAACATCTATTCTTCAACTTCATTTTGCACTGGCCTTCTGACTTTGTCCACTTCAAAGGGGCTCCAGCTTCAATAAAGCACATCATAAATTATCAGCAGCAATTATAACATTTCAATCGGCTTGTGCCTATTTGACTCTAGGTGGGTTTGGGGTGGTGGCTTCTTTGGAGAAACAATGATATAAGTCATTGTTCTTGGACTGTTTTTATGAAATTCAAAGACAAAACCTACAAGTCTAGTGTGTATAATTAATTCACAATGTGCTTGTTTTTAGTGAGCAGTCATTATTTACATTAGTACATTATTTTTTATAATTATGCTTAAAAATACATAGACGACTAACACAGTTAGTACTACTCTAAACCCCAGGACTTGGGTGCTCTTAGTATTTAAGAAATGCCACAGAAGGTATTTTACATGCTTACAGATGATCAGTGAATAGCATATTAACATATGTCCCTCAGCCAGAAAATGAAAGCTACAAACAATCTACAAGGTTTAGAGGAACAAGATATTAATAGGGACCTGTATTTTTTGCTTTAATATATCTTCCTATACATATGCCTCTCTATCTATTAATCAACTTTATTGCAAATATGATTATAGGGAGGGATTTAAGATTGCTTGTGCCTTTCTGCTTGAGCTGAGGTTATTAATCACGTGGGGTTTTGTGTCAAAAAAACCTTGGCAATCTTTGTCATTTCACCTGCACAAGCTTTTGAATTGAAGAAAGAATTCTAGGTGAAGCTTGTCAGGCTTTAGCCGCCAGATCTTTTCATTTGAAGTTTTTTTAATTGATAAATTTGAAATTTGGGAAACTCAATTTTATTACAAAAAACTGAGATCATGTTTCTTTGCCATAATTTTATTTTATTTATTTTTTTATAAAATCGGACTTTTAAAAAATTTCGATTTTTTTTGGAATTTATTAAACCCTGGGGATGGAAAAGTCTGAATCAGAAAATCCAGCATCTCAGACCTGTCAAGGTTGCATATAAGTCAATGGGAGAAGTTCCAATGATTTTTGATGTGTGCTAGGTTTTGTGTAATACCCCGAAGTTTTCTGAGTTTTCGGCAAAGTTTTTGGGTGAAAAATCCAATAAATTCTTGAAAATCAGATAAAAAATCCTGAAAGAAGTGAAAATCTGATTTTTTTCCCGCAAAGCTAATTTTAGGGAAAATGTAATAATAAAAAAGTGTAAAAAACCCGAATGGATTTGATCAGAGTTTGTAGCATAATATTGAGATAAATTTGGACTTTGATAAATAACCCCCTAATTATTTGTGGCACCTTTAGCAGTTTGATTATAATTTAAGGCAGACATAGTCACCAACATCTTAATGGAGGGTTGGGAGGTTCTGAAAATGACATTTAATACAAATAAAATACATTTCTTATTAATACCATTGGAAAATAAAATATAGCATTTTTGTCATCTGAAAAAAAAATTCTGTCCTTGTAATTGACCACAATCTCAATACATTCCTACTTTCCTCTATTTAAAAGGGCAAAGGGCACTGAGGATTTTTCCCATAGATATTGAAGCTTGGAAAGTTTGGTAATAAAGAAAATGGCATGTTTCAGCAGCCACTGCAGTAAGTAATAGAAACCCTCAGGATCATCTATAGTCTGTATCCTTGATATTACTGGAATATGACAGCATCTCAACATGCATTAGGTGATATACTCTAACTCCTAACAGAACTGAAAATACATATTAAATGTTATTGTATGATTCAGTTGTATTTTTCAGCTCTTTTTATATCAAAATAATATTAATACAAATGTTGTCATTTCCAATAATATACATTTTTTATTTAATAAAATTCATATGTGAGGCCAAAATGTGCCATTTCAAGACCACTGGGAAACTTCTAACTAAATGTTCTTCCGGCAGATTGTAATTTTGACAACAAAACTGTGATATTTTTTGTTTTTTTTGTCTTTTCTCTTTTAAGTTCCTCAAGGCAAACTGAGGAATTATATAAATCAGACAACTATAACACAAATCCATCCACATTTCAATCACATTAAGCTGGATTGGTTGGGGGCAAACAAATAAATACATTAAAGTGTTTGCCCAGAGCAGAAGCTTAAATTTCAGGCTCAAGGTTAACCAAGAGAGTGTAAAAGCTAAGTTAAAAGGATGTGACTGAAATAAAATGGTTTTCTGTTCAGTATACAATCTTTCTGACAGTAAATCGAGTGCACAAAGGCCAGTGACTTTCTAAACAATTTCAATAAAATATTCAACTTTTTAAAAATTTTTATTCCACTACATGGGATTTAAACTTTTTAGCAGTTGAAGCACATTTGTTTATTTTCACAGCAGAGAAGTGAGCAATACTAGACAAGTCAACAAACTTAGGGGCAGATTTATCAAGGGTCAAAGTGAATTCGAGGGAATTTTCAAAGTAAAAAAAAATCTAAATTCAAAGTAATTTTTTGGATACTTCGACCATCGAATAGGATACTATGACTTCGAATTTACTTTGACTTCGATTCGAAGTAAAAATCGAAGTACTGTCTCTTTAAAAAAAGTTCGACTTCAGTACTTCACCAAATGAAACCTGCAAAGTGCTATGTTAGCCTATGCGGGCCTTCTAGACCATTTTTCTAAGTCTTCATACATTGAAGTAAAATCATTTGATCATACGCTAAAATCGTAAACGATTTAATTGTATGATCGAACGATTTTACTCGTTCTCGATCGTTTGATGGCCAAATTCGGTAAAAAATACATCAACTTCGATATTCGAAGTCAAATTATTTCAATTCGATGGTCAAATTTCGAAGTATTTTACACTTCGAAATTTGACCCTTGATAAATCTGCCCCTTAGTGAACTGCTGATATTCATGATAATTTTCCTTATGTAAAATTGTTGATTAGTCTATAGAGTCATACTGAGAAATTATGGGATGTATACAATACTGTGCAAATCAGCATGTACCCTTGCACAATGAATTTTGAGGGAAGTATTGTGATCCTCTAAAGCAGGGGTCCCTAACCTTTTTTACTTGTGAGCAACATTTTAATGTAAAAAAAAGTTGGGGTGCAAAACAAGCATGAAAAACTGGACTGGTAGCAGACAGGAAGCTCTATTTGACAGAACACCTGGCTTTAGACTCTAAACTAAACATAGGCATGCGCAGGTGCAGTTGGAATGGTAAAGTAAGTATTTTAAAATGGCTAATGATAAACTTTACCATTCAAACATATGTCTGCACCATCATCTTTACCCCATTTTGAACTTCACTCCATTCAGTCAACTTTTATCCATGCCCGAAGACACTTGAGATACTAACAAAACTAAGCATCTGCATTTGGTCAATCTTTCTTGCGAAATAATAAAGGTTTTTATTAAAAAAAATGAAACCAGAGAGCAATTTAAGGTTTGCTATCTATTCAGAACTCTCAACAGGGGCGTAAATATAGAGGAAGCAGACCCTGCGGTTGCAGGGGGCCCAGGAGTGTAGGGGGCCCAGTGAGACCCTAATTAATTAGCAATTTTATTATATCTTGGTAAAATAAGCCAACTTATAAATATTTTGGGGCCCTAAATTGAATTTGCTATGGGGCCCAGTAACAACTAGTTACGCCACTGACTCTCAAACTAGAATCCTACTGAAGCTAGAGTCCTCCTCTCATATAAGATATTGAAGATGCCTCTACTGCTGAAATCCTTTTTGTGAGTAATAACAATTAAGAAATGTGTGGCTTTTCTGACTTTTCCGTTCTCAGAGTCAGATGGCACACCATTAATTTCTTTTGGGGTGCTTGTAACATCTCACTCTGTCTTGGCACTTTTAATGCTGTGACAACCACTGCAGATTGTGGCACTTACTATATTTTCCTCCTATTTATGTCTGTTAATTAAAATCCAAGGTTGATTTTTTTCCACCATGATTCAAGAAAATTGCTGTGAAATTATGCAATAGCAATTTTTCTGGAATTTAAATTTTCACTGTTCAGCATTCAAATATTTTAAATTTTAAAAATTTAATTGAACAATGCTATTTTCATTGAAATCTAATTTTTTTTTGAATAAAATTAAAATGAACCAAGAATCCGAGAGTGTTGATAAATCAGGCCCATATTGTTAAATGGGAGCCATCACAATTTTAAAAACTACACTAAACTGAAGTAGATATACATTCAACACGTTCAGAAATAGTCTTTATTATGTTTTTCTTACAGATAATGATTTTTTTTATGAGTTTTCCAAGCTAACTTTGTTTTCTGGCTGCAAACAACACACTCATGCTGGTAGTAACTGACATATTTCAAATAGTATGATTGGCTGATCCACCATGATATCCACAATTTGCAATGAAGTACTGTATGGGTTGTTTGAGGAAAAAAGATAGGTTGCATGCTCATATCTTAAAAACTGAAAGAAAAAATTATCTATAGAAAAAACTTTCTGAAATGAAGCATCTACTACAATTTGGTTCTATGTTAATAAAGAGGAGAGTTCCCCACATTGCACTAGAACAGAAAATATATGTGAATAATTATAAGCCAACTGATTTTAACATTCAGAAAATATTTCATTTTAGTTAACATTTCTGTTAAAATGTTCTGAAACAGTTTTTGGGCCTTGTGTTGCAATTAAAACATATCAAACTGATTCCCATATAGGATTGAACTGTTAATTTCACTCCAAAAACTAGGCTTCTTAATAAATATAATGATTTATTGTTTTACCCAAAACATGATGATTTTTTTTTAAAAAAGTGATATTTTCGTTTGCTAGTTATAAAATAAGACTGACCAGGTATTTTCCTAAGAAATACAAGGGGAAATCATATTTATTATATAACAACATTATACTAGTGATGGGCAAATTTGTCCCGTTTCTCTTCAATAAAAAACTTGCAAAACAGTGAAAAATTTGTGCAAATAGAAAATTTACTCCCACGTCAATTTTTATGCAGGCATTATAGTCAAAGGGTGTCTGAATAGTGTTGAAGTGTGGCGTTTTTTCGGACGCGCGTCGAACATTTTTGGACGCCAACAAATTTGTCAGGAGTTTCACAAATGTATTTGCTGGTGACAAATGGGGAAATTTTCTGCAAATTCGCACCAGGCGAATTTATTCACCCATCACTACATTATAAACATTATTGATGAATTCAATTACCATGTTAAGCAACAATTAGGGGCAAATTCATCAAGGGTCGAATATCGAGGGTTAATTAACCCTCTATATTCGACTGGGAATGAAAATCCTTTGAATATCGAATTCGAAGGATTTTGCGCAAATACTCCGATCGAATGATCGAAGGATTTTAATCCAACGATCGAAGGATTATCCTTCGACCAAAAAAACTTAGCCAAGCCTATGGGGACCTTCCCCATAGGCTAACATTGGGTTCAGTAGCTTTTAGGTGGCGAACTAGGGGGTCGAAGTTTTTTCTTAAAGAGACTTCGACTATCGAATGGTCGAATAGTCGAACGATTTTTAGTTCGAATCCTTCGATTCAAAGTCGTAGTCGAAGTAGCCCATTCGATGGTCGAAGTAGCCAAAAAACATTTCGAAATTCGAAATATTTTTTCTTCTATTCGTTCACTCGAAGTTAATGAATTGGCCCCTTAATATTTACACTGTAAAATTCAGAGATTCCACCTTGGTTTGTCTGATCTTCCCAGGTAATAACGAACAAAGAAAATTGTCTGCATTTATAGCAGACATAAACTAAATGATAGGAATCATGCATAAGGTTTGCGAGATTAATAAACAAAGTGGTTAAATATAATAACTGTTTTGCTGGTTCTCCCTTGATGTCATACATACTTTAATATGCAGCTGTATTTTTCTTGGGATTTCCATAATTTATACCACAATATTTATTTCATAGTGACTTATGTTATTACCAAATGCTCACAGAAATATAAAATAAAAGATTATGTTTAATAGCGAGTGATGCTGGCTTCCATTTGGATAAAAATCAGATGCTTCGTAAAAGTCACCTCTACATGTTGGATTTTAATTGAGCTCCTGTCTCTCGAGACAGTGGGAGTGTAAAGCCTCGTTAAACCAAAAAGCAGGATTATCTGAATGCCCTTTAAACAAATTAGAGTGGATTATCTGGTTTAGAGGATAAAAGGGTTAATTTTGGTAAAAAAAATTGAAGTTAAAAGTCTGTTCTTGGATCTATTAACAGCTCCAGTCAAATAGTCAGCTGAGTTTAAATTGCAATTAAACATAAAAAGCAATTGTTAAGGTGCCTTGATACAGAATTTAGAGGCTTTACAAGCAGAAAATTGGTGTTTCGAGCTGAAAATGCTGCCATATTGTATCCCATAGGGTCAAGTTTTTTGCGGATCAGGGCAAAGTTACAGGAATATATAAACTCCACTATATCTGTAATTCAACCATAGTTATAGTACAGGTATAGGATCCCTTATCCAGAAACCCGATATCCAGAAAGCTCCCATAGACTCTATTTTGTCCAAATAATCCAAATTTTTAAAACTGATTCCTTTTTCTGTGTAATAATAAAACAGTAACTTGTACTTGATCCCAATTGAGGTATAATTAATCCTTATTGGAAGCAAAACCAGCCTATTGGGTTTATTTAATGTTTAAATTAATTTCTAGTAGACTTAAGGCATGAAGACCCAAATTACGGAAAGATCCATTATCTGAAAAACCCCATGTCCCGAGCATTCTGGATAACAGGTCCCATACCTGTATATGAATATCTGATACTAAGGTGGACATCCAGGTGTATCTATAAGAAAAAACATGCATGCTCCCCATATGCTGACTCAGGGCAGAAAAAAAACATACCTAGTCTAATGTGAATATAAAGCCCCCAAAAACTGTCTTCTGTGTAGTACATGGCAGAAGATTTTAGGGTTCACCCTCTTTACCACACTCATTGTAGTGATAATGAACCAGATATGCCAGTGAGATCATTGACATGGCCCTTTGAGTTCTAATTGCCTGCAATCCCCAACAGGAGTAAGACTTAAGGTTGCCATAGACACACAGATCCTATCGTACGAATCGAGGATTCGTATGATTTTCGGATCATGTGTGGGAAGTGCCGACAGCTTTCGTCCGG
Source organism: Xenopus petersii (assembly GCA_038501925.1). Classification (NCBI taxonomy): domain Eukaryota; kingdom Metazoa; phylum Chordata; class Amphibia; order Anura; family Pipidae; genus Xenopus; species Xenopus petersii. The sequence continues at coordinate 5,618,731 of CM076678.1, read as the reverse complement.
CAGAGATCGGTCGTTTGGTCGATCGGTCAGGTTTGATTTTGACCCAATTGATCCCGCTGGAGCCCATGGCCCATGGCACCATACGGCCGAACAATCAGATTACCCCCGATATAGCCATGCTCGTTAATGGCATATCGACCTGCAAACTCGAATCTAATTCAATTTGAGTTTTAAAAAATAAAATAAAAAATTGTTCATAAATTGAAAAAAGTCCACCAAGAAACTCCAAATTGATTCCAGGAGGTCCCCCATAGGCTAAAACACGAATTTGGCAGGTTTTAGATGGCGAATATTCGAATTCTTATTTATCAAGGTATGAATTTATCTCAATATTTCGATCAACTCCGAATTCCCTGCTGGACCTTATTTAATTATGAAAAAGCCAAAAAAAACTAGGATCGGGCAAACTTCAGAGCTTTCCCCAAAAACTCAGAATTGTTCAGAGTTTTCCGCAAAAACGAAAACATTTTCGGAGTTTTCCAAGTTTTTTTGCGCCGAAACCCCAAAATCATTGGATATCAGTACGGACATTAGTGCAAACAGTGGAACCTTCCCCATTGACTTATACAGGACCTCAAAAGCTTTTAGATGCCGGGGTTTCGGATTCTGAGTTTTTATACCATCAAACTTTAATAAATCTCGAAAAATTCATATATATTTTTTTTGTTCTGAAAACTACGAATTATTTGAGGTTCAGATATTTGGAGTTTGATAAATAACCCCATTAAAGTACATGATAAGTTTCAAAATTCGAATTTTGAATTTGGACTATTCCCTAGTTGAATTACACTAAAATAAACTCGAAATTAAAATTTAGAAAAAAAAAAAAATTCAATTTGACCCTTGATAAATCTGAGCTCAAATGTCTAGCAGTTGTCAAAGAGTGAGCATTACATTGAAACATTTAAAAAATGTAAAATGAATTAGGCACAATTGAATGTAAACACTGTAAACAGAACCAGCAATTATTTATGTTTGTAATTTACGAATCAAGATCTTTTCTAGATTTCTGTCTACGGTGATCTTCATACCTATGACTAAAGGTAAGCTTTTGTTTTCAGAAAATATTTAGTGGAGGAATGAGAAAATCTAAATTCCAAAATGCTATGTTGTTTATTTGTTAATCTTTTGCCAGATACCTCAAATGTAAATTTCAAATCATTTTCTTTTTAATAAGAAGATTCAAAATGATATTTAACAAGCTTTTCAGGATATTAGCATTGTGTCCATGGGGTGTCTACCAACACAGCTGGAGATACAGGTGAAACAAGCAGCACAGTGCAACATGTTAAAGGGGAACACAAGTCACTGCAGCAGATAAAACTGTGTGTAATTGTGCATGGTGTACAAGGGATTGGTCCAAAAACATCTACCATATCAATAAATTTAACCATAAGCTTTTTGTTTTCTTAAATGTCATTCACCTATTAAGGGGATCACTGAATATAATAGTATTAAATGGGATGCTCATCTTTATCAGTCAAACTTTATTAATACATAAAGCATGGCCATAAGCCCCTAGAAATGTGACTCCTATTTGAGTACCTTTCATTTTGCAATTTTTACAGTTTCACCAAAGTACTTAAGCCAGAGAGAAGTCTACAGAATGCCCATCTGCCTTTCCAACTGGCCAAATTTCTGTCATTCATCTGGCTAACTTATTCATATTCCAGTCCATCTCCCCACTCCCTCCACCCCTATGTCAGCAACACTGCCCTTTTGGGGATGCCACTCCACAATCCTGTCCCACAATTCCAGTTCTAGAGCCCAATCCCAGATATATAACATTTGGATAGCAACATATTACATTTTTCATGATATTCAGAGCAAAGACTGTTGAAATTGGATAGATTCTGTATCTACGATGGCACAGCATTGCCGTTCAGCAAATTATCCAATAAAATCAATCATCAACAGCTCAGAAACTATTAGCACAGTAGCAGGGCCGCCATCAGGGGGGACAGGAGGGAGAGTTGTAAGGGGCCCGAGGGTAAGGGGGCCCGGCCACGCCGCACTTACTTGATTAGCCGGGCCGACTGCTAACTTCGGGAAGGCAGGGCGGGAGCACAAGGGGAGGCATCTTATGTCCATTACTTTCCCTTATTGGTCACAGAGTTAAGTTTTAGGATAGCTAAGGTTTGAACTTCCCCTCCAGCTTTACCGAGACTTGAAATTCTGTGACCAATAAGGGAGGAAAATGCTGTCACTGGAAGAAGATGCAGCCATCTGTGCTCCCCTCCTCCCTTCTGTAGTTGGCAGCTCACTTACAGCAGATGGGCTCTACTAATGAAGTGTAACATAGCAGGGCCCCCCTAAAGTTAACTCTTTGTGGTCCCTGTTGTGTGGTGGGGCCCTGGGCACCAATTTTTTTTAAACTTCTGGGAGGCAAGTTTTTTTACATGGACGTTTAAGGGGGGCCCTGGCCATCAATTTTCTTATAATGTGGGGGGGGGGGCTGACCACCAGTTTTTCTTTTTTACCGTGTAGGGTCCTAGCCACCAATATTTTTTAATGGGGGGCCCTGACCACAAATGTTTTTTATGGGGGACCCTGACCACAAATGTTTTTTTAATGGGAGGCCCTGACCACAAATGTTTTTTTTAATGGGGGGGGCTGACTACAAATGTTTTTTTTATGGGGGCCCTGAACACCAATATTTTTTTATTAACATGTGGGAACCCTCGCCACCAATGTTTTTTTTTACTGTGTGGTGGGGGTGGACTTATGGGGTGGGGAGGGCGGACCTGTAGGTGGGGCTTGTGGTGGGCACAGCCCAGGGGGTGCAGGAAATGTTGTCGTATGGGGCCCTGTGATTTCTGATGGCGGCCCTGCACAGTAGCATTTAAATCCTCTTTTGCCCTGACTTTGCATTTTGTTACTCCTCTTTCCAACAATTCCTTACTTTGCATATTGAGGAAGTGTTGGAAGGTGTCCCCTTTCATGAGGAGAATTGAGATTGATTGACTTAAAGATCTATTATGAAGCTAAAATGAATGAACATGGTTCATTTTACAGAAATGCTTATTGTGGGTTACAGAACTACTGTATATTAGTTAGGGTTTTCTGAAGGTGAACATCTGGGCATGTGTAAAATAAGAGAGTGGAGAACTTAGTGCAAGAGTATTTTTGAGACCCTACAGAATACTTTATATTAAAAAACTGCAAATCACTTTTAGGTCTATCAAAAGTTTCTGATGCACCAGGGGTAGTTTAGTTGCTGGAGCTTTGACACATTGGTGTGACCATAATTGTCATAACCCTGAGTCAGTTGCTATTTTTCTGTTTATATAAATAATGTCATTGCAACTTGTATGCAGTAATTTAGATGTGAAGGCACCAAGGAAAACAGTAAAAAGTCTTCAAAGGAACATGAGTAATACTGTCAAGTAAATCTGTAGATGACAATGAGCGAATGGATTCCACAAAGAAATCTTTTTTATGCTGAAGCAAATAGTCCTTTTTATCCCTTCTCAAAAAGAAAAAAAATCAACTGCCTGCAATCATAAAAATCTAATTTCGTTGTGTTGGGAAAAAAATAGCTGAAAAAGTATTGATTTACGCCAGAAATTATAGACGAGAGAGCGCTTGAGCCACAGATGATGAAAAAAGCTGGCCTACATTCAATGTCACCCCCAAGCAATTTGGTTTTTTACTGCACACATCAGTTAACTTGTAAACTATTCAGAATAAAGATTTCATTTGCTTAAATATTGCCATATAATAGTATTTAAATAAGATAGCTTGTTCATGTGTGTAAATGTACAATCTTGGCCTCTGCCCATGTTTCTAGTCTCCAGCTAGTGTGGAGTGAAAAAGGGATCTATTTGTGGTTTTATTTATCTTTCTCTTGTTCTCTAAAGGAGAACATTCTCTCAGGTATATATAAAATGAAGCGAAACATCCATGTACAGGCTGTAGTTATACCCAGAAGAAGCCTTTTAGCAACAAAAAGCAGAGTTTCTGATTAGGGATGAACACATTTTTTTCAGATTTGCTGCAAAATTCATGATATTTGCTTATTTGAGCTAGAATATGGCTATGTGTTTTGTTTTAATGGTACAAAATATAGGTGCCAGAAATCCATATAACAGTTCTGCAGTTGTACAAAAAAAAACAAAAAACAATACCAAGCACATAATGAAGACAGACACCCATGTACTGTCCCTATTCATATTGGGAACCGACCTGTACATGTTTCTGAAATGAGTAAAGTGCAGAACACTCAACACCAAACACAAAATGAAGAAAACATAGATGTGCACTTTCTAGTGATGGGCGAATGAATTTGTGGCGAATGAATTCGTGGCGAATTTCCTTGTTTCACGACCAGCAAATAAATCTACAAAACTGCAGTGAAAATTTGCCGGTGGAAAATCCACTGCATCAAAATAAATTTGTTGCACGTCAGAATAGTTGCGTGCATAAAAATTGTCGCTCATCAAAATTATTCGGATGCCCATCGACTTTAATGTATTTGGCCAAAATAGGCGCGCACATAAAAATTGTTGCTGGTGTCAAAATTGACAAGCATCAAAATAATTTTGACACCCATTGACTTCAATGTGTTTCACAAATTTTTCACCATTTCGGGGAAAATTCGCAGATCACTATCAGTTTCTACTCTTCATGGAAACAGACATTTTATGAGAAAAAACAGTTTCTGATGATCAGGGAATGTCATGCTCAGGGAAATTAACACAGAACAAAAATGAAGCAAAACATACATGTACAGTCTCTAGTCATAATAGGAACAGGTATTTAATGAACCAAATAGTTTTTAAGAACTAAGGAATGCAATGTGAATGGAAATAAACACGGAACAGGAGAAACTTCCATGTACAGTCTCAAATCTTAATGGGAGCAGGCCATTTATGAAAAAATGTGCACTGCCATATGCAGGGGAATGACCGTTGAACACAAAAATGAAGAGAAACATACATGTACAGTCTCGTGTCATAATGGGAACAGGCTTTTTATGAACAAAATAATTGTTTCTTATGACTAGGGAATGTCATGTGTAAAGAAATACAATACTGAACACAAAATGAAGAGAAACTTACATGGACAGTCTCTAATCATAATAGTAACAGCAATGGGTAAATAAAAACATTGTTTTTGATGACAAGAGAATGTTATGTGCAGGGGAATTAACAATGAACACAAAATGAAGAGAAACGTTCATGTACAGTCTCTTGTCATAATGGGAACAGGCTTTTTATGAACAAAATAAGCATTTCTTATGACTAGGGAATGTCATGTGAGAACACCACTGAACACCAAATGAAGGGAAACATATGGGAACAGATATTTTATGAACAAAACCACTGTTTCTGATTAGGGATGAGGGGAAAAATTCTCCAAATGTCAAAATTAGTGACGGGCGAAAAATTCAAGCAAATTTCCGTGTTTCACCACCAGTGAATAGATTCACGAAAATTCACCGGTGTCCAAAATTTTTCAATTGTTGCTGGAAATTCGTGATTTTTTTCGACAGAGTGAAACGGGACATCAAACGTGACACATTCACCCATCACTAGTAAAAATATTTCTCTATGTATAGTAAAAAAAAGTTGCGTGGTTTGGAAATAGTGTGTGATAAGCACCCATTGACTTCAGTGCAATTTGCCGTTTCGTGAATTTTTGGTAAGTTGATCTATTCTTCCAATTTATATTAAAATTGCTCATTAATTAGATCTAGTGATGGGCGAATTTGTGCAGTTTCGCTTCGCTGAAAAATTTGCGAATTTCGCGCGAAATTTGCAAAACGGCGAAAAATTCACAAAACAGCGCCGGCGTCTCGTTTTTGACGCCGGCGCCCGTTTTTGACGCCGGTGCCCGTTTTTCGACGCCGGCGTCCATTTTTTCAAAAAAAAAATTTTGACGCCGGCGATTTTTTTCCGCGAATTTTCGCGGGCGTTTCGCGAATTTATTCGCTGACTGCGAATTGCGCAAATGCGCCGCGAATTCGCGCCTGGCGATTAAATTCGCCCATCACTAATTAGATCTCCACACTTGCCCCCCTACACTCCTGAACATCCAGCAATTGCAGGATCTGTTTCTTTTGTAGTTATACCCCTGTTTGGTACAGTACATCTATACAGGAAATTAAAGGGATACTGTCATGGGCAAAAAAATTTTTTCAAAATGAAGCAGTTAATAGTGCTGCTCCAGCAGAATTCTGCACTGAAATCCATTTCTCAAAAGAGCAAACAGATTTTTTTATATTCAATTTTGAAATCTGACATTTTGTCAATTTCCCAGCTGCCCCTGGTCATGTGACTTGGGCCTGTACTTTAGGAGAGAAATGCTTTCTGGCAGGCTGCTGTTTTTCCTTCTCAATGTAACTGAATGTGTCTCAGTGGGACATGGGTTTTTACTATTGAGTGCTGTTCTTAGGTCTACCAGGCAGCTGTTATCTTGTGTGAGGGAGCTGTTCTGGTTACCTTCCCATTGTTCTTTTGTTTGGCTGCTGGGGGGGGAAGGGAGGGGGGTGATATCACTCCAACTTGCAGTACAGCAGTAAAGAGTGATTGAAGTTTATCAGAGCACAAGTCACATGACTTGGGGCAACTGGGAAATTGGCAATATGTCTAGCCCCATGTCAGATTTCAAAATTGAATATAAAAAAAATCTGTTTGCTCTTTTGAAAAATGGATTTCAGTGCAGAATTCTGCTGGGGCAGCACTATTAACTGATACATTTTGAAAACATTTTTTTTCCCATGACAGTATCCCTTTAAGCCACTTTGGGCTGCCCTAACTTTGGACTGCCCTAACATCACTTAATTTTATATTATGGAGTACTTATTATAAAAAAAAATACAATTCCGTTTTAGCAGGTAGCAACCACTGACAGGATATTCACTTTCTACTTACTATGAAAAATTAGCCTTTACAATAACCAGGGAAGAGAGAAAAAAAACATATAAATAATTCTATATAATAAGGATAGTCCTTGAAATACTCCCACAACTGCTCATTCAAAAGCCTTTGCCTCCTACACGAAAGAAAAGCCTACATTGTTTGAGGCAGAGAGTAGAGTCTTGTTGCTAAGCTGCAAAAAAAAAGTTTCAAAGCCTTGTGTATTCTATATGGTTGTGCAGATGCAGATATGATCGACTCACAAGTATAATGGCACAGTATCATCCTTATTCAGTACAGCACAACTGTCACTTCCATTCTGCTCTTTTGTTAATTTCTTCCTGTGCTTTGTTTTGTCTATCTCCATTGCCTGAACCCTTGTAAGTACAGTATACTGATTCAATAGTTATGATACAACATGGGGAATCAATGGATGGGAGATCAATAGAAAAAAAAACATTTCTATAGTTTTAAAATTCCTAGAATTGTGTGCTTTTTTGAACTGTCATAAGCTAAAATTATTTTGACTACACTTTCTAAACACTCTACTAGGAATTCCCACTGGTTATGTTTTTTTTACATGTCTCTAAAACTCAGATTTATTAAGGGTCAAATTGAAAATCAACTTTGAATTTTCAATTTTTTTATGGTCAAAACTCAAATCTATTAGGGAATTATCCAAACTCAATTCAAGTTTTTTAAAAAAAATTGAGTTTGATTTTCGAGATTTATCATACTCTTGGGGGCACATTTACTAAACTCGAGTTTGTCCACATTTTAGATATATTCAAATAAATCAAATTTGAATATATTCTAATTTAAGGGAAAATTCAAAATTTGACCCTTGATCAATGTGCCTTTAAAAGTTTGAGATTTATCAGGTGTAAAAACCATGAAAAACTCTAATACAAAACATGTCCAAGTAAGAGTGGTTGAGATGCCATTGAAGTCAAAGAGAGCTGCACTGAGATCCTATTGGACTTATAGAAGTATTAAAATACAGTGTTTGCCAGTTCTATTCAAATCTTAAAGCTTTAAAAAGTTTCAGATGACAATTTTATCGTCAGCATTACGAGAATTAGTAAGTTTCATTATCTTTCTCAACACCCTCATTATCTTGATGATTTTCCCAGAGAAGTTATTAAGTCTTAATAAGGTAAAGATAAAGGTGCCATAATTGTGTCAAAGTACTGAACTGAAATCCTTCTTTTCCCGAGGCTTGAAGTAAGAGGAAGGTCATACATTTAGGAACCAGAACCGTCTTCTTTGTCCAAGTCTGGGGCATAGATGTACATTGAGCTGTCTGTTTCCCATTGGGCACAGCACCCTATGCCCCAATACTACTTAAACAAGACTATGTTTACCATGGGCTTTACTATGCTTTGAATTCCTTCAACAGCAGAGAATCATTTCTTAAATTATTCATATGTTCACCCTACTCAATGAGTGGCATATTTTACCTCTAAAGCCAGAGTAAGCTTTATAATTACATAGTTGACACTTTCCTTAGGCTGAGAGCACAAACTCACCACCAACTAAAGTCTATTTAAAAAATATCACCAATTCCATGGGCATATGTGCAATTAAAATGATACCTCAAGGATTCATCAGACAATAGCATTTTAATTAAAAACGCAGTGGATCTGTCTGCTCGGAGCTCCCTGGAGATAAAAATGAATTTCTCTGAAGTAATTTGTTCTTCAGGATGTACGTCAGTTGATGTTAAAAGAAACCTTTTTAGCACAGAAAGACTGAACATGTGAACAGTACACAATATTCCTCATTTACAGGTCCTACAGACTTCCCAGTTCTAAACAAAGCAGTGGCTTTTCCATTTTGATAATGCTTTATTCTGCCTATTATTATTCTCATTATTTCTTTTTCTGAGTTGGCCTACTGGAAATACATTAATGTATATTAAAAGCTGAATGTATTTATGTTAAATCCCCTCCCCCGCTATTCTGTTGTTTTCTGATTTTGTGTAAGCCGGAATTTTACCACTGGAAAGCTGTCCACAAGATAAATATTTCCTCTAAAAAGAACTCCCTTGGTGGTATGAAAGTCATTGGGACTACAGTATGATCAGTCAAACAGGGGCATAAATGGAACTCACTGAATTTACCCATTGTCTGGACAGAGATAGAGATGAGTAGTGATGAGTGAATCTGTTTGGTTTCATGTGGCCAAAAGTTCTGGAGAAGTGGAGAAAAATTTGCGAAACACATTGATGTCAATAGACAACAACAATTTTTTGTTGTGCAACAAATTTTTACGCATTTCCTTCCAAATGCATTAAAGTCAATGAGCATTTTTTCATGCAGTGACTTTTTTGCCTTGGTAAGTTTTTTTGTCTTAAGCTGACCATAGACGCAAAGGCAGGATTCGTACAATTTTCGGACTGGGGCAGAACATTGGCTGATCTGTTATTTTCTACTTTATTTGATCTAAATGGTTTATGGCAGGTCGGAAGATGGGGAAGTCTGATCATTCGAGGATTAATACGATGGGATCTTTGCGTTTATGACCATCTTTAGTGACTTTTTTGTCTCTGTGACTTTTTGTCCAAAAGCATTTTTTTTGGGGGGGGGGACATTTTTGTCACGGCAAATGTTTCACTGCAAATTTTTGATGCAGTTTTGAAGTAAAGCCATGCCTTGAGAAAAAAAAATGTGTTCATCCCTAGAGATGAGCAGATTTTTTTTCTTCTGATTCTTCTTCTGATTCTTCTGCAAAAAATTTACCATGCATTTTGAAAATACATTTTGCACATTTCTGGATAGTTCTGCTCATAACTACATATAAGCATATTTTATTGTAGGCATTACATTTTACTAAGCATATAGGAGAATATTAACAGGAACAAAAACTTCAACTTCAAGGGGCTGATTCATTAAGGGTCGAATATCGAGGGTTAATTAACCCTCGATATTCGACTGGGAATTAAAATCCTTTGACTTCGAATATTGAAGTCGAAGGATTTAGCACAGATGGTACGATCGAACAATTATTCCTTCAATCGAACGATTAAATTCTTCGAATCGTTCGATTCGAAGGATTTTAATCCACTGATCGAAGGAATATCCTTCTTTTGATCGAAGGAATATCCTTTGATCAAAAAAACTTAGGAAAGCCTATGGGGACCTTCCCCATAGGCTAACATTGAGTTCGGTAGGTTTTAGATGGTGAACTAGGGGGTCAAATTTTTTTTAAAGAGACAGTACTTCGATTATCAAATGGACAAATAGTAAAATGATTTTTAGTTCGAATCCTTCGATTCAAAGTCGAAGTCGTAGTCGAAGGTCGAAGTAGCCCATTCGATGGTCGAAGTACCTCAAAAAACACTTCGAAATTCGAAGTTTTTTTACTTCGAATCCTTCACTCGAAGTTAGTGAATCGGCCCCCAAGTGTCACAGTAGATTAATAGAGTTTGAGCAGCTACATTTATTTACAAATGCATTCGAGTTACTGTATAATCCTTAAACCATGAAAATTGAGTTAAATTAAAAACCACATAGGACACCAGAAAAATAGGATAAAAACAAAAATCTTTATTGGCACAACATCCCCATTGTCTTACACATTTCATTGCCCTTAAACACTTAGTCATAGACTCTAAACTTATGATTAAGCCTATAAGTTCTCTTAAAGCACAAAACGCATAAGGCAATGGAGATAATAAATTATATTAGTACAACACCTCCATTTCCTTATGTGTTTCATGCTTCATGAACACTTGGTCATAGGATCTAAGCCAATGGAGTAAGGGCTCTTGGAGTACAAAATGCGTAAGGCAATGGAGATGTTGTGCTAATAAAGATTTTTGTTTTGACTTTCTGGCTTTCCATATATAAAGCAGATGTAGTTTGGCAGGGTAGTAAAAATATTGCTCCAGAGTAGTTTTTTTGCACATCACTACTACAAATAAATGAAATGGTTTTCCAGTTCTATTAGCCCATAGAAACAAATCAATAGATACCTTTTACATGCCTGTTGTATAAAAGCAAACATCTGATTGGTTGTTACAGGTCACAAATCTTGTAGTATTCTTTGCATTTATTACATTGCTTTTTCAGTACCTGTAAAAGTAGAACAGATTTAATTTTAGAAAATAAATATTATTGGAATGAAAGCCAAAAATATAATGCACAAAAACCAGTTAAGCAAGCGAATAAAAGTTCATTAATGAGAAGGAACCCTGCCTTGTAACATTAATGTTTAAAGTGTGCCACTTAAATGTTGTGTACAATAGTTCAGTGCTGTGGGGATTATGTTCAAAAATAGCACACTCAAAAAAATTGACACTGAATACATATTTAAATTTTGAAATGTAATGAATTAATTTCATTATTAAATTTAATTATATATTTTTGTTTTAATTTATTTGTTTGATTTCAATTACTGTATGAAGTCATTCGTGTAGATTCAAAAAATAAGTGAAGCATCACATGTAAAGGTGGCCATACACGGGCAGATAAAGCTGCCGATATCGGTCGTTTGGACCGATTGGACAGCTTATCTGCCCGTGTATGGGGGCTTCCGACGGGTCATCCCGATCGATATCTGGCCACGATATAGATCGGGAAGGTTGGACTTTTACCCGACCGACCCGTCGGAGCCGCTTGGCGCATCGTAATTCGATCGTTCGGCCATACGGCCGAACGCTCGAATTAACCCCGATATAGCCACGCAGTTTAGTGGCATATTGGGGATAGATCCGCTCGTTTGGCGATGTCGCCAAAGTCTATGGCCACCTTAAGTGGTTAATTTGGGTTGGAAATGTACAATAGTCTATTTTATTCAACCCCTCCAAGTACCTCCAGTACCCATACTGTATATAGTGATGGGCGAATTCCTCCCGTTTCGCTTCGCTGAAAAATTCGAGAATTTCCCACAAAAATTTTTGAAACAGTGAAAAATTTGCGAAACGCAAATTTTAACGCCGGCGTCAAAATAGTTTTGCCACCGGCAACAATTCTGACTCAGGCGACAATTCCGACGCCCGTTAAAGTCAATGGGCGACTAGAATTGTCACCAGCGTCAGAATTGTCACCGGCATCGATATATTTTCCCGCCGATTTTTGCCGCCAATTTTGCAAATATTTTCCCTGGTGGAGAAACGCAGAAATTTGCAGAGAATTAACGCCTGCTGAATAAATTTGCCCATCACTACACATATATATATACATACTTATGAAGACCTAGCCTTAAGATGGCCATACATATTCATATACAATTGTATGAAACAAATCGATCATTGAAATTTTTTAATGTACAGATCAACCATATAGGCAAGTGAATGCATCTCGCTTGCCTCTTGAACCCAAGACCACTACCTCTGCTGCCTACCCTTCGTCGTAGCCCTGCTAATGTGGAAAATGTTATTTCCAGAATGACTGTCGATATTCTTCAAATCTCTTAATGCAGAAAGGCAGTGTCCAGATGCATCTCATAAATAGCTGACTCTAGTGTTTGTATTACAGTCTTCATCACCTCTGACATTTGATTTCTGAAAGATGTCAAAGGCATAAGGTAAGGGTGAAAAATAAAATATTGCTGACACCGTTATAATCATTATGGAAAGGATTTTTTTAAAAAGAAGGTTGAAGACACGCTAGGCTCAGAGAACTTCAAAAGCAAAGAGAAAACATGAAACAGTCTAAGATACTGAAAGAGAACCAACAGAGGGAGAAGGTGAGCTACAAAACAAACAAATGGATATTCTCCACAAATGAATATGTCATTGTCACCTCTGTTGTGTCTTGGGCTTTGTAAATGCTGCTTTCATACATTTTTAATTTGCACTAAAATATTTTGCTATTAGTTATTAGTGGCTTCAGAATATTTTCATTGCAAATTTATGTTTCAGTAAACATAAAACACCAGTATTATATTCATAGTGCTGTAAAATATTGGGCCTGCTTATAAAGTGTTTTTAGTTGATATATTTTTTATAAAATCCTGATGACATGGTGAGCCAATCACTTTTTTAATTAAGTTGGAGTTTTTGCCAGATTAAGATTGTTTAAGGCTAGCATAATAACTAGAAATTGAAAAACTCTTGTATTACTTTGCTTAAAAACAGATTTGAGATGATATTTGCATAGTTGTGCAGAGTTCCATTGTTTTATGCATATATGACTGTTTAAAAACCTCAAAGAATCAAATGAATTCTGAAAATACACCTCCGATTGACATACAGTAAGGTACCAGGTGGTTATAGTTGCTGAATTTTTACATTTTTTTCAACTTATAAATCTTACAAATTCAAGTTCAAGATCACTTTTTTCCCCCTCAATTTTCTCAAAAAGCAGAAAAATAAATCACCTTGAATTTAAATAAACAGGCCCCTAAATCAACTCTTTTCACTAGAAATGACAACACTCACACATTTGCATTTGCATCCTATTGGCTCTGAATACTCTTGTGCATATTTTAACTGTGCCAAGCTTATTGCCACCTCAATACAGCAATTCCACAAAATTCTGTTAAAAATGCTGTATTGTGGGTCAATATTATGGCAACTTGCCAACAAATTTGTATTTTTTTATACACAATCATTAATAGCCCTGCAATGTGTTAAAATAAAGTTGTGTAAAAATATGCTGCATTAGGGGGCACATTTATCAAGTAGTTTTGAAGTTAAAAAAATTCCAAATTCGACCATCGAATTGGGCAAAAAATCTTTTTTAATTATTTGGCCATTTTCGGTTGAATTAAAATCGTTCGATCGATCATAGAACTAGTTCGAATGGAACGATTTGAAAGATTTAATCGATCTATCGAACGATTTTCAAAAATAAATACTTTGACTTTTTAAAACTTAGCCACATTTTGCCTATAGGTTGTACGAGGTTCCCATAGGCTAACATAGCAATTTGGCAGGTTTAAGGTGGCGAAGTGTCGGTTTTTTCGAATGGTCGAATATTCAAAGTATTTTCAATTTGAAGCAAAGTCGAATTTGGCCTATTCGATGGTCGAAGTACCCAAAAAATACTTCTAAATTCTACGTTTTTTAATTCAAAAATTCACTTTGACCCTTAGTAAATGTGCCCCTAGGTATCTTTGATAAACAAAACCTAGAATTATTTTAAGTCGGCTCTCAGATGATATTCACTTATATTAATAACTACTGTGTATAAGGACTAATTCACCCCATAGATACTATGGCAATTTTACAAGCACAAAGCAAAATCAGGGTATCAAGGCATTAAGAGACTTCAGATGGCCTTCCTCTTTACAGATTACTTTGCTATAATTGCACCCTTGTCCATTCCCTGTTCAGAATAAGGCAGATCTGAAGAGAAGGTATACTGATGATTAGAGAAGAGAGTACGAAAGATTGGAGAAAACATTTATTCAGACAGTGGACAATAAGGCCAGCATTCAAAATATCACAACCATAAGCCCCATTGCAATTGTAAGAAGTAATCTTCACTCTGAAACTGACCTTCCATGGTCTGTTGACACATCCTTCCTTCTCCAAGTTGTCTGGTGGCATTGTGCATGTCCTTGGAGCACACAATATAAAGGCACCTGAACAGCAAGTGCTTGCTATTCCAGGCAGACACAGTTTCTTTGTAGATGTCCCATCTAAGCACTGTGGCATTAATAATGTTAAAACCTAGATATAGACACCTCTCTTTCGCATACAATCTTTTGAGAGCACCATACCTAGAGCCATGGGGCTTGATTTACTAAAATACCTGTATGTCTTCCATTGCAACACTATATGCTTTCCTACATTCTATTAAACATAAATGTGATAAGTTGCTGAACAATTTTTGGCAACAGAACACATCTTCTCTTGGCCTTGAATGGAAAGTCTTGGGTGGGACAGAATGTATTTCATGCATTTTCACAAAAAGTGTTACAAGAAAAGTAAATTTCCATAGTAAGAATGACTGAGATCCACCTACGAAGATACTTGGCTACAGGGGAAATTATGAGCCTCAGAAAACCAGCACACTTGGAAGCAACTTATTTCTCACATTTATAGAATTATTTCAGTAAATGTCACATTTTTTTTCTTATGCTCCTGTGAATTTTCTTTCCATAAGGAGCCTTGGCAATATTCTGTTTCTAGAAGTGAAACACAAGCTATGTTGGTGTAGAAACAGCATTCATTCATTACTTATTTTCCTTATATTTAAACATATTTTGGAAGAGTTTAAGAGTTTTTTTAAAGTTGTTTTCTAAATGTGTTTAGTACATTTTCTTCTAAATATAGTTAGAAGAATATTTTAATCTTCAAGTATTTGTGAATATTGAGTATTGAGTATTTGTAAATTCGTGAATTTATTTGCCGGCGGTGAAATGGGCAAATTTGTTGTGAATTCACACCTGGCAAATAAATTCGCCAATCACTACACCCAACCCATTCCCAGCGATCTCCATGACGTTCATGTATTTAATTTACAGGCAGTTATAGCCCTCTGATATTTCCCATAACACAGTACACTTACCATATAGACAATATATATTATTGTTCTCTCTCTATAACTTTTATACATTTCCACCTATTTTGGACCATTTATAAGGGACGGGGAGACCTAGACACAAGAAAAAGGCTGAGTTTGTATGAAAACTGGTTCTGGGAAAAAGATTTATTCAAAGACAAGAAAGAGAAAAGTTTAATTTTGTACCATCAAATATTTATATCTCAGTTTCATGGTTCTTAGGAGAGAAGTGATTTTTTTTTTCCAGAAGTCCGATACAGTGGATGATGAAGACACAATTTGCATACCCAGCAGAAATCAAACCTTTCTGGAGAAGTTATTAACTAAGGGTTGAGGAATAGAAGGCTTCTGCCTAATAATTGTTTTACAGGAGAGAAAATATTACTATTGGGATTGGGAGTATTTTCCTCTTCTTAAATCTATCTATCTATCTATCATCTATCTATCTATTTCTCTCTATCTGTCTATTATTCTATCTATCTCTACATATTAATTGTAGAATGTGTTATTTCACAACTTTTTTACTTGGAATGTAAGACGTGAAAACAGGTCTCTTTATTCTGCCACCACTTTATTGGTGTTTTAGGACAAAGCACCTTGCAGAGTGATCATTACCTTTCGTTACAGATATATTAGCTTCATGCTGTGTTTCACCTAATGAAGCTTTAAGTCTATTTAGATAAACTAATAGAAGACCTTTTAAACTAAGCAATGAGGTTACACATTTACACAGTAATTATTCAGCGTGCATCCTTGATGAGAGGAGGTAGACTAAAGATGGACACCATTCACTATATAATTCCATTCTCTCTTGCGCATTTGCTCTGCATAATGGAAGTTCCATGACAGGCACATGTCCTTCACCATTATGACTGCCATTGTTCACAGCTGACAGGAATGTCTGAAAAGCAAAATGTTGAGCAGACCCTGAGATTCTGACATATTACCCACTTTTTCATAGGTTTATACAATAGAATTAGTTTCTATTCTACGAATAAATCATGGCTGAAACCTGATTTGCACAGAATTCTCAATCTTACTTTCCACCGCTGAATAACAGAGTATAATGAAAATGAAAATATATTGGGCTTCTTGCAAGGAAATGATTTATTCAGTGGAATATCAGATGAATGTGGGCAGAGCTTATAGTGTCCATTTATCAATGTTTAGGCTCCACAAACCCTTTCAGTACCAGTGGGACTCCTCTGGTGAGGAAGTTACATGAGTTCAGACTAATATATCTTTTAATGAACTGAACTGTCCGTCTATATCAATATCTCAATGTATAGCTACTATAGAATATTTATTATTTCTGCTCCCAAAAGCTTTAGTATATGGTTTATTCTATGGTTATTCTAAGAAACACATCTATCTAGCTCATAAACTCAAAAGGCAATAAGTAAAATGATAGGAAAGAAAAATTTACCTGTTCCTGGATCTAGAGAATGGTGGGGAATGCATTATTTTCCTAAATGCCTAAGCTTCTCTGGCAGCTTCAACAAGACATTCAATAAATTATTTATTAATAACAAGGACCTCTATATTTTTTCATTAGTAATTGTAGTGTGTATGTATGGATAGAATGTTGTTTTTTAAAAAGGCCTACACTTGAGTTACTAGTGTCTTGGTTTAGCTGGTAGTTTGGTTGCAATTTTGATCAAGTCAAGATGATTTCTATTGTCTTGGTGACTTTTTGGGGGAAAACAGATTGAAGAATAAGCTCAGGAACCTCTAAAATAGTGCTTTGGTATTTACAGTATATTAAAAGGTCACTTCACTGAACTGTATCAATGTGCCAACAGTACCATGTAAAGGTGACCACAGTTCACATGAGGTCTAGAGTAGAGGGAGTTCTTAATGAGATGAAAACTGAGACTGATTTGCTGGTATTAAGGTTGTAAATGGGCAGGGTGAATGAATAAAGCCATATTTTAATAGCAGAGTTACAGAGGGAAAAGATATTGGTCAAGTTCAAGGACTTTTGTAAAAGGTAAAACTAATGTACCGTATATACTCGAGTATAAGCCGAGTTTTTCAGCCCTCAAAATATGCTGAAAAACTCTACCTCGGCTTATACTGGGATCAAGCGCAAAAACGGTCGCAGGCGTCTAAGAATGGTCGCCGGCGACCAAGAATGGTCACCGGCATCCAAAAATGCGACACAGGCACCTCCAATGGAAGCAGAAAACCTCAATTTTTTGATTGAAACTTACCAGAAGCTGCTGCATTTCTCACCCTAGGCTTATACTCGAGTCAATCAGCTTTCCCAGTTTTTGGAGGTAAAATTAGGTACCTCGGCTTATACTCGGGATGGCTAATACTCAAGTATATACGGTATGTCACCTTAATAAGGAGTTTGGCTAAGTCTCTTAAAAATTTTATTTGGTCTGTATGTACCTGAATTTACCTGGTCATAGTTTTTCAATAGAGACAATGGTGGTATCTGTACATACATTTAGACCATTGTGTATTATTGACATAATCACAGATCATAAATCATAAATCTAACCACTGAACCCCAATGAAACTGAACTGCAATGTTGATGAAAACACAGTCTGTAATTCTGATAGTTCTTCTTAGAAATGTTGTTTCTACTGTATATATACTATGTATTTGCAGTATTTGTAAAAAATAAAGTTGGTTGACGGTGATCTTCATTTTTTGACTTTGTTGAAATATATTTGACAGTATGTCCTAGATGTCTATCATCTTTGAAAAACAAGTCTAAGCTTTTATATGCCAGTAATTTGTATGAAATAACATTTCTCCCAGTAGTATTATCATGTAAAAAAAAATTGAAGCTTCAGTTAGATTAATAAGAATAAAAAAACAAAATAAATAACAAAAGGTTAAATATTCTTGTGTTTCAACTCTTAAAGTATTTGATAAGGTCAGATTTAAATGAAGCTAAAATCTCCATTGCGATTAGGTCTTCATTACAGCTTAGACAAAATTTGATTTAAATTATGGCATTTTAAAAGGTTGAAATTAGCAGTAACTGTGATTTTTAGATTCCGAGACACACTAAATTGATATTTAAAATTCATAATCACTAGAATGCTTTGTCATGGGCCCACTCCAGCCTCTTAAGGACAACTGCAAGATTATGCTAATCGAAACAGAAATATGAGATTGTTAGGAAAAACCATGGCATATTTATATAAATAATTATTAGGTACAGAATGTTTTTGAGGAAGTAGTTATCAGAGTACTATCCAAAATATTACTTGTCCTCCTTCTCCTTACAGTGGAACAGCTATAAACTATATACAATAATGTTGGAAGAGGTTCCTTATTCTCATTGAAGAATGCATACTTCTTTTGGAGCCTAGGTATATCATTCTATCATTCTATTTACACATTTTTAGTGACTAAAGTGTTCCCTGTAGTCACCATCCAATATTTGGCCAATATATGTTGTTGGGAGACCTCTCACTGGGATTTTGCAGTTGGGCTTCCAAGTCAAAATGTTTTAACTAATGGAGAGCAAAGGGTCTGCCTGGGCAATTTATAGATGGTCAGTCAATGGCCAGAACATTTAAAAATGAAGGTATTATGGAAACAGCAGTTGGGTATGCTAAAAAAAAGCAGTAAAACATTACTTTACTCTGAACCTATAAAAAAATATATATGTATATTTATTTTCAGAATATAAATGTTCTACCATATAGAAAAGGTTCTCATAAGTCTCAGGTCAAGAAATACCTCGTTACCTATAGTATTTGGGTGACTGATAAACATTTCCCAATGAATGCCTGCAGTTCTAGATGTTTTGTTCATTGTGGTACTGAAACTCTTCTTGATTTAGTTCCCAATAAATCGGATCCCGAAAAACTTGATCTGTGAATTTTTTTCTGATAAATTGACCACTGAAAATCTTCCACTTTGTCATTAATCCTCTATGTTAGGTTAATTCTATCACCAATAAATGAAATGTACTTATACTATACTACTGTATTTCACATTGTCTAGCCTCAATTTGACACAATAATCAAGAAAGTGGCATTTAAGAGACTGAACTGCCAGTCTGGTTTCCCAAAATTTTAAATAACTGGAAAGGGATTATGTTGGAATATTTTTCAAATTTGACAGCAAAATTCTGTAAGTGAGCACCCCAGCTGATGTTGTTGGTATAGGACGTTTCCACTTGACATTTAGTTCTCTTAGAGAAAATTCTCTTTAAATATTTTGGCAGTTTTTTGAGGTCACTTTGTTGACCTGCCTGGCAGCTATACACACATGGATGGTTCACCTCTGATTTCAGAGTGGATAGAGGGTAAACGAAATCCATAAAGGACCTCTTAATGTCCAAAACAACAATTGGCTATGGAAAGGGCATGTAAAAAATAAATTGTCAATAATTAGGGAAATAACGACCTAAAAGACACACAAGAGTACCTGTGGACCTTTATGTCTTAGGTGAATTAAATGAATAAAATATTTTGTTGCTTATCACAAGTTCTTAGCCAGTGGGAAACAGTGTGAACACCCATAGTTCTGCCGTTTGGTAGAAGCCAGAAAATATATGTACAATAGCCAACTGGGTCAATTCAATAGAACTATAATTCTTCGCCAATCCTTCAAAACCAATTACCCTTTCTAATTCACTTGAATTCTACATGTTTGTGGAAGCACAATGGGTATAGTAAAATAATACACTCATTAATAAGTCTCCTCACTATCCAGAAGCTAGGGCTAATTTAATTGGCCCTAAAGTCTGGTTGAGCAACCTTTTCACCCCGTCAGATGGGTGAATCAGGGTAACTGAATCCGACAAAACATATTTGCTGAATAATAAAGCTATCCAGTTGCCCATAAGGTTTCCTTCTATGACATCAATTTGAGCACTGGTCATTTAGAATCTGGAATTGATACATTAGGAAACTATTTGCCTTTTATACATGATGACTTCTTTAATCTATATAAATTGCTCATAAATGATAAAAAATAAATTACACAATAAAAGTTCAAGAATTGATCATTATATTTTTTTTGTAAGAAACACGTCGGGCAAATTCAAGTGCCGGACTGAACCAAAATCACATGAGTTTTTGCCACACGAACAAGGAAGTTGCACATTTTTGTTTCAAGTGATTTACTAATTGAACCAGTGTTGTTTGTGGAGTACCGCAGAAGTCAGTACTCGGTCCTTTGCTTTTCAACTTGTTTATTAATGGCCTGGAGAAGGGCACTTTTTCTATTTCTACTTATGATAAAAAATCGTTCAGAACTACAGAATGCAGGATGCTGCCACTTTGCAGAGTGATTTGACTAAATTGAAAAACTGGCAGCAAATTGGAAAAGGAGGTTCAATGTTGATAAATGCAGGTTATGCACTTTGGCAAAAATAATATAAATGCAAGTTATACATAAATGCGAGATTTTAATTAAGAAGGATCTAGTAAGGCCTCATCTGGAGTATGCAGTGCAGTTTTAGGCTCCAGTCGTGAAGAAGGATATAAATGAGCTGGAGAGAGTGCAGAGATGTGTGACCAAACTGGTTAGAGGGATAGAAAAGTTAAATTATGAGGGTAGACTGTCAAGGTTGGGGTTGTTTTCTCTGGAAAAAAGACACTTGAGGGGACATGATTACACTTTACAAGTATATTAGAGGACATTATAGACAAATAGCAGGGACCTTTTTACCCATAAAGTGGATCAATGCACCAGAGGCCACTCCTTCAGACTAGAGGTACAGAACTTTCCTTTGAAGTAGAGTAGGTGGTTCTTCACAGTGAGGACAGTGAGGTTGGGGAATGCACTGCCCGATGATGTTGTGATGACTGATTCTGTTAATGCCTTTTAGAGGGGCTTGGGTGATTTCTTGGACAAGCATAATATCCAAGGCTTTTGTGATACTAAAATCAATAGTTAGTGTATGAGTATATACAGTTTGTGTGAGTATATTGAGTGGTCAGTGTGTGTGTGTGTGTGTGTGTGTGTGTGTGTGTGTGGGTTCTGGGTTTCATTTGGAGGAATTGAACTTAATGGACTTTGGTCTTTTTTCAACCCCAAATGTAACTATGTAACTATGTTCTTTAAGTGCTGTGCATAAAGTTCTTGAACACCCTGGGGTTCAGTTTGGGATTCAGTTGAATCCTTCATGAAAGATTTGGGATCTCTAAAATTGTGGATCCCTACAAACAGGTAAGGATGATCACTTTGCAAAGTGGAAGGGGCCTTGGTATATCTTTAACAGCAGCACATGCTCCATGTAACCAAAGACTATGTTATGCTGCATAGATATACAGTAAGTGATAATTCCTAATTCACATGTTTTTAGGTGTCAGTAATTGGAAATCATTTTGGAAAAGTAGAAGGAAATATTGTTTCTGTAGAACATTCAGGAAAACAAAGCTGTACAAATGCCACCTAAATGGTGATTCATTGCTTACTAGACAACGAAAGAACACCAACATAGGGAACATTTTGCTCATTTCTTTTGGATAATTGGGGCTGCAGTGGCTTTCAGTTCACAGCGATTGAAACTCAACATTTTGGACATGTTTTGGTAAGAGATTAAATGTACATTTTTCATTAAGACTCAAAATATCTCACAGCACAATCGAGCTGTGTTCCAAATACCAACAGCAACAATAATAAATATGAAACGTAGCGCCACGAGAAGTAATGAAAACAAGCCCAGGAAACCTCATTATTCCAATCACAATGTAGAAACATATGAGAACAATGTATCATTATCCTTAACTGGAAAATACTGTTTTCAGAAGATTCAAAACTTGTCCAACAAAGTTAGTGAATCATGTAATTGCAAGTAGTGCTGCTGAGCTATTTAATTTCCAAGCCCACGTATCAACGTAAATCACTTACTTACTCTCACCTAGCAGAACATAAAAAAATTATCTTTTTTTTTTCACTTTAACTCTATTTTGACATTTGCAAACTTTACAGAAGTGTGATATAAAGTTTCTGGTCCTGTAGGTTGATTCAATTAATATTTGACTTCACTTGTGGACTGCAAATGTGTAATTTCAGTTATGATATATGGACAAGGGATTTTATCTGGAATTCTGAAGCAAACACAGCAAGGTCACTTTCTCATGAGTAGCGGCACAGGGGTATAAATCATTCTAAGTACAATTCTGTGGCACACCAGGGATTTTGTGATACCCCCAGAGCCACAGAATAAAACAAACAAATGGCCAAAAAAACATATTCTTCAATTATACAGTGACATAGAATACATGACCAAAATGCTTTTGCTGGCCAGTAGACAGTGAGAGATTGATAAAGGTGCCAAGTTTGTTGGAAGAGAGCAGAAACATCTCACAAAACTTGTTTTTTTTCTGGAAGAAAAGCAGGACATTGTTTGACAGAGATAAATTCTCCTAGGTTTGCACAGGATCTAACATTCTATTTCTAATTCTCCTTCATTGCAGAATACAAGATTTGGAATTGGCCAATTACAGTGTCTTCAGCTGAACCAAATCCAAATGCTTACATATGTACATAGGCTGCTACACATTTTTGGGTAGAGGTAATACTATTTTTTATTACATTTTAAAAATGGAAATTAGAGTTTGGAAAAATCCAGCCTGATTTTTTGTAGGGTATTTGTTATTTGGCCAAATCCCCAAAAATGTGTACACCTCTAATTCCTACCAAATAAACATTTGTGGCATGAAAATCTAGGCAACCAAAGCTCCCCCAAAGCCATCCCCAACTCAGCGGTACTAACCTGAATGATACTCCGATACAGCAGAAGTATCCTCAGCAACCGTGTCAGTCATAGTGAGCGGAGGGTTGAGCAAGCCTCTCATAGGCTGATGTACTGTTTTCACTTGTAATTATCCTATGAAAAGATTGCACTGCCCTAGCCCAGTGAGACACACTAAAACAGTATGGCTCCATCTGTTCTTTGTTCACTTTATACAGAGCAGGTACCATTAGGTTTAAAGCTGGCCATAGACGCAAAGATCCGCTTGTTTGGCAACATCGCCAAACGAGCGGATCTTTCCCCGATATGCCATTAACGAGCATGGCTATATCGGGGGTAATCTGATTGTTCGGCCGTATGGCCGAACAATCCGATTAAAATGTGCCATGGGCTCCGGCGGGATCGGTCGTGTCAAAATCAAACCTGACCGAACGACCAAATGACTGATCTCCGCCGGACGAAAGATGACGGCACATGCCACACAAGATCCGAAAATTGTATGAATCCTTGATTTGTACGATAGGATCTGTGTGTCTATGGCCACCTTAAGGCTCTACTTGGAATCAGGCCAGGAATCTCTAGGTTTCTGGCTGCTTTCCTTGACCACTAGGCCAGGAGAGCAACTCATGAGTTCTCATTAGTGATGGGTGAATTTGTCCCATTTCGCGTAATTTTGAGGCACGTCAATTTCACCGCTAGGAACAATTTTTATTCACACGCCTATTTTGTCCAAATGCATTAAAGTTAATGTGCGCCCGAATAATTTTGACATGCAACATTTTTTATGCACGCGACTATTCTGACGGGTGCCCACATATTTTTGACACTGTAGTTTTAAAAACGTATTCGCCGCCGGCAAAACGTGGAAGTTTGTCGCAGATTTGCGCCTGCTGAATTTTTTCGCCCTTCACTAGTTCTCATCTCTTTCCCATTCACTCTCATCAGTTCATTGGCATCCACCTAGCCGTTCCAATCCCACCTCTGCAGCCTTTATTGGTCAGACTGGGTCAGCCAATCAGGGCTGACTCTGAACTATTTAAGCCCAGTTCCTACCTCACAATCTGGCCTGAGTATTAGCTACTGCTGGGTCTCTGCTCCTGTGCTCTTGTACTTTGATCCTCTTTTCTAGCACTGTCTGGTTCTGCTAACTCCCTTAAAGAGATATAGATACCACCCTCATATAAAACTCGTTCTAATCCGTTCTAATATCCCCTTACAATTTTTAAGTAGTTGTAACTAATATTACCATGGTCAATGTTTATTTTAAGGTTTTTGGCAAGCTATTGGCAGAATTAGCAAGAACAAGTTGGGTAGATAACATGTACTTGTTGTGGTAAATAGGGATGTAGCGAACCGCCGCCAATGTGTTCGCGAACGCCGTTCGCGAACACCGGCAAAAAATGCGAACAGTTCGCGAACAGTTCGCGAACTTCGAACATCCGAAAATCGTTCGATTCGAACGATCGAAGGATTTTAATCGTTCGATCGAACGATTTTCGTTCGAATCGAACGATCGAAGCCATTGGATCGAATGATTTCATTCAATCCAATGGCTTCGATCGTTCGATTCGAACGAAAATCGTTCGATTTTAGCGATCGAATGGTCGAATGGTCGAACGATTTTGACGCGAACGCCTATTGGCGACGTTCGCGAACTTGCGGCGGACGCGAACAGTCGAAGTTCGCGCGAACTAGTTCGCCGGCGAACAGTTCGCTACATCCCTAGTGGTAAACCACAATGGTTGCCACAGTGCTTTGTCAGTTCATTTGACCCTATACCCCTTTCTTTTATACAGGGGCCACTGATGGTAGTATTTGGAGTAGGGAACAAAGAAGAGACTGGGAATCTGGGATGACAAATGGTAAAAAAAAAACACGATCATTTTATTTTTATTAATGGGAAGGTAGAAAAACCGTGTTAATTACTATAGAGCTGTTGGGAGCAATTAGCAATGCAAAGAAAGGGAAAACTAACACCTTTCCTCTTTAGGGTAGACGCAAGGGGAAAAAACTGCAAAGTACAGCTTCTAAGGTTCAAGTCCAACAAACAAAAACAGAGACGAATACCTTATGAAATATGGAGCAGCCACTTCCAAAGACCAAGCTTGTACAGACTTGTAAGATAATTTAGTAGTTTATTTCGTTACACATGGATACTGCCTGTATCCATGTGTACTGAAATGAACTACTAAATTATTTTCCAAGTCTGCCTGGAAGATTGGTCTTTGAAAGTGCCTGCTCCATTTTTCATTCAGTTTATCCATTCCTTCAGCTGAAGGTTCAGGGTAGTACACCTGGACCTCTTCTGGCAATTTGTGAGTTTTTATACTTTTGAGACCTGAGAATTTCAAGTTTACTGTTACTATAAGTGTTCATCATTTAAAGAGAATAATACCAGGGCCAAGGAGGAACCAAGACTTTGGTCTTCAGGGTTGAAAGTCCTCCTCAACTTTAGACATTTACAGCTGACTTTATGTAGCACAGTTTATCTAACTTTCCACATCTTGAATAATTTGAACCATCCCACTTTTATCGTAAGCTTTCTGTCAAGTCAAATCCCATGTGATTTACTCAAATGTAAATTGGAGAACAAAGTAATGGTTTATAGCTAGAAGATACCCCCTTTCATTCTGTCTCAATGAAGCTTTATATGAACATTTTATTTGGAATGATATTTGCTTTCGAATCATATTGCGAGATTCAACATTCAGACTCAGCATTCAGTTTGTTAAACCTCTGCCCTAAAGACATCAACATCTGTGGAATCTAATTAGACAAATACCTGTATCAGCAAATGCACATTGGGTCAATTGGAGGCCAAGCTGTGCCCCCAATCGTAGTCTGTTATTACTCCCTCACGCTTCAGAGGTCTTTTTACCTGATTGCCTCTCACCTTCAGCAGTTGGCAAACACTTTTCTTTATTACTGAATATGGAATAAAATAAATAATATAATTGGTAACTAGAACATTATTATTTCTGCAGTTCTCTCCACAAGAAGCCAGGCAGAATATTGAACAAAATATATTTGTAGAAGACCCTTTTTCATATGCACAAGGAATTTGTTTGAGAAAAGGAAGCTCTGGCTAAGAATAGAATGCTTGTAACCCAACCTAAAGTGAACAAAAACTTCTTACAACTGCAATGAAAGAGTTTTATGGGAGATTTATATTTAAAAGACCTACTGACTCTGAAGTGAGAATACATTTCACTACCCACCCACTCCAATCAACATCAAAAGATTAAATCATATAAGCATAGAAGCAGTTTATTTTTTAATCAATTCCCTCAAAAATATTTGTTCTCATAAAAAATTAGCTACCACCAATGTCCTGTTTCCCGCCACTGAAGATCTTTATGAAACGCTAGGGAGCAAATGACCTTCAAGTCAAATTCGGAAAAATTGTGGCAAACCATTGAGAATTCAAATATTTTCAGGAATTTAGAAAATAATTGCTGAAATGTATAGTCATTCAAATGATCTCATCATTATATGTAATTGAAACAATTTTTGAAACAAGTACTGGACCCACAACCTGCATTTTACCTAATTGAACCTGTTACCTGACCTGCAACTGTGACCTGATCTGTGACCCTCTGAGCACCATTAACCAGAAGTGACATCATCAGAAGTGGGCAGAGGCAGAAAAAATTAGAAAATACCAGAAACGGAACTAGGTGGGGACGGGCCCCGCCCCCACCCTCTTCCGTGAGGCGATGCAGCCGCTGCAGTGGGGCGCGTGACTGCCGGGGGGCCCTGCGGGGGTGGCAAACTGCAGTCATGGTCCTACACATTGACACACACTCATCATTACAGGCATCTCTCTAAAAGTCAGTATCCTATTCAGTATCTGTACCTGAAGATATCTTCTAAAACATTATTGTAAATAGACATTGATCATTGGCCAGACCTGTGCCAGCTACTTCTAAAAAGTTTCACATTAGAATAGATCTTGCGGAGCCAACTGATTGGTGCACAATCATAAATTAGTGTGGCTTCATTCTATGGTCCCTGCCATTATAAGAAATCAGTAGATGAATGGGATCCAGGTGACACCACAGACAGCATTCTAACTGGAGGCTCTTCATACAATACAATAAGTAGACTGAAAGCCCTGGAGAGTATGGATTTGTCATGCTGCTGGACTACATTATCTCTTAACTCTTCATTACATATTATGTATACAGAGATCCAAAGTTTAATGGGTGGAATCCTACTCTTATGGAAGGTAAAATGTACATCCTTTTTAGGCATGGAAAAGTAACAATCGTGTCTATTCTCAAAGCAAACGCTTGCTTCTAAAATTTTTGAATAGTGATTTGTATTATGAAAATGAAAGAATAGACAATAAATCATCTGGCCTTAGAGCTGTGTTTTCTAATAGAATGTAGATTTTTTTTGGCTGCCAAATTAACATCCCAGCCTTTCATCAACGGTTTCCCATTTCAATGAAACGTTATTTATTGAGACGGGAAGGAATATGGCTCAAGCTCCTGAGAATGCTTTTTGCATTATTGCCTGGCTCAAAATCTTAATGTCTTGCATATCCATGAATCCATATTTATCTGAATCGGCCCAATCGTTGCTCGCATTATCTCTGTAAAATAAAGCATTGAAATTCTTATACATTGGGAGTCAGTCTGGCTTTATACCCTGAGCCATTATGCCGGATATATTGATAAACAGATTGGATTAAAGACATTTGCAATCCCCTTTTCCTGTCCTATCCAAATAAAAAGCTGCAATAGCTATTTATTGTCGGAATAATTTATTTTAATGAATGGTAATTCAAATAAATGATCTCCTTAACCATATTTGCATGATAATACATGTTGGTAATTTAATTATTTTGCGTACAACAATCGCAATATAAGCCTTTCCTACAAAAAACTATTATGGGAAGCTGTACATTGAGTTTGTTAGACAGTTAAGGCCTAAGATAATATTGGTTAAAATTGCATAGCGTCATATTGAGGAATCTGAGATCAGATATTAACAATAGATGACAGCCATTTTATTGAGCACAGAAGCAGCCGAAACAACAGATGAAAAGGTCAATTTTGTCTTTGTCAGCTTCAGAAAATATAAATGTATAGGATATATGACTCTTATTATGTTACTTGATGCTACCTCCAGATTTTATAAGTTTGCACCTCAAAAAATGGAAGGGATTTAAATGTACAGGTATGGGATCTGTTATCCAAGACCAGTTATCCAGAAAGCTCCAAATTACGGACTCTTTTTAGTCCAAATAATCCAAATCTCCTTTTTCTCTGTAGCAATAAAATATTACCTTGTTCTTGATCCCAACTAAGATATAGTTAATCCTTATCGGAAGCAAAACCAGCCTATTGGGTTTATTTAAAGTTTTAAATGTTTTTAAAGTAGACTTAAGGCATGAAGATCTAAATTACAGAAAGATTATTATCCGGAAAACCCCAGGACCTGAGTGTCTGGATCAATCTGGATCAACAGTTCAGCCAAAGTGGGAGCATTTAAAGTTGAAATAGGGCAACAGGCAATTGGACTGAACAAATAAGTAGGTGGGTAGTGGTGGGGGGAAGGGAGGTTGCAGTTGGGGCAGGGGGCCACTGGGAGGGCGCATGTAGGTCTCTTATGTGGCAGCTACAGAGGGCTTGGCCCACTCCAGTCTGACACTGACTGTAAAAAAAAATGCAACAAAAAAAACACCCATTGAATTCAATGCATTCATCACATTTTTGACCTTTTTTACATTTTTCTGCTGTTTTGCAAAATTCATGGAGAAGCAAAGGGTAGCAGTTTTACTCATTACTAGTCAAACAGTACAGTATGATCACTTATAGGAAATACAAAAGTTTGTTGGAAGGGTTGTTATTGGGGAATATTTCATGAATATTTTCAGTCCCTAAAGATGACAGCAAACACCAGTGTGGGTATTCACTGGAATTATCGTTGCCCTTCCTGCAGTGTGTCTTCATTTCCTCTAGACAGAATCTGACCTTGCTGCCATGTTGTGTCCATTATGCTCAGCTGAGTATAGAATGCCCTTTCCCCCCACCTTGAGTCTTTATTTCCACTAGACAGAACACGACCTTGCTTATTTTCTGTGTCTATGTTCCTCAAGGGATACAATGACCCTTCCAACATTGTGTCTTCATTTCCTCTGGATATAGTTTTACTTAAAGGTAGTTGTGTGTTGATACTCCATTGGCATTAACATGAGTCAGTTTTATTTTGTGTTTCCATCTTCTCTGGTCACAGCATAACCCCTTTCATGTGACCT
Organism: Xenopus petersii; assembly: GCA_038501925.1. Lineage (NCBI taxonomy): Eukaryota > Metazoa > Chordata > Amphibia > Anura > Pipidae > Xenopus > Xenopus petersii. The sequence goes on along the minus strand of CM076678.1, from coordinate 5,589,471 downwards.
TTAAGCGTCAGCTGAAGAACATTATCCTCGAGATGCTCTTTATCTTAGGTCTTCTCAACTAACCATTAGACATCAAAAACAAATCAACACTGTCTTCAATGCATCTTCATTATTTTATGATACACTCTAGCATCACCCATGAGCAACCATGTATTTATAGTATCTCCGACAGGTATTTGTTTTTTTCCCCTCAAGTTCCTTCATTTCTACTATATATAAAAGAATTTGAGTGTATAATTTTGGGAACATTCCATAAAAATGTCTATTGTTTTACATTTACATGCTGACATTCACTCCATTGGAAGCCTGAAAATATTTATTGTTATTGTTTTTTTGTTTTACTTTTTGTTGTCTGTTTGTAGGACTTATTCAGTCAAGCCATCTGGGTCAGCATGGGGTGTTGGAGAATAAGGAGACCCTAGTCAGCAGTGCCCCTTTTTGTACCTATTTATGGAGGAAATGGCTTATGTAGTGAGTTGAAAGAGAAGGGAATAGAAAAGTGGTGATGCAGGTAAGGAATAAGCCTTGTGCTTACTGCATTCACATTGGCCGCCATTTTTTTAGGTTTGACTGCTTGTGAAAACCACTACAACACTGGAATTCTGGGGGGGGGAAAAAACCCTGCATTGTGGGGAAAGAAAAACATGATGATCCTGCTTGAAGGAGAATCCATTCCTCTCCACTTCCTCAACTACCAAGGCATCAAACTCTGGCCAACATGGGACATTTTAAGATGCCATTTACAAATCACCCCAACTGTTGCATTGACTGACATTTATGGTACAGGTATGAGGCCTGTAATTCAGAATGGTTGGGACAAGGGGGTTTTCCATAAATTTGGATATATGGATATTGGTAAGGATATTAGGATACTTTTATTTTATTCTTTATTAGGGGTACGTTTTCATCCAATTAAAGTTCATCCAATTGTGCCTGGTATTGCCCCCCTATATTCTTCTTTCAGCTGTAATAAATTATAATTCAAGGGTTGGTGCTCCTTCCCCCTATGGGGGGACCATATGATGGCTGGTGCCGGTGATATAGACTAATCTTCATCTAATTAAATATTTGCTCCCCCTACCTGCAGTAATGGAAACTACTTTCACCGGTGGAAACAAATGAGCCCAGTCCTATTCGTCTGCCTTTAGCTCTATGAAAACCATCAATGGCTTCAATTCGTTCTGCTGGAAACCATACAGATTAAACGTGAATATGCTGTTTCAGATTTGTCGTGTTGCAGATTGGACTACAACACCCTGCAACTGTTGCACTTGCAAGAAGACTCTGATTTTTGTTGCTGCGCTGATGAAACTGATTGCAGTGATTAAACATTTTGCATTGACTAACCTGCAGAAAGTGTGGTTTGTGGGAAGGAGCATTTCATTCTCCATCTTTATGTCGCTGCTCATTGCTCCTGTTATTCACCTTTTGTAGAGCTCTGCGAGAAGGTTTCCACTTTGTAAATCAATGATAATACTAATCCACTTGCAAAGAAATGTACTGTATCCCGCCTTTGTTCTGGTATATTGCTACTTAAGGCTCTGTAATTGGCAGCACTATGCACTTAATATGTAACTCAGCAATGGATCTTTCTTACTGTTCTGTTTTATTCCACAATAATGTTGAGCTTATTTTCTCCAGTAAATGCAATTTAGTGTCTGTATTATGCACAGCGAATAGCAACTTAACTCGCAGAAATAGTCTTCACTAATCCCAAGAAACGGCTCATATCTTGTGCCATAGATTCTATGATCGACCTCGACGTCAGATAAAGCATCTGTGTATTTGTTTGAGAGAGAGGAGGGGAGGGAGAGCAAAAAAGGCAGGTGATAGAATATGAAGGGGTGTATGAGGGAGTAGGAGCGAGACACATTCACCTGGGTTATATTCACAGAAGGATTTTCCACAAACAATATGGTACCTCCCTCCCATATGTATAAATACAAATATGCAGAGAAGGAATGTTCTGGGCACACAATAAGCTATACCTTCATACTGTACTGTCTAAGGGAATCAATATGGCACCTCCCTCCTTCCATATGTATAAATACAAATATACAGAGAAGGAATGTTCTGGGCACACAATAAGCTATACCCTCATACTGTACTGTCTAAGGGAATCAATATGGCACCTCCTCCTCCCATATGTATAAATACAAATATACAGAGAAGGAATGTTCTGGGCACACAATAAGCTATACCCTCATACTGTACTGTCTAAGGGAATCAATATGGCATCTCCTCCTCCCATATGTATAAATACAAATATACAGAGAAGGAATGTTCTGGGCACACAATAAGCTATACCCTCATGCTGTACTGTCTAAGGGAATCAATATGGCACCTCTTCCCATATGTATAAATACAAATATACAGAGAAGGAATGTTCTGGGCACACAATAAACTATATCCTCATACTGTACTGTCCAAGGGAAACAATATGGCACCTCTCTCCTATACAAATGTGCAGAGAGTGATTGAATTCCTACTAAATTTCTATAAATAACCCTGTACAATCCAGTATACACTCTAAACAGAACACCTTGAGGGGAATTCACAAAAGTGTCGGGAACGAAAAAATGTCTTTAAAATGTCGTAGAAAGTGTCGTAGCAACAGCCGACAAATTCACAGAGCATTTCTCCGCCAATTTTCCGACATGTGCGACACTTTTGAATTAGTGTCGTTAAAAGTGGGCGTGGTTTTTTCGGCGCCACTTTTCCCGACATTTTTATGAATTACTCGTAAACTCGTTTTTTTTACCGACAATTTTTCAGACACTTTAGGCTCTCCAAAATGAAAATGTCAGACAAATTGTCGTTTAAAAAGTCTTGGTAAATGTCGTTTGTACGATGAAAAGATATACGACATTTTAGAAAATTGTCGGATTTACGAGACATTCAGAGATGGGAACATCTGCCTTTGTGAATTTGCCGTTCATACGACATTTTACAAATTTGTCGACCGCCACTTCTGGGTTACTTTTTTTACCGACACTTTTCTGAATTCCCCCCCTTGAGTTCCTGTGGCATCAAGCAACATTGTGTTGCACTCTACTATATGGTAATGCCTGCAACTATTCTTATAAAGGAGAGACACTTAATTAACATTTTTGGGTAATGGCAACTTTGAGTATAAAGTTAGAATTGGGTGGATATTCTCTCTGTGCAACACTAGGGGATCTATGCTGTTCATTTCTAAGCTGATCAGAGATCTAGTCAGACATAATGCAGCAGGTCTAAGAAATGAGTTTGATTTAACCGTACACAGCACTGGAAGAGTTAAAAAATGACAGCTAATTGAAGGAACCTGGCATGTGCTGGGGGGGTTAAAATTAAGGATCTTAATTGATGCCAACTGACTCAAGGTCACTGCTGTACAAAATGAATGAGTCAATTGCCTTTGGCAGAGGAATTAGAAACCGTGGAAGCTTGTTTTGTACCGGGTGAACCCAGCACTGGTTTCCCTTCTGGGTATCATTTCCAATGCATTGCAATTAAATAGCGAGCATTAGCCTATCTATACGCAGAGTTACATGGCTCTAGATATTGGATTAATGCAAGTGATTCCTAACAGGAACTACTGAATGTCCGATGGGTCGGTATTTCTGAATGTAAAACGTAATTATGGAGACCCACTGGTACACTAAGTACAAGGAGCATATTACAGTGCAAATACCTCTACTGAACGTCATCAATGTACTCAATGACTGTGGTTGCAGCAGTAATATCTGTAAATTCTATGTTGCTCCTACTAAGTTCCATAGGTATTTAACAGTAATGTGTGAACTGGAAGGAAACCCTTGTGGTCTGTGGATTTACCTATGGAGTGGAAAAAACTGTCATCTGTGTTTGAGTTTGGGCGCAGAAACCCATGAGCAACCAAAGTGCACAGTGCCTCTCGTTTGTTCACTCCCAATTCCTAACTTCATCATTCCTGTAATTGAGTAGCCCTTTTTTAAGCAGGAGCCATCTTAGGTTTTGTTGGTGAAATTTTTGACTTCCACCCCACTAAAATGTAGATATTGAAGGTTCCATCAATTAATAAAAATGGCAGACAAAAGGTTCATGAGCACTAGTGCAGTGTGCAAAGTGAAATCATTGATTCCATGTTTTTTACCCACAATGCTTGCTATGGATCAATTATTAGACCTAAATCAAACCCTGTACCAGTTACTGCCACTGTTGCATAAAGTCCTCTGCTGTATTATGGTAGATTGCACATTTATAGCTAGTAGGACTTGATGCATAAGGACATGACATTTCCATGTCACCCAAGCACATTAGACAAAATAAATCATTCATTTATACCTCCCATCTAGTGATGGGCGAATTTATTCACCAGGCGCGAATTTGAGGCAAATTTGTGTGATTCACCGTTGGCGAATAAATTTGCGAAACGGCCGCGAAATTTCGCCGTCGTCCGTTTTTTGTATACAGGCGAATTTTCGGCAAAAAATGGACGCTGGCATAAAAAAACAAATTTTCGTGAATTTCATGCATAATTAGCAAATTTTTCATCAAAGCGAAGCGCCTCAAATTCGCCCATCACTACTCCCATCCTTTCTCATGTCTATATCCTCACTTTATTCTTTTCCATGTTCTCTGCTTTTTGCCTAGGCCTCCTTCCTTCTGATATTTCCTTCTCATTTTTGTCAACCCCTTTCTCCTTGATGAACTCAAGTTGTTTTCAGCTGTCACCTTCCTTAACCTCAATGACTTTAGCTCAACAACACCTTACTGTTATTTTTTCCCACTCCTCTGGTACCTTGGCATTCCTATGATTGGTGAATAAACTGAGATGACAACTTGGATCAGACCCAATCTATTTGCCTTTTGAATCCATCTGCCACACTCCTGTTTCTCCCCAACTCTCCAATTGTGCTACCTCCTTGGATGCTTTGGAGGGTTTTGAATGCTGTTTCTATGCATTTCAGTGGAGCAGGTAAATAGGGTTTAGCCAGATTGAGCTAAATGCTAGAGTTTATTCAATCTGCTCGAAGAGATAGAAATCATTACTGTGGGGAAAAATCTACTTGATTTTGAGTAAGCGCTTAATACCTAGTAACATCCAGATATTTTTCAGTTATTTTTGGGCAAAAAACAGGACATAAAATGTCATAAAGTACTGATGAACATCTTGAAAAAGAAGGCTAAATTATATGTATCTTGTGCTACATCTTGAAAAAGAAGGCTAAATTATATGTATCTTGTGCTACATACCGTCTTTAATCCAAATTCTCTCTCTTGACTCTTTTTAAAAATGATGATATAACAATTAAATGTAATTTATCTTCTTTTATCCAAGGCAGAAACAGATGAATCAGTAATTATAAAGCATTGCGCTCACATTCTCCTCTCACTTTCATCTTCCACAGAGATTAATGACCATGGTTGGGACTCAAGCTGCCTTCTATTTATCAAAGGATGTCTTGTATGGCAACTCCTGTAAGAACTCAGTGGGAACATTTAAAGTATCACAATCCATTGTTTTTAGCATCAAATCGACTGTGAAAAGGACAACTTTGGTGTAATTCCTCTGGTGCATGAGACATTCCACACAAATTGCTCTGCTGTCTGGTTGCATTTTTTATACTTTCTGCTGGATTCATTGTGTGGAGAATCTCTTAACAGTTTCTATACTTCAGGAAAGCCAGTGCTGTTTCTCGGTTTTAATCATTTTAAAAGAAGCTATTTAGGGAGCAAGACCTCTCCAAAATATTTTTAAGACCCCTTTGCATACATAACATTCATAAAATTGTATAAGATCTGCTGTGCGAAGGGGGGTCTTCTTGCGCCTGAAATATTATTGGCCAGTGATTATAATGATTTCCAGTTCAATATCAAGTTCCAGTTCAATAAACTCTGGGGCTGGTCACCTACCAGGGCTGAAGCAGTAGCAGAGGAGACTCAGCCTAAAGGTTAATTAGGGTGATATTAGAGAAAAATGCCCATTGCACTACTAGATGCACCTGAAAGACCAGTGTGTAGGTTAGTTTGGATGAGATTTTGGGTGCAAGATATTCTTGGAACTATGGTTGATTGACAATGAAGAGGGACTATGGCCAAAGGTTGGCCTTCCAAGTAGGGTTTGAGCTGAAAAAGTCTTTCAACCATAAAGACTAACACCATATATTTTTTAAGACCCCTTTGCACACAACATTCATTAAACTGTATAAGATCTCATGTATGAAGGGGAGGGGGACTTCTTGTGCCTGAAATATTATTGGTCAGAGATTATAATGATTTCCCCTTCAATATTCCATCTTTGCCCAAACTCTGGGGCTGGTTCTCTCAGCTGGGCTGATGCAGTAGCAGAAAAGGCTTCGTTAGAGTGAGATTAAAGGAAAAATGCCCACTTGCACTACTAGATACACGTGAAAGACCAGCTTGAAGGTCAATCGGGATGAATATTTGGCAGCTTGATCATCTTGGAACACTGATTGATTGTCATATACAGTACAATAATCAGTTTCATATCAATGTAGAAACTATAGATACTACTATGGCCAAAAATTGGCCTTCCAAGTGGGCTTTGAGCTGAAAAAATTGCTCCAGGTCACCCTATTGTAGCTTGCTCAAGTGACTAAGCCATATTAGTGCTTGGAACAAAGCCCTCTCTGTAGTTCAGTCCCATGTGTATCTAGAGATGACACTTTTCTTATCATCGGTGAGGCTTTGTTTAATAGGCTGCAGTGGGGGGGGGTTGGGGTTCTTATTTATGTCCACTAGTGATTTGATGTAATGTGATTAGATGTTTTTTCAACTTTAGTGTTAACTAAAAGAGGCCCTGGATAGCAATTTTGCCAAACTTCTGAAGTTAACTAAAAACTAAGGGAGCATAAATCATCTGACTTCAGCCTTAATCTTAATAGCTAATAATCTCTAGTCTTTGATAGTGATGCAAACAGAATAATAGATTTATAAAATAAGATTCCAACAGCATTTAGCTGAAAGCAAACCGACATAAGAAGAAGACCAAAAACAGGAGATTTTTTTTTTTTTATTAAACTCTTTAAGTAATAAGCATGTCCATGTATTACTTTCTTTGATATGAACCGCAGATGATAAATGGCTATTGAAGGACAGGCCAGTGAAAAAAAGGCCATGAAAACTCCCTTTCAAATAAAGACGGCCATGAAGAAATGCATAAATCCACTATTTTTTATTGCTCCCCACAACAAAGTTTGAAACAACATCAAATCACTTTTATCTGAAGGTGGAGGAGGAAGATTGGATTCTTATAGGCTGTTATAACAACTCACAAGATTTGCAAATCAATCACTCAACAAAATGTTGTTGCATTTGCAAAATATGATGGGCTTGGGAGACCAATTAGCAAAATATATACAGGGAGAGAGTGACTCATATATATTCATGCAACGCTATGCTGACATTTAGAAACAATGGTGAAATGAAAAAGTCAGTCATTCCTTTAACAGCTTCAGGTCCCATGATTTTCTATTCCCTAATGGCAGGGCTATATTTACTAAGCAGTACATGGATCTGACAAATAATAACATTACTATGAAGGACACTACTTTCACAAAAAATAAGGATTGTATTTTGGCAGGAAAGGTAATGTGTAGGGTGCACAAAAATACCTTGAAGGAAAAATGATTCATTTGTTATGGGTTTTTGTCGATTTCGTGCTTAGGGATGAATGGTATCTTCTCAGTTCTGGTTCATGTGTAGGTACCAATGAGTTAGAAACTAGTTTGTTGGCAAGAAAGTTACATGTACCACTGATTTAGCTTCCATATTTCTAGGTTCTCTTTAAATCAATATGAAAGTGGGTTGCTGTGAATGGGGTTGGTTGATGAAGATCTTGAATCAACATAGTTGAATCACGTTGAGTATGTTCCATATTCCAAATCTTTTTGATGAGCAAGCCCTATAGAGCTGAAACAAACCCCTCAAGAGGTAATACCAAATTTGAACTGATTTTTTTCACCAACGGCAAAATTGACAAAGAAAAAATGACCATTCACTTCAATACATTTGTAATGAGAAAAATCGCCCATTGACAATGCTTTTGGAGTGAGGGAAGAATTGACAAAAAAAAACCCCATCGAGTTGAATGCAATTGGAATGAGAAAAAAGTTGCCAATAGATAGGGATGTAGCGAACTGTTCGCCGGCGAACTAGTTCGCGCGAACTTCGACTGTTCGCGTCCGCCGCAAGTTCGCGAACGTCGCGCGACGTTCGCCAATAGGCGTTCGCGTCAAAAATCGTTCGATCATTCGACCATTCGATTCCTTCAACCGCTAAAATCGAAGGATTTTCGTTCGAATCGAACGATCGAAGCCATTGGATTGAATGAAATCATTCGATCGAATGGCTTCAATCGTTCGATTCGAACGAAAATCCTTCGATCGAACGATTAAAATCCTTCGATCGTTCGAATCGAACGATTTTCGGATGTTCGAAGTTCGCGAACTGTTCGCGAACTGTTCGCATTTTTTGCCGGTGTTCGCGAACGGCGTTCGCGAACACATAGTCGGCGGTTCGCTACATCCCTAACTATAATATATTTTGCAACAAATAATTCACCGCAACAAAAAAGTCTCCCATAGATTTTATACGTTTCACAAACTGTTTCACCATTTCGCAAACTTTTCAGCAGTTTTGTAAATTATTTGGTGAAACTAAACAGATTTGCTCATCACTGTTGTCAACTGTCATACAGTAGGCTAGACTAATTATGATTAATTTCTACTATAAAGGTGATAATACTTGTTGATTGTCCACCTCATTAGGGTTGATACAATTTTTTTAGAATTGTCCAACTTGCCATCTATGATTGCCCATACAGCTGATAACAACTGGTATGATGGATATCCCTATAGTCTAGATGCCAACTATTCCAACTATTTAGGATGGGAGACCCCAATAGAACCGATAACTATTTAAGATGTAACTCCTCTCTACAGTTCACATTAATTATGCAACATATCTAGAATTTGGCTCTGTATTTAGAATCCGTATTTAGAATCTAGAATGTTTTGTAGGATTCAGATGCAGCCAAAACCTTAGGGACTAAATTTGAAAATTAAAAACCTCCAATCTTGAAACAAAAATGCTAAAAATAGTGTAAGAGATCAGCTCAGTCTTTAAAATTTCCAACTTGTTTAAAAAGTTTGCTTAAATTTTGAAAATGAACCTCCCATTGACTTTTACAGATGCTTGCCAGCTTTTAGCTGTCAATTTTTTTTTATATTCAGATTTTTGATCTTTTTTAGGCTTAATTAATGTCAAATTTTTAACCCTTCTGTTAAGTTCTGGACAAATGAATGGGAAATGGGGTTTTTTTCACAATGGATGCAATTTTTTTATTCTCCCAGATTTCAAGACTGAAATTAGGGATTTGATTTTTTTTAATATTTGTATTCAGTGGAATCTAAAAATTATGAATTTAATGCCTAGTGGATGTCCACTATTAAGAAGTAGAGTTTATACCAACAATTACTATTGGTGCCCCTTATAGAATTATACCAGGTATTTAAGATACATCACCCCTACAGAGTTTATATCAAGTTATTTCTCATTGATCAGAGTATAACTAAGTCATCGCAGAAGAGGCAACGAGTATTAATTGATGGTTGATTATTGAACACAGAACATTTCACATAAAAAATGTTTTTAACAAAGTTTTGCTCTCCAGATAGTATGCTTAATAAAATAAGGATGAAACCAATTCGATTACGAAAAATAATGCTGATTGTTTTGAGCAACAACATTGAGCAAATCAATGAGCTCACTCATCTCCTGGGGTGAAATGGAAGGTAGAAAATGTTCTTATAGTCTTATATTGTTAAGCAACAAATTATGTATTACATACATATAGTACCATATATATCTATATATCATATTCTGCATATTATGCAGTTGCATAACCAGTTTGCATTCTTCTAGGTGATTTCAATCATCCTTAATTAGAAACAGGAAATACTTTAGCCTTCCATGCTGATTGCTCATTATTACTCATAAGAAGATTTTCTATGATGCCTCCCACAAAGTTAAAAAAAAAGTTATTATAGACACAACTTACAATACATACATGTAGTTGTATTTCCATAAATCAGGTAGCAAAGGATGAACTTATGTATTTAGAACTGATGGGTAAGCCTTACAGCTTCAGCTTCATATGGCCATGGTTTATTTGTACTATCCTCAACTAGAGGCATCATCATCACCATGGAACTACCACCACCTCCAAACCAGGAAGCTCCAGGATTTACATAGTGGCCATTGCCATTTGCCACAAGCATTTGTGCTCTTAAAGCATAAGAGGCAAAGACTCTGCAACTCAAGCATTGGGTGGGTGCTGGCACTTTAAAAGGCTGGGGAAGGGAGTCTACGACTCAAGTTGTGGATTGGACAATGATGGCAGCTAACAGGGGGAAGTGAGATGGAGTCTACCCCTAGCACCTATTTTTTGTATGATTAATAAACCCAGGAACCATATATTGTATAGAAATTTAATATTTGGGGTATCTTTATATCTTTATGTTTATTATTTGTTCCCTCTAGAATAAACTGCACCGTCGGAAAACAAATAAAACTGGCAGACGATAATTAGCCAATGCAGTATTTATTTTGCACAACTTCAAAAGCATGGCAAATAAAGTTGAAGAATGCATACACACCTACTAACGGATTCAAAACTTATCTCTAGAGGAAGATGTTGCTATAGAAACCTATGAGGGGGCTGACAGAGTCATGAGTCTAACCCACCAATATTCTCATTTTTAAAACTTCATCGAGCATTCAAAAAAAAATTCTCATTCCTCATTTCTCTAGTGACAAAAACAAATTCTACAGCTGGCTTTATATATTTCAAACTCAGATTTTAATATTAGTTCTTCCTCATAGTATATGGGCATCTTCTTTGTAATGGTGTTAGTTGGATATGTTAGGCTACTGTCAGAGAGTATTGTGTACCCAAATAATTTTTTTTTTTGTGCACTCATCAGGTTTTTGACAGTTAGTGCCCCTGGCTCTTGTTCCAAAGATGCCCTTCCTGGTATTGTTCTACAATCAGGGTCAAAACTAAAATACATTTTTTTGTGTTAGTTTTTTTTTAGTGAAATTGACTAAACAAAACACTGAATGTAAAACATGCATCAATTCCCTACTGGGATTTCAGGTTAGAAGAGGGTGGACGAGTCCTGACACTGCTTGTGGTCTTGTGCCCTGCCTGAAATCACTTGATTTTAACATGGCAATATAAACTGTTACTGGAATATGTTTTGACGGAACCTTAAGAAGAAATGATAAGAGTAATCACTAGAAGTGAGAAAATGCTCTTCCATTTCATGAGCAAAAAATGTATTGGAATTGAAATGTGTGATTCAGCTAAGTGAAACTAATGGGCGTTAATGGAAATGGAGGGCTTTGCGATTTCAGAGATGTAAATAATATGGTAATTCACATACAGTACCCATGATGAGTAATTACAGTGTATGATTTTGACACAGTGTTTCACAAATCAGTTTCTTTACTGAGAAGTCCCATATGTATAACAGTGATTTTGCCAGGGCAAAAATACCCAAATCTCCCCTAACTGGCCTTCAGACTGGGCCCCCTTAGCTCATAACAAGGTTACAGATATATAGAAACATTGGGGTGTCACCCTGCTATAGTTCCAGGGGTACCCAGGGTACAAATAAGCACTCACCCCAAATCTCCCCCTAACTGACCTTCAGACTGGGCCCCCTTAGCTCATAACAAGGTTACAGATATATAGAAACATTGGGGTAACAGTCACCCTGCTATAGTTCCAGGGGTACCCAGGGCACAAATAAGCACTCACCCCAAATCTCCCCCTAACTGACCTTCAGACTGGGCCCCCTTAGCTCATAACAAGGTTACAGATATATAGAAACATTGGGGTAACAGTCACCCTGCTATAGTTCCAGGGGTACCCAGGGCACAAATAAGCACTCACCCCAAATCTCCCCCTAACTGACCTTCAGACTGGGCCCCCTTAGCTCATAACAAGGTTACAGATATATAGAAACTTTGGGGTGTCACCCTGCTATAGTTCCAGGGGTACCCAGGGTACAAATAATCACTCACCCCAAATCTCACCCTAACTGACCTTCAGACTGGGCCCACTTACTGTAGCTCATAACAAGGTTACAGATATATAGAAACATTGGGGTGTCACCCTGCTATATTTACAGGGGTACCCAGGGTACAAATAAACACTCACCCTAAATCTCCCCCTAACTGACCACCAGACTGGCCCCTTTAGCTCATAACAAGGTTAGATATATATATGTGTTATTGGGCTAATAGTCAATCTAATAAAGCTCAGATATAAAAAGAAAAGATACTAAGGAAGAACTTTTTGAATTTTTACTAGTTGGGACAGAGATACAATACTCAATTACTCAGTAAAACAATATACTTCTTTAATATATGTAAACTCTTTTATATATTTATTATATATTTAATATATCAAACTAGCATGTCCCTATTACAATTTGCACAACATGAAGTGGTATAGTATTTTAGTGCTACTTTTCCCTTAAATGTGAGAGCTCCATCTAAGCAGGCATCATTTTGCTTATACAGAAAAGGACAGCTATTCGCTGATTGTGCTCTTGATGGAATGATTAAAACAGCTCCTATGGGTCCCTTTAAAGGCACAGTGCCAGTTATACATTGTGCGGTTGTGTGCATCCCTGCCCTGATAAAGTGCTGATGATTCCATAAATTAAGACAGAGCAGATTTATATGTTGATTCAATGTAATTATTTTAATGGCTTTAGTGTCAAACAGGGGATCCCAACAGCTCACTTTAATTACTTCCAGTAGTGTTAGTTATTAATATATCAAGTTACAGGAGAGTTTAACCTTAAGAAGCAGTATAATGTTATGCACATACAGCCCAATGGCAAAGAAAGTAAAAACTAAACTATATCATAAGATTGTCTGTGATGATATGTAATTGATAATGTAATGTAGTTCCTCAATGAGGACCAAAAGGCCAGGGTCAAAAATAGTTCAGATACATTTTATTGACCAGGGAAGTTGTGTCCAGACAAAGTCATGCCTCAGATCTCCCATTTATTTCTGGGCACTTGAATGTCCCATGTATCCCCAGAATAGCATAGGTGTACAGAAAGCCTGAAGATTGGAACAGTCTGCTTCTAAATGAGCTCAGTTTTCTCCTCAAAAATCTAGACCCCTACTTTCCAAATTCTTGGATGTTCCCCATAGTAGAATTTCATTTTTTGGCTAGGAGTCCAGTCTAAATGTGATTTTTGGTATTCTTCTAGATACTCCGGGAAAACCAGTTTGGGGGTTCATTTTGGCTGTTCTAGGTAATCTTGGAACTATGACTAAATGGCTGAAACGCTATTTTTTTAATATGATGTTGGTTGTCAGGGCTTGGAATGAAAACCATTTTTAAAAAAATCCATCTCGGGAATTAGTGTTTGGGTTTTTTAGTTACTTGTTTGCTTGTATGCACTTCTTAATAAGGTAGTTTTAGTATGTCATCAGGTCCATACAGCCATGTTTGCTCCAAAGCCACCCACCAAGAGTTTACTAGAATCATCATTATTTACTTTTGCCTGGATGACAATGGGGCCTCTTACCGTAGCTGCTCATACCCAACATGCAAGCTTCCAAGGGCCTTTCCTTCAGCAATGATGAACAGGATATATGGGATATATGGGAACACAGCACATCAGAGGTCACTCATTAGTGCCTCCAAAGCAACAACTTTGGAAGGTACCAAATCTAGGTTTCCATTAGTAACATGACTCCTTATTTTCAAGGGTTTAGTGGGAATGAATCAACACACTTGCATTATTGACTATGAAAAACAGGATGCATCTATGACTTTTTGACAAAGCACCCTACAGGTTAGGGTTAAAACGTAGAGCTAAATATGATGCTATACCTTTTGCATCTTGTCCAAAAATGCAACAGTTTCCTATCAGCAAAAAAAAAGGATGATTGTGTTCAGTTGGATGACATGATGCCCCTGTAACAATATTGTAAGTGGTCGATTTTAATAAATACAATCAGCTTCATAGAGTCTACTCTCTGTAGAGCAATAATCCAACTACAATGCACAAAGGGATTTACTTACATATGTAGTAACACTGACAGAATAATAGATTATTGTATTATTCAGCGGCATATTATTTCTCATTATGTAAAATGTGCTTTTGTGCATCAACTCTGAAAGAGGTTTGAAACTGAGACACAGTGGACTTGGAATCAGGGGAAAATAGGCTCTTATTCCAAGCCTGCAGGATTAAAAAGCAAAACAAGCTGACTTCAACAAGAAAGATGGATCAGTCTCATTAACTATACGCAGCAGGGGTGTTTAGGTGACAATCCTTAGAACTTCAGTCTCAGGAGAACAGAGCTTTGATCTCGTAGGTTAGCACGGTCGACAACCATAAGATCTTCATCAGAGCAAAATGTCTGAACAAAGGGCCAGGCACAAACAAACAAACCTCACATGTAAATTCTGGTTATCAGACAGGTAGGGGTTCTGGATACATCTGAATTGGGTTTTATCAATAGAAATACGCAAACCTGGAACATTCTGTTCGAGAATCGCAAATAGACTTTAAGAACTGTCTGGGGCATAGATCATTTGAAAATGAAGAGGGTCATGAACTGATTTGCAATTCTGTTTCTTTCATAATTTTTGTAGACAATTGTTATTTGAGGGTCTTGTGATTCATAACCCCACAGCGGAAAAATAAAGGTTGATTTATACTACAGAATTGAGGTTCGTTGGTCAAAGAGCCGACCTCTGCCATAGAAAAGGTTGAGAATAAACCTTCTATGGTTGTGTTGCTGTAGGGACTAGCAACGCAACATTTTATGAAAGGTTATATCATGATATGATCTGTACTCTAGCAACCTGAGGAATGGTTCTTGTTCCTATGAAAATATTATATAATATACAATATCATTTTAATTTTGTCACTGTAGTGAAACATCAAGTTTCCAGCTGATTGACCTCCTCTCTATATTCTAATTCATCGGTGTCTGTAATTATGTAACATTAAGAGCTGAATTTCTGGTTTGTAAACTGAAAATTTGTCTCTTCTAGTGCAGAGAGTGCAATTGTGCTTCTCTGCTCTAGGAACCTGGACACCCTAGACCTCTTTGGACTCCCTCTGGCTCCAAAAACCGTGAGCATGGAGGGGGAGTCAAAGAAGCTAATATTGCCCCTGACGCTGGCTTTTCTCCAAAGTTCACATTAATTTCCTACAGAAGGGTCATCCCTACCACTGACACCATCTCCCAAGGCCCAGTTCCCAGTATGGAAAGGACTGACCAAAGTCTATTCATGGTACAGTTGCAGTCAACTCAATATGCAATTACTTATCTGGATATGACAAGAATGATGTGTTTATAGCTTTCACCTGGTGTCCACCAGGGTGTCTACTAGCTCATTTTAATGTCAACCTGTCCACATCAAAAGGGGTAGTTATGGTGTCATGATAGTCATGACCTTTGAAGCAATTGCCTTTAAAAATACAATTTACTGCACTGGACCAATGGGTAGTACACATGAATCTAATTTAACTATTCTTGGTCACAAGCTTCTAAACTACCTTATGGGCACTGATATCTAGAATATGCTTCTAAAATCTAAGACACCTACTTGTTTGTGTATTATTTGTAGGAATTAAATAGTAATTACTACCATGATGAGAATTATTACTTCATTTAGTAGTCCAGTTCTCCTATTCCTTCGCTGAGGCAAATTCATCTATATTTAGAGCTAAGGCAAAATGATGTGAAATGATTTATCCAACATCTCCATTAGATACAGTACATTCCAACATTGCTCACAGTGCGAACATTAATGCATTATACTAAATTATATTGAAATGCTGGTCAGAGTTTAAGGCAGGACTATTTGCTTCTTTTACTGAATTAGCCACTGAGCTTTCAGTGCTTTTATATTTTATATTAATATATATATACATTTTTTTTCATTGACTTTTTGTTATATAATTTGCCGGTTATGCCTACAGAATGCAATATGGCAGGAGACAGTAGATGATTCTACTTACAAGATGTAAAACACACCAAGGAGTCTCCTTAGGTTTTAAGGGAACTCTCCAGAATATATGGAGATGGTCTCTAATGAATAGTTTGCAACCTTTAATGTTCTGTTGATGATTGTGTAAACCATACAACCTCTAGTTTGTCCTCCATAACAGCAGCTTTCTCTTATGGAATGCATCTTTCAACAGATGCAGGACCTTTTGCTATAAAACCAAAACTTTGTGTAGCGCATAATGGGCCAGATTCAATTCAGAAAGAAAAAGTTATCTCACGGTTTATCATGTGAAAAGTCATGGACAAGATTGAATTCGAGGAGAAAGATCTTTTCTCCTAAATCAGTTCCAGCTTTTTTCCCAAAGACTTCAATAGAGTTTTCACGTGATAAACGGTCAGTTTTCCTGATTTGAATTGTATCTCAAATTTAAACTTGTCCATGAGTTTTCACATGATAGACCTTTTTCTCATGGAATTATGTATGGCCCTATGTTTTATAATCTTGGGGGGCAGATTTATCAAGGGTCGAATTTCAAAGTACAAAAAACTTCGAAATTCGACCATCAAATTAAAAAACGTTGAATTCGAATGTCGAATTCAAAGTTTTTTCAACAAATTTGGCAATCCTGCGGTCGAATAAAAATCGTTCGATTTATTCGACCTCTAAAGACTTAGAAAATGGTTGTAGAAGGTCCCCATAGGCTAACATAGCACTTTGGCAGGTTTAATTTGGCGAAGTATTGAAGTCTAAGTTTTTTTAAAGAGACAGTACTTTGATTATCGAATGGTCGAATATTTGAACGATTTTTACTTCGAATTGAAGTCGAAGTAAATTCGAAGTCGTAGTATCCTATTCGATGGTCAAAGTATCCAAAAAATTACTTTGAATTTTGAATTTTTTTACTTCCCTCGAATTCACTTCGACCCTTAGTAAATCTGCCCCTTTTGAGGATTATAGTGCACACCACTTTGGTTTTAATAGGGGTGTAGTGATGAGCGAATCTGTCCCGTTTTTCACCCAAAAATTCACAAAACTGCAATGTGTGAAATGGCAAAAGAGTTGCAAAACTCATTTAAGTCAAGGGGCATCAAAAAAATTTTATACAAGAAATTTTTTTCTCGCTCCAAATACATTAAAATCAAAGGGTGTTTTTTTCTTATGGCAACTTTTTTTGTCTCTGCAACAATTATGTCTTGGTGACTTTTTTGTTAAGGCAAATTTTTGCCTCAGTTTTCATGGAAAATCATGCAGAAATTTTGCTGCAAATCCATGGCTGGCGAAAAAATTTGTAATCACTATCGGGGTGACTTTTCTGAGCATTCGCTTGTTATTTCAATTCCTTCAGCATTTACGACAATGCTGGCACTAAAGAGCCTCCCTAGTGAATGGAAGGGATCGGATTCAAAACACCCATGTAGTTCTACCCTTATTGCCAATCTAACAGCAGGTGCTAAAATGGAGGAAGCGTTGCACCCATTAAAAATGCCATACAAAACAGCCTCTTGCTTCTACTTCTTATTATCCATAAATACATTGTCTGCACCTACTTAAATGAGCCCTTTATCTCTCACCGTAAAGTATGACTTTATAGTACCGAGCAAACACATCTTAAGATCTCTTTTTTTTTTCTTAAATCATGACAGTGCCTCCTAAATAATTCATCTCCGGCAGCAAGAAGAATCAAAAGCATGTTTTCATCTATAAATCATTCCCATTTTGCTCCCTTGGGCTCCATTCCATTCCAATGCACTGCAGTAAAATGCTCGTGTAATTGCGCATTTTACAGCCATGTGGCGAAACGCAGGTGGTCAGCAAGCTTGCGATGTGAGAGCAGAATCCTGTAGCATGGTGTGGGATCCCTGGTTGCTATAAAAATATGTTCCATGTTGGAGAACTACCACTACCGGTATCTGACCAAAAGCCATAGGCTGAGGACATTGGTGTCATCTGGCAGGTGGTGGGACTCAAAATCAACAGGCAAATCATGATGCATTTTGACCCTCAAGGCAAGGATGCTAAGTAGTGCTCAGTGCAGCTTGTGCACAATGTTCCAGTATAGATGATATGGCTGGCAAATTGTGCTCGAATTGTGCAATTTGATGTGAAAGTGGTCCATATGGTTGCTTTTTCTTCTTGAGCCAAGGAGGGGTTCCCCATGCCTTAAACCTCAACTGCTTCTCTTCTATCCTTATATAACAAGCATGTAGTGATGGGCGAATTTATTCGCCAGGCACGAATTTGCGGCAAATCCCCATGAAACCTCCATGAAAATTCACCTGCGTACAAAAAAAATGGATGCCGGCGTCCATTTTTTCAAAGCGAAATGCACTAAATTCGCCCATCACTACAAGCATGCATATCCTTTATATATGTCATATTGCAACATGAACATTAATGCAAAGGAGACAAAAAAAAGGAATAACCCCATAGGCCGACCCCCCAAAAGCAAGTTGATGTCTCCTCAGATGTATTTCCTATTCAGCGAGAAAACCCTTGCATGCAATCATATTTATTCACCTCGGTGGAACAGAACAAAGAGCCCATAGCTAAAGTGCTGACTGACAGCCCAAGCAATTTTGTACATAAAGCAACTTGCATTTTCAGCTCAAAACCCTGCTGTTTGGTGTTGGACTTGAGCAAAAAAATCTTGCCCCTAGGGATAGCAATCAGATGTGACTGACAAAGTAGGCAGAAACACCAGCTGTGCTTGCGGGGAGGGCTTGCTTCATGAGTGGAAGTCAGAACTTCTGAATCAGTAGTTTTCAAAGTTGAGACCGATGCAGATTGTTACATTCACTGTACTGATTAAAGGGGATCTACTATCTCATTCTGTATAAAGGGGGTCTGTTACCTTATATAAAGAACCTGAACTGGTTCTGGCTAGCAGAATCCCAACCTTATTGTTATGGAAACAGTATCAGTGATGTCACAAGTGGCACCTGCTGTACTGCTCATATTGCAACACTTTACACGTTGTTCATTGTGACATTACTTTTTTCCTTTATATCCTCTTCAGAGCAGCATTTCTTAATGCAAATGTTGCTCATATTATCTTTCTATGAAATATATATATAACATATACAAATATGTTGCATTGAGACGCACTCCAAGTCGTTTGTGAATCAAATCACTTTTATTAGCATATGTGTCCAACGTTTTGGCCCCCAAAAAAAATATATATATATATATATATGGAAAAATATTAGAAATAGCGATTGGTAGCACTAGATAGGTACCTAATATATAGAGACAGAGACAAGAGGAAAGTGTTGGAAGGGTTACTGTCTGCTCTCTCTCATTTCCATACAGAAATAGGGATTAGTAGCACTAGATCGGTGCCCAATATATAGAGTCAGTAACAAGAGGAAAGTGGAGCCAGAGTCACTGGCGGGTCAATGCACCAAATAGCAGTGCAGTACAATGACAGGAGACAGGAATATAATTGGGGAGACTTAACAGGATCCAAAACAATGGTCACAGTACAGGCAGAGGTCAGGACAGGCAGCAGACAAGACTTAGTCAGGAACAGGCAGGGTCAAACACAACTTAGAAGTATAGATAATCACACCCAGGAACTAATTAGCAGACCTTTATGTTGGGCAATGAAAACTACACAGAAAGCCCTTTAAATATTTGAATTTTGCGCCACCCGATGACATCACGTTTGTCGGTTTCTGGGTATAGTCACGTATTCAGATGAACAGTGCCGGAGAGGACTTACGAAGCGGGCGCCCCCAGTCACACCCCCACTAGATCTCCAGAGTAAGTTTTCACTGTTTTTGGAAAATTTTGCTCCTCTTAACATTGCTCCACTTAAGCAATCCACTGTAATCAACCAATCAGCAATTAGCTGTGGTCGACAATCTTTTGGCTTCTTTCTGATTATTTCCTGTGTTTTAATGAATGAACAAGACATGAATAAGACTATGTCAAAGGAAAATGGGACCTGTTTCTGAACCCGTTAGTTAAAAACCATTACTCATTTCAATAGGTTATAAGGGTACTTGGCTTTAGGACAGGTGATGTCCTCTACATCTGAGGTTCCTGAGGAAGGCCTTTCATACAGCCAAACCATTATTCACCCCCCATATAAATCACGAACTTCTCCCATCTACAGTAACTTCATTCTCCAAAACTATGGTTGAGTGTTGAACCCAAAACTGGTCTATAAGACACCCTTGTTCTAATATGAAGAAGCAGAAGATCTTACTTCAATAGGCTATTGACTATTTCCTTTGACTTGTCCCACCTTCATTTGATGACCGAGTTCTCAAGGCAGATGAAATTACTTTATAATGATGCACAATTGCTTCCAAAATGAATATTGCATCTTAATTTGCCATATCTAGAGAAAAAAAGAGTTTTCAGCTTCTAATAAATGCAATACCTACAATGTAATTATCTCTCTATTACATGCACTGCCCTGAAATTAAACTGATCATGCACCATATAATATAATCCTTAAGAGCGTTATTGAATGTACATTAGCAATTCAATTAAAAATTTGACTAAGACAAAACAAATGAGTACATCTGCAATAATGAAGAAATTATTTATTTTTCATTAGAAACCTATTAGCGCCATGTCTTGGTTAGAAGAAATAAGCTGCGAACTACAAATGAGCCGGTAACGAGAATTAGCAGTGTAAGTTGCATTCAAATAAATGAAACCACAAATGAAACCTGCAGCACATCATTCAGATTTAATAAAGTTTCCTTTGGTCGGCAGAGAAAAGGAGCCTACTATATCTTTTAACTTCATGAGGCATAATAAATTCGGCAGACACAAATTTGCGGCGAATTTTCGCTTTTTACCGCAATCAAATTAACTGACGAAACTGCAATGACAATTTGCCAGAGAAAAATCCGGGGAAAATAGATGTGTGTCAAAATCGTCTAGCGTTTAAAAATTGATGTGCATTAAAATTAGTTCGACAATTGACTTCAATGGGGTTTCCAAATTTTTTTCACCGTCACAGATTCGACCATCAATAGTTGGTGCTGTCATATGAAGTTGAACTTCTGATAATTTCTCTCCTAGCAGAATTTGAAAAGTCTTCTTGATTAATCAGCAACAATTTCTGCACCATTTCTGTTGTGTTCTCTGGTATTTCTCAGTACGGACAACTACATATTTTTGCATGATAGAGATTTGTGGCAAAATTCAGGAGTTTTCATGAGTGGCAAAACTGTTCACAAATCTGTACCTCAATTTCATCATGTGTTTTTTTTTGATCAGGAACAAAAATCTCAGTGGAAAAAAATGAGAAAAAAATGATTCCAATGCGTGTGGCGCAAGAAATATGTGGCAAAAACTGGCCATTGACTCCAATGAATTTGGCACACAAAAAAACTAGGTATGCACCAAACAAGGTTCACCCGAATCCATAAATCCAGGTGTACAGATTCAGCAAACTGAATCTGAACATTTCTTTTGCCCTGGAAAAACTGGGGCATGGGCGGAAATACCTGATGCATGCATGAAGAGTGCACCTAAATGGATGCATGTTTTGTTTTATATAGTGTTCGGATTTGGTTTGGCCAGACTCTTGGATTTGGCTGAATCTCAATAAAAATATCTCAGATTTGGCTGAATTCTGGACTGAATCCAGGATTTGATGCATCACTAGAAAAAAATGCCCATTAACTAGAATGCATTTGTGCAAGAAAAACACATGGTAAAAAAAAGTCCATGAACTCAAAGGCAGTTGACGAAATTTCCCTATTTCACAAATTCTTCTGCTTTTTGCAAATTCAGCACAAAGTAAAATGTTCTTTGCAGTTTTGCTCATAACTATTTCTCTTTAAGCTAAAGTTTTTAAGGCCTGGAAAAATATTCTGCCCATTGGGTAATTCAAGATTTCCAAAGAACTGTCAATATTTATTAACTGGGGACTTATATGAATTTAAAAATACATATAAATGTTACATTTTGCTTATTTGAAATATATTGTAATATTGTTAAATAAATATGGTTATTTGATGGGAAATGCAGTACCTTCCAAATAACCATACAATAGCACAGCTGCCCGTTGCTTAATATTTGTTTATTCTCTGATTCATTTTTAATTGATGCCTTTGATCATTGTTTTGATACAAAAAAAACATCTACTTGAAAGTCCACGTTCTAAAATAGCATTCAGCATAACACAAAAGTCCAGATGAGAAACTGACTGAGATCCAAGCACATTTATTTCTGTAGTACAAATGTCTGATTCATTCTAAGTGCTGCTCCGCCACTACTTTATTGTTACTCCCATCTCTTCATAAAACACATTCCATCATTTGTCCTTTTTTTTTTTTGCTGTGAAACGCACAGGTGTTTTCTCTTTTCATGGTTTTTTTTCCGTCCTGAAAAGTGAAGCTGCACAGCTGTGCCATGAAGAGATTTTGTATGATGTGGTACAACATGATCAAGGACTTTGATTGCCATAAGACCTTTTGGGGACCCCCCAAATATACAAGCATTAAAAGAACTTTTTTTTGTGGGCGGCAAACGTTCCAACAAAGCCAGATATATAATTTTCACTCATTTTTCAATTAAAAATTTTTAAAAAAAAGTTTGTTGTGCTATATCAACTCAAGGTCACATGGTGACAATAAAACCACCCAAAACAAAAATAGTCTATCGTTATTATGGAACAAATATTTTTTATCAAAGCAAATCTAAGGGGAAATTTCTTGCACATTGTATGAGAAAGGTGGAGTGTAATAACTGTTGCACATGGAACAATAAAACAAAGATTTCAATTCATGTTTGATCTCCTAACAGTAAAATAAAATAAAGGTGGTCCACTTCCAGCCAAAAGCAAAGAGGATAAACTTATTCTTTAGAATTTTAACATAGAAAGACTGGATGCCAAGACACTGTCTTTTTTTTAAACCAGTAGAGGCACAATGCCATGAGTTTCTTCATGGGCTTGGGCTTCTGAATGTTATTGTTTTCTACCGACTGCCCTTGAAGAATGAAAGCCAAGGAATTTTAATGAAAGATCAGCAAGGAATGGTTGAGCAAGCTTGATCAAACAATACACAAGTTTCTTAGATTGCAGGAAAATTTCCAAATTGTAAATTCTTCAAGACCAAATCTTTGAAATTTATGAATAAATTAAATAAAATCCTTAGCTTCTATAGCTTTCAGCAGGAAGTTTTCTTTTAACATTCAAGCTTGTCCAGTTTTAAAAATGAAGGGAATGCAATGAGAATTTTGTTTCAATCACTGTTTTTGTAAACATGTTAGATAGTGATGAATAAAAAGTATGATCAAAACTAAAGCTTGATCAACGTTGATCGCTACATGTTAACAATATTTATTTGCAATCAAGTTTAGAAAAGCTAAAATTTGAAAAATCCAGCATTTGGTTATAATACAAAACATTTCTTGTTGCCAATCTTTTTTAACTGCCTTCTCACTCTTTGGATGGATACAGTAACTCACATTTTTCACTCGTATTTTTTGAATGCCCATGTTAAGCATTCATTGAAAACACACCATAGGCTTATAACTTACAGTAGAAATACCTGGAATTCCCAACCACAACTCGGGTTTAAACTGATCACCTCCTCTGATGAAATTACAGTAGATTGTGGGATTGGGGTCTGCACTATTGAAATACCATTCCAAACAAAAGTAGTTGGGAACTCCTTCCTTCCCTTCCCATAATATTTCTACTTTCTTGCTTATTTTTATCCCATTAATTCTGAGTTCTTTTTAACACTTTTCTAATAATAATAACCCTTCTTTACTTCATTCTTTTCTTCCTTCCTTGATAATCGTCCTTCCTTCTTTTGACTTCTTTTCTAATTATAATAATATCCCTTTCTCCTATCTTCCTTCCTTCTTTCCTTCCTTCCTTTCTTTCTTCCTTCCTCAATAATCTGCCTTCCTTCCTTGATCATTTTTATCCCTCCCTTCTTCCCATTAATGCTTACTTCTTTTCAGCTCTTCTCTAAACATAACTTCCTTCCTTCCTTCCTTCCTTCCTTCCTTCCTTCCTTCCTTCCTTCCTTCCTTCCTTCCTTCCTTCCTTCCTTCCTTCCTTCTTTCCTATTTTTCTTCCTTCCTTCCTTGCTAAGTTTCATCCCTTCCTTCTTCCCATTAATTCTTCCTTCTTTTCACCTCTTCTCTAATCATAATAATATCCTATCCTCACTTCTTTCTAGTCACCCAATGTCTCTGCCACCTTCAGATGTGATTATAGATATCTTTAAAATATCAAGTATATTTGTTTTTTGCACGCATTTCACAAAGTGAATGGGAGATGTACATTTATTTCACAAGCCATAATGAAATTTATACTTAATGATGGCTTCAGGTGTTAAACAACATGAAACAACAGGGCCAATTATTTCGGCTGATCCTTTTTCATGTTATATTTCCAAATGAAATGGTTTAGCATAATGAACAGCAAAAGGCTTTCTCATCTCTAAAGAAGTGTTACAATAAGAGAAGGAGACTGGAATGACATTCTTGCAGAAGGGGGTGATTATTGTAAGAGCAACGGAATGATTATACATGTGATTTGTTGCCTTGGGGCTTGGAAAATAATTTTTAGAAACAGCCCTGGTGTGATGTTTTTCTCAAGATTATCTTGCTATGTGGTGATCATCAGGTTTTTTAATATTAATACTATTATTACACCCTTTAAATGGAAGAAAATACACAAATTATTGAAGTTTCAATATCTAAAATAAAAAGTTCTTGCATGTACAAGATCACAATGAAGAATATGTCACGAATATAATAGCCATACCTTACTGCATGCAAGCCCACTGGCACATGTTAAGAAAATATAACAGAACATACTTATTTTAGCATGGCCATATGGCTGCATACATGAAAGCCCAAATTAAGAGTGTTGGAATTTTTTTTTTTTAGAAATATTCATATTTTTTTCTGGATCAATTTTCTTTTTTTGCGTTCTTACTTTTTATATTCAGATCTCTTAATAAATTTCATGGCATTCGTGGTTTTATAGAAAATGAATTTACTCGTCATCAAAAAGCTCTAATAGCACTAAAATTCAACCTTTAACAAATGGGCCTCCCCATGTTCCGCTGCACAGAAACATATGACTTAATTGATCTTATTCCTGTGGCTCTGTATCCTTGGAAACAAAGATCAGCATTGATAGAAGACTTGATCTGCTATGTCTTATTGGTACATACAGGCAAGAAGAAGAATATTTAAAAACACCATTGCAATGCATGGGGCCACAACACACTAAAACATGAATAATTACTGGTGTTTAGATTTTAGATTAAAGGGCAGGTAAAGGCAAACAAAAAAAAAACAAAATCCCATTTTTACTTTCTTTAGTGAAAAAGAAACATATCTCCAATATACTGTAATTAAAAATGTTTACCATTTTTATAAGAAACCTGACTGTATGCAGTGAACTTCTCATTTCATTTACTGCTGTGGATAGGAATTGTCAGACGGTCCCTAACTGCTCTGCAGGGAAACAATCATACTTATGAACAGCAGGGGGAGCCCCCACCTTACTTCCCAGCCATGCAGAACTCAGGCAGCTTTGTTTGTTTCCCTGTAGAGCAGTCGGCGACTGTGTGGAGATTTGTATTGGATTTTATTTTGGCTTTACAATCCATTTACTGTTTCCAACTCCAACTGCAGGGACAAAGATCATGGAGCCAGATTTAAACAGATAAACTGGGATTCTATTTGGAGGATTATTTTGCTACAGCCGCTGGTTCTGCAGAGTTGGAGAAAGTTTGTATTAATCAATACAACAACTATAAAATCCACATTAGATTACATGACAACACAGGACCCAGTGCAGTCTGTATATTCTGATTATTAATCAGTCTTGCTGTATCAGCTTCTGGCAGATATTATTTGACTTGTGCTGTTTTGATCATTTACAATGATTCCTAAGCAGCCCAGATCACACTGAGCATGTGCACAGTCTTGGTCTTGCAAAGATGTTTAACAAAGTTACACGATAGTGACCCCCTGTGGCCAACTTTGAAAGCATAAATCTTTTTTTTATTAGGCTTGTGGTGCAGTAAGTTCATCTTTATGTTTAGTATACAAAATACAGCATGTCCAGCCTTATTCTATTTTAAACTTAAATGTCCCCTTTAAATGTTCTTTTACTATAACCAGAAATACCCATGCCCCAGGGCACTCCCCTGCCATGTACTAGCCCAGCAATATGTATGTAAATAAATGTTCAAATAATGGCGTAATGTTTAGCTAAGTAGCTTTTGCGCTTTGTATGTTTTCAGCTGTTAAAGTCAAAGAAATGCCTTTTTATTTCTCTCAGCGAAACTCCTAATGTTTGTTGTACATAGCATTACCATATGTTGATATGTTTGTGTTGATATCATTGTGCCTTGCCCAGGGATATATAATTGACAGCAACATATAATTTCAAGAGATTTAGCACTCAGACAATATGCCTCTCTTTCCCTCCTTACTCTACTTGTTTCCGTGCCATAATCATTAACTACTTTGGTATTCAAATGTTGCTCTAAGAAGGCTGAATAACCTTTAATGCCGGCTTTTTAAGCAGATCTTTGGGAAAGGGTTGTCAATGGCAAAATGCGAGAGTAATTTCATCTGATTGTGGTGTGTCAGCTTCCAGCTGAATTGCTTCAAAGAAAATTACCCCGAGTGGCTCCCGCTCTATACCTGCAAAATAACGGAAGGCCACAAATTATATGTGATAATCTTTGATCACTTCATTATTGACGAGGTTTCATTTCCATTTTGTCATCTCAAAGCGGCTCCTATTTGCATGGGAATGGAAAGCGTAATGGCTCTGTCCGGACATTAAAAATAAAGGGCCTGCTTATTTCCCAGCTCTAACTTCTCAGCTTATTATTGCTCACAATGTTCTTATATAAAGTGTGCATGCTTTTTAATGTGAGATAGAAAAGGAGCCAAAAACCATTCAACATGAACACAAAATAATAATTTAGTAAAATAGGATTGAGTATCACTCAAGTATTATAAGGGATAATGTACCCCCTACTGTAAATGATAAGGATATTAGAAGTCACTGATGGGGTTGTTCTGTGACCATATAAAGGCACAAGGCTGCAGGCTGAGTTATACAGGGAACTCTGAGTATCACTCATGTATTATAAGGGATAATGTACCCCCTACTGTAAATGATAAGGATATAAGAAGTCATTGATGGGGTTGTCCTGTGACCATATAAAGGCACAAGGCTGCAGGCTGAGTTATACAGGGAACTCTGAGTATCACTCATGTATTATAAGGGATAATGTACCCCCCTACTGTAAATGATAAGGATATTAGAAGTCACTGAGGGGTTATTCTGTGACCATATAAAGGCACAAGGCTGCAGGCTGAGTTATACAGGGAACTCTGAGTATCACTCATGTATTATAAGGGATAATGTACCCCCTACTGTAAATGATAAGGATATTAGAAGTCACTGAGGGGTTGTTCTGTGACCATATAAAGGCACACGGCTGCAGGCTGAGTTATACAGGGAACTCTCAGTTTCACTCATGTATTATAAGGGATAATGTACCCCCTACTGTAAATGATAAGGATATTAGAAGTCACTGAGGGTTTGTTCTGGCCCTCCCAAGTACATTAAGATCTACAGTATGGGTAAGGTGAGCTGGTGACCTTGCTGTGTGCATGACAGTTGTAGTGTGTTTTCCTGCTGTTTTACAGGGCTCCAGCCAAGTGCACTCCACCTTAATAAAGAGCCCAGAACAATTCCACTCAAGTCCATTCAACAGCAGCCGTATGTGTATATGTTGAGTGAGTCTAGGGTTGCCACCTTTCCTCGCTGGGAACTTCGGGCAGGGGGTGTGCCAATAACATCATGGGGCAGTGATGTGGGCAGGGTGGTGACGTTGCACAGTTGGTTCAGTGAGTGGAGCTACAGTATGATGTAGCGATTGGCCAATTGTCAATCTTAGGGGCTCCTGCCCAGTTTTCCAATTTAGGAATACTGGGCAGGCAGTTTTGACCTGAACAGCCCTCCTAAAAACAGGACTGTCTGGGACAAAACCAGACAGATGGCAACCCTAAATGAGTGTGTGGGGGGGTTTAAGTGCCTGCGCAGGCTGATGAGAAAAGTCTTCCTCTATCTATCTATCTATCATCTATCTATCTATCTATCTATCTATCTATCTATCATCTATCTATCTATCTATCTATCTATCTATCTATCCATCCATCCATCCATCCATCCATCCATCCATCTCTCTCTCTCTCTCTCTCTCTCTCTCTATCTCTCTATCTCTCTATCTATCATCTATCTATCTATCTATCTATCTATCTATCTATCTATCTATCTATCTATCTATCTATCCATCCATCCATCCATCCATCCATCCATCCATCTCTCTCTCTCTCTCTCTCTCTCTCTCTATCTCTCTATCTCTCTATCTATCATCTATCTATCTATCTATCTATCTATCTATCTATCTATCTATCTATCTATCTATCTATCTATCTATCTATCTATCTATCTATCTATCTGCTTTTGGTCTAATGCAGTTAGCTCTTATTGTCCCCCCCCCCTCTGTAGACATCAATTTATATTTTGCTTCTTTCTCTAACCGTGTAATAAAAAGATTAAGTTGCTTTGTTCCTCTCATTCTCATTTGACTGCCTTCTCCTATGATCCAGTCCTCTCAGAGGGACTTAGATCTTTTTCTGACTCATTACCTTCTGCTCTGACTCAGCTTTTTAACCTTCTGGCATGCTTTTCTATTTATCGTTCCAGTTCTAAGGAAAGCTCTCCTTATTCTTGCTCTCAAACTGATTCACCATTTCCTCAAATGTCCCTCATCTCTTGATTTCTGGAAAATTTTATGTATTAACTGTAAACAAGTCTCTTTCCTTGGGTGCTTTATTTGAGTCGCTGCTAAAGTTTAGTATATACCCACCACAAACCCCAGAGATGAAATGAAACAACAACAAAGGGATATCATTGCAAAATCGTTTTTCTTGGCCTTTCTTTTGCATTCAATGCAACTAATCAGGTCTTCCACACATTATCTATACATCCAGCTGTCTACAAATAACTAATATATGACCACTTGAGTGTTTCTCTCTTCTCTATCTCTCTCAATTGGTTTCAGGTTTCTTGGAAAAGTTAGATTACTTTTCTTGAATTCATACTTTTGATTAGCTTGGACCCCCAATAGCATTCAACTAAGGGTCCCTGACTCTATTTGTAAGTGTTGTAATTGGTCCAATACTCCATACCTCTATCCCTGTAGTCTGCCATCAGAGTATTCTCATTTGGCCTACTGTTCAAGTTTAAGACCCCTCCAAAAAAACATTAGAGTATTCTAGCCTGGTCCACCTTGAGTCAAGGACTTCCTCTATCTTCCTTAATGAGGCTACCATTAGTGTTCTGCAATGTGACCAACTGCTTAAGCAAGAAACTCTTATCCCTCCCCTGTGAACATACTCTACTTGAGTTAAACAGTGTTGCACTGGGCCTCCTGGGGACCACCAAAGAACCTGACATTGAAGGCCCACTTTCACAACAATTTGATATAGACAGTGCTAAATGTGATGTTGGTGACATATAGACCTAAGCTGGAAATAAGGAAGACCTTTAGGCCTATGTGGGTTTTCCTCACCCAGTGTCATTCAATGCTACTATGGCAGACCAATTTAACCCTTGAGTAAAATATACATACCATAAGCTGCCACTGCTTCAGAGCCTACTGCTTCAGAGATATAGTCTCAGCAAATTCTCCACAATCTGATGGTTATTGTTGAGCGCTCCTTCAAAATCTTCTTACTGGTCAGTGGCGTGTGCAGTGAACATGTGAAAGCTTATCCACCCATCCATTTATCCTGTACGGTTTATACAGAAATACATCAAGTCCCATTTTTTTACATTGGTCAAATTATTTCATCCATGAAAGCGATAACATGGCTAATCATGCTTTTGGATAGCCTTTAACCAATTCCAGCCATAAAAGTATTACTTTGGCCGATCATGCTTTTGCATAGCCTTTAAACAATAGAATGACATGGTTTGACCAAGAGACAAGATATGACCCTGTGAGACATCACTACAAAAGTAACTATTGAGCCTTCCCTGTGTTTATCCACTGAAAAAAAACACAAAGCCTGTAATTAGGTCTCTTGGTTTCAAACGCAGTAATTTTTTCCCCCCAAAGCTGCACTAGAGTGGGTTTATAGAGCAGCGGGTCCTCTACAATGAATTCCAACCCAAGTGTTTGTCTGTAAAAATTAAGCCGGTCCGATCCTATGTTTAATTCAGAAATCAGCAGGAGAAGAAAATAGCTCTAGAACTAAAGCTTAAACTCTAACTGCAGACTGGACTCTTTAGAAAATCAAAGCCAGGAGAAGAGGCATAGCTAATCCAACCAGTTGTTTGAGGCTTATATTAAGCATGGGTTAAAGCTACAGCTCAGAAGCTGACCGTCATCAAACTTTCCTTGGAGACCTGGGATTATAAGTCAAGAAGCTTTATTGTGTCTTGATTCCAAAACAACTGAAGCTTGATGCAATAAACAGAGATGGTGTTTGTAAACCGCCATTTAAGAGTGCGGTAATGGTAGTTGCACAGTAATAAACAGGATGGTGTAATGTTGACCACAGCAATAGATTGCTGAAAGTATTACATGTATCATTCAAAGCTCTAAGTAGAGTAGACCTCTGCAGAACATTTTCATAAATGGACCAAGCTGTAATTGTTGCAGTGGGTCATGTAGGATAGTAAATGGGAATGGTTTAAATATAAATGTTCTTGGGCACCTGGGGTCTATAATGGTCTTCTCCTTTGATAAGAAGGTTTCCTTGCTTTGTTTCTTGATGAATGAATTTGAATGGAGATAAGCATTATTTGGGTAATGTAAATGCCAGTAGTATGTCCATGCACCATTCCCTGCTTTCTGTTTGGTGGGGTCAGCTTTTTTTTGGACCCAAAATGAATGAAAATTGAATGAAGTCCAAGGCTGGGTTGGGATATGTGGGACCAGCCTACCACTACCACCTTCTTTCATTCTTACTGCTGCATCTTTGCATCTGGTTAATTTAGGACTTGTAGGCCACCTATTTTTGAAGGAACCATGGACAGTAGAATAGATATCTATTCCTTGTGCTTAATCCAACTCTGTCCCTAATGTTTGATATCTGTAAGTTTACCCTAGTTTGCCACAATCTCTGATTCTGGGTGTCTCTCTTGACTTTGAACCTTCTTTGTCTGTTTATTTTTTTTGTACCCTGCTGATGAAGATAATTCGTACAGCCTACTTCATCTTTTCCTTTGCTCATAGTCAAGAGATGCACGTGTGTAGCGTGTATCACAGACAATAAGCCAACTCGAAATGCAGCTACTAGTGAGAAAAAACGATCTCATGGTTTATCATGTGAAAAGTCGTGGACAAGATTCAATGGTTTATGGATTGTTATAATATGCACATTGAGACTTGATCCCACCACTGAGGCCCAACAAGAACTCTAATGTGGCAAAATATTGCATAGTAAAACGATTAGTTCATATAGGTCCTTGGTCCTGATATAGACCATCACAGCAGCCAGTTCTCTAATGGCTCATCAGCACTCTACGAACCAATCACTATGTAGCAAAATGATCTGGTATTTTATCTGCATTATGAAGGCACTGATCTTTTAGTCGTATTTTTTTCTGAGTGATGTTTCCCTTTTTACTGGTTTGTTCTGCAATATTTGCCCCTCATGGGAAATTATAAATGTCTTTTAAATAGGTTAGTCTTTGGAAGGGTATTATTGCACTGAATAATTCACATGAACACATATACAAAAGCTTTAGATGTTGACAGCTAAGGGAATCGCTAGCTCCTATGCAATGCACGTGAACATCATCTCTCTGGATACTTTGAACCCCCCACATGCATATGTTGGGTTATTGTAAATGCATGGCAGCAGGGCAGTGGCAAATTTCATATTTACACTTTCTACTTATAGCATCCTGAACAGTCTACCCAAGCAACTTTCCTAGATACAGATGTATGAGCTAACTGTGCAGATCTAGGTACATTTCCATATTGCTTGAGATCCACATAAAATTGCTTGAGATCCACATAAAATTAGCATTGAGAAGCAAAACACATTTTGGGGGATTTTTCAGATTTCTAGACCTTCAGAGTTGGCAGATGGCCAGTATTTTGGCTAGAGGCAGACAGTCAGTAAGGGGCAGATTTATGAAAGGTCTAGGTGAATTTTCGAATGAAAAAAACTCAAATTTTGAGCTATTTTTTGTGTACTCCGACTAGGGAATAGTCCAAATTCGATTTGAATTTGATCGAATGTGATATTCATTTGATTCTTACAATTCGGTCGAATACAGACCTGTTCGATTGAAAATGGACCTATTCAACCAAAAAAAAAAAACTTTGACTTAATTTTGGTTGCTCTTTTTGAATTCAAATTTCTATGTTTTTTCAATTCGACCCTTGACAAATCTGCCCTAAGTGAACGTGAGAGACAGATAAAAACTTTTTATGTTTGTTTGTCTAGAAAAAAACACATGACATGAACAAATTAGGAAAAAAAATGGCAATTGAATCCAATAAATTTGGGGGGTTATTCACTAAACTCTGGTCAGGTTTTTTGGGGCAAAACTCAAATTTTTTGTGTTTTTTTTTAAAAACTCTAAAAACTCTTTGATATTTATTAAAGCTTGATGCAGCAAAAATCCAGAATCTGAAGATCCGCCATCTCCGACCTGCTGGGGTTGTGCATAAGTCACTGCCAGAGGTCCTTATACTTTTTTGATACTTCTGTGGCCTGCGCTGGAATTAGCCCAAAAATCCAACCATTTTGGACTTTTCTGGCAAAGATTCTGGCTTTTTGGGAAAACCCTCCCAAAAAATTGTACGATTCGAGTTTTCACATGATTTTATTGAGTTTTTCCCGGAATCTATTCAATTGAGCTTTTTTTAATAACAAATAAGGTAAAATCGGGTATGGCAGTTTGGTTGTGGTTTTTTTATTTATATAATAAAATGTATTCAGATATTGGTAAATAACCCTCCCGACTTGGTACAAAAACGTCCATTAACTCCAATGCAACTATGTATCTATGTGTCTAAGTGCATTGTAGAACTGTTGTTCTGAGTTTGATTCCAGCCAAGAAAACCCTTTGGCAGGGATTTTTTTGCCGTGGAAATGACGCCCATAGACTTGTATGGATTGTGCGCCTTCAGACAAATTCATAAGTTGCTATAAAACACAAGTGAATTTCAGACCAATCACTCATTTTTATTTAAGACTGAGCTGGAAACACATGACTGGATGAAAGTAGACAGCCCGAACTAGAATTATATACACAAAAATTATCTAGAACTTTATCATGTTGTTATAAACCAAAACAAGGCAATTTCCGACCAATGATTCATTTTTAGTTAAAACTGAGCTAGAATCACATGACTGGATTAAAGTAGACAGCCCCGACCTAGACATAAATAGGCAAATGGGATCTAGAAATGTTTTATGTTGTTATAACACAACAAGGGAATTTCAGATCAATGACCAATTTTTTAAGACTGAACTAGAATCCCATGACTGGATGACAGTAGACAGACCAACGAATACGTCAACTGTCAGCACAATGGGAACTAGAACGTTTTAATGAAAAAATTAATTCTGATTTTTTTTTCAGTGTTTATTCATGTAACCATGCACTTGTTATTTGTAATAATAAAGTTCCTCTGAAGATTTCTAAAGGAACCCAACAAGTTAATTCATTCGCAGCTCTATGGTTGCACCCAGTAAAAATTAAATTTCTGTTTGAGAAGCTGCTCCATTAAGGAATTCAATTAATTCTTCTATATTTTACTGCAATTTAATGCTACAGAATTACAATTAGCGATGTAATTTTCCAAATGATGAAAATTAGGGTTTAATATATATATAATGGGTAAACACAGTGCCTTCTATTTGTGCTGTGGCTGTAATTTACCATATTTTTCTGATGTGACAATGTATTGTATTTATAAAGCAGGTGTAGTACAATTAACTCATTATATCACAGTCACATAAATAACCTGCAAGTCAAATTTCCTTTCAGAATTAAAAAAATCCTGAAAAAAATATGCAATAAAATTGTA
This sequence comes from Xenopus petersii, assembly GCA_038501925.1. Lineage (NCBI taxonomy): Eukaryota > Metazoa > Chordata > Amphibia > Anura > Pipidae > Xenopus > Xenopus petersii. The sequence continues at coordinate 5,555,331 of CM076678.1, read as the reverse complement.
GATTAGAAATGAGTACCACATATGGAGTACCCCTGGAACTATAGCAGAGTGACACCCCAATGTTTCTATATATCTGTAACCTTGTTATGAGCTAAGGGGGCCCAGTCTGAAGGTCAGTTAGGGGGAGATTTGGGGTGAGTGTTTATTTGTACCCTGGATACCCCTGGAACTATAGCAGGGTGACACCCCAATGTTTCTATATATCTGTAACCTTGTTATGAGCTAAGGGGGCCCAGTCTGAAGGTCAGTTAGGGGGAGATTTGGGGTGAGTGCTTATTTGTGTCCTGGGTACCCCTGGAACTATAGCAGGGTGACTGTTACCCCAATGTTTCTATATATCTGTAACCTTGTTATGAGCTAAGGGGGCCCAGTCTGAAGGTCAGTTAGGGGGAGATTTGGGGTGAGGGCTTATTTGTACCCTGGGTACCCCTGGAACTATAGCAGGGTGACACCCCAATGTTTCTATATATCTGTAACCTTGTTATGAGCTAAGGGGGCCCAGTCTGAAGGTCAGTTAGGGGGAGATTTGGGGTGAGTGCTTATTTGTACCCTGGGTACCCCTGGAACTATAGCAAGGTGACTTACCCCAATGTTTCTCTATATCTGTAACCTTGTTATGAGCTAAGGGAGCTCAGTCTGAGGGCCAGTTAATGTGAGTACCACTGGAACTATAGCAGGGTGACTGTTATACTGTATCTTTATACTTGTTATGAGCAAGTTATGAGTAAATATCTATCTGGAACAACAATTATCTATGGAAAATAAATAACTATGGAATTGCAGAAAATACGAATGGAAAAATAAGCAATAATAAAAAATGGATAAAATGATTCCTCATGAACATCTGTTTAGCACAGAATTGGTAAGTTAAAGATACAAATGGACATTCCTCCTGCACAATAAATGTTCCGGCCAACATCACTTTTGATACAATTTTCTGTTTTCAGGCTGCAGTTTCCATTACCTGAGGAGCCGACATGCCAATATGCTCAAATCACAGCAATAGCCAAACATTTGTATTATAGAGCACAGCCTGTTAATGGGCATGGGCAAAAGCAGGTTCCAATAACGGTTACAGAGAAGGTCTGCGCGTGTGGAACAAACAACACAGTGAAACATGGGAGTCAGTTAATAGCCCCCTGAAACTGGACCGGCTCCTGCTATTGTTTTACGGCTACAAAACCAGCACTTGTTTGACTGGGGGGAAATTCAATCATGAAATCAACTTCTTTAACATGGACAGGACTGAGCAAATGAAAGTAATGTCTGAATAATGGATCTGCTTTATTAGGTTCCTTCAATGCTAATAAGATATCTGGATATGAATTCATTTCTGGAATTTCTTTTCATTTATTGCAAATATCATTTGCATGGACTCAGCACCTGAAATTAATATCTTATTCTTATCCAAATTTATCTTAACTCACAGAAACCCAATCCAGGCATCAGTCCACGTAAATCTATCATCTATCTCTCTATATATCTATTTGTCTATCTATCATCTGTTTATCTATCTATCTTCTATCAATTATCTATCTATCTATCTATCTATCTATCATCTATCTATCTATCTATCTATCTATCTATCTATCTATCTATCTATCTATCTATCTATCTATCTATCTATCTATCTATGTATTGATCTATCTATCTATCTATTTGTCTGTCTGTCTGTCTATCTATCTATCATCTGTATCGATTATTAATCAATGTATCTATCTATCTATCTATCTATCTATCTATCTATCTATCTATCTATCCATCTGTCTATCTATTTGTCTACCTATCATCCGTTTATGTATCTATTATCTATCTATCTGTCTATCTATTATTAATCAATGTATCTATCTACCTATCTATCTATCTATCTATCTATCTATCTATCTATCTATCTATCTATCTATCTATCTATCTATCTATCTATCTATCTATCTATCTATCTATCTATCTATCATCTATCATCATCTATATATCTATTATTAATCAGTTTATCTTTCTGGAACTATAGCAGGGTGACTGTTACCCCAATGTTTCTATATATCTGTAACCTTGTTATGAGCTAAGGGGGCCCAGTCTGAAGGTCAGTTAGGGGGGGGGAGATTTGGGGTGAGTGTTTATTTGTACCCTGGGTACCCCTGGAACTATAGCAGGGTGACACCCCAATGTTTCTATATATCTGTAACCTTGTTATGAGCTAAGGGGGCCCAGTCTGAAGGTCAGTTAGGGGGGGGGGAGATTTGGGGTGAGTGTTTATTTGTGCCCTGGGTACCCATGGAACTATAGCAGGGTGACACCCCAATGATATCTATCTATCTATCTATTTATAATCTATCTATCTATCTATCTATCTATCTATCTATCTATTATCTATCTATATGTCTATCTATTATTAACCAATGTATCTATCTATCAATCTATCTATTATCTATCTATCTATCTATCTATCTATCTATCTATCTATCTATCATCTATCTATCTATCTATCTATCTATCTATCATCATCATCTATATATCTATCTATTATTAATCAATTTATCTTTCTATCTGTTATCTATCTATATATATGTTTTCCTTGACACATTCACACCCATTGTTGATTGCAGTTGCTTACTTGTATCCGTTTATATCGACTGTTTGACACTAAACTTAATGACTATTTCTTTTTGTCCATTTTGTTCATTAACAAATCATGTATCACTTCACTTGGCCAAAAGGCATCCCAACTGAGGCTTTTAGGTAAGTCAGCCACTTCTCATGCAAATTAATCTATTTTATTGAAAGGAACAAGCCATGTTGCTGACCCCAACAGTTCCTTAATGACTTTGCTCATGATGGGAATGGTATTGCTTGAGAATCTTTGACTTTCTGTTACCAAACCTGCTTAGTTATATGTATAAACTGTATACACACATTCTCAAAAACATGACAGGACATTGTAAAGATTTGGAATATTATAGTTGTGAGTAGCAGAAGAATCAGTTTTACATTACAGACTCCACCATCCAAGCCCTCTAGTGGAGAGCAATGCTAATGAGAAGCAGCAGATCATGTATTTTCTCCATTCAGTGGATGAAGATCAAGTAGCAATATCCAGGATATAATTTAAATTTCTTGAAGAATCGATTATTATTTAAACTTCTATATTTACCTATGAATCAAGACTAGCTGAGAGCATTGGGACCATAAGGGGCACTTTGACTCTATCTCCTATATTTTATAGTTGAGAGAATTTTAACCGCTATTAAAAATGGTATGGAATGTTTAACCCACACAGTTTTATGACTTGACTTATTGTGCACCAATGGGACATGTTTATGATATGCTGTTTGGTTAGCGGTTTATATGATTTTTCAACAATATTAATCTTCTGCTGTCTGCACAACAGTAGCTGAAATGCCAAAATGACATGTGTTTGCCCACTGGATATATTATTTATAGTGTAGTTAACATAAATAATGTAAATATCAGCAGGTCTGTGACCTTTAAGGTCTTATCTATAGACAGTGTCAGAGCTTGATGGCTCTTAATGGTGTTGAAATCAAAACCAAGGAGGAAGCTTGAACAAAAACTGGCAGGAAAGGTCCAATATACAGTACACAATGGGTTCAAGAAGCTTGAGGTCAGAATCCATAATAAAAGTCAGGGCAGAGAGCAATCAGGGTAGTCAAACATCAAAGTAAGATGCCAAGAACCAAAAAACAACCAGAAAGGCAAAGGAAGAACACCAATAACTCACAGGAGAAGAACCTATATTCAGGCATTGAACTCAAGACCTCGGCATCCTTTTATTTTGACTTTGGTGCCAAACAGCGTCACACTGAGATGTGCATCTAGATGGGCGCTGCCATCTTGAATGCTCCGAAGACGTGAGCACAGTTGGAGCCTCCCCACACTCAGTCATAGCTAAGGTATATGTCTGTTCTAAGCTCCCAAAAATATGTTTTCCCCAAGACAAAAACTATGCCAAAAAAGCCAAAAAATTTCAAACCATAAGGCAAGTTTCATTGCACACAGGCATAGACAACAAATCCTCTGAACTCATCTAAATTTAGGACATTTAGGATATTTTCACCTAAAGCTACTCAAAAATTCTACATTGTAATATAGTCATGCTGGCCGACTGCTGCCAAAGACATCCCTAGGCTGGTCAGTCCTACACTCACTTTCATCTGAGGCTTTCAGGTTTGCACTGCGAATTCCTTTCCAAGGTTAAAGCTCCCAAATGGGTAGCCTTTTTTATTGGCCACCACTGAAATCACTTTGGGATGATGGGAGCCTGCCACTGCTCCTGAATAATCTTTAGCAAAAACCAAACTAACAATTTTAAACCATTAGATGGGGTCCAGTTAGGGAGTGACCATAAAATACATAGAAAGACAAAAATCCCCTGTATCTACCCCTATCAATATATTTAGGAAATTAAGACATTTTGTGCATGGAACTTATAAAAAATGCCCATTCTGTGGGAAGTTTTATCCTCACATATTGTACAAGTATGGGACCTGTTATCCAGAATGCTCGGGACCTGGGGTTTTCCGGATAATGGATCTTTCCGTAATTTGGGTCTTCATGCCTTAAGTCTACTAGAAATTCATTTAAACATTAAATAAACCCAATAGGCTGGTTCCAATAAGGATTAATTATATCTTAGTTGGGATCAAGTACACGCTACTGTTTTATTATTACAGAGAAAAATATAATCATTTTTAAAAATTTGTATTATTTGGATAAAATGGAGTCTATGGGAGTCAGCTATTCCGTAATTCTGAGCTTTGTGGATATCGGGTTTCCGGATAAGGGATCCTATACCTGTAATAGTTGGATTAGTATTACTCATACTAGTAATTTGTTCATCAAAATGACACTTACCGTATATACTCGAGTATAAGCCGTCCCGAATATAAGCCGAGGTACCTGTTACCTCCAAAAACTGGGAAAGCTTATTGACTCAAATATAAGCCTAGGGTGAGAAAGGCAGCAGCTTCTGGTAAGTTTCAATCAAAAAATTGAGGGTTTCTGCTCCCATTGGAGGTGCCGGCGCCTCTTTTTGGGATGCCGGCGACCATTCTTGGACGCCGGCGAATATTCTTGGAGACTATTCTTGGACAACAGGTGACTATTCTTGGACGCCGGCGACTATTCTTAGGTGCCGGCGACTATTCTTAGGCGCTGGCGACTATTCTTAGACGCCTGCGACCGTTTTTGCGCTTAACCCGAGTATAAGCCGAGGTAGAGTTTTTCAGCATATTTTGGGGGCTGAAAAACTCGGCTTATACTCGAGTATATATGGTACCTAACTGTCATATGACATCACTGAACACTAGAGTAATTTGAATATATATATATATATATATATATATATATATATATATATATATATATATATATATATATATATATATATATATGATGGGAAAAATGTTTTGTTTTTTTTTACTATTTTTTTTTAATTTATATTCACTAATGATACCTATAGTACAATACAATGCGTTACTATAGTAAGGTTTATTAGACATTTTTTTTTCCCAACAGATTATCAGATGGCCCAAATGATTCTATTATTAATGTTCAGCATATGAAAGTGTTGTCATTGTGTATCCCCAAAGGACAAAGACGAATTTAAAAAAAAAAAAGAAAATATGGTAATAGAACACGCTGTACATTTCGGAGCTTAGCCGAGCGCCGTTGGCTTTGCATAAGTACCTAGGTTTGTTTCACGAGAGATTAAAGAACCTGCTAAAACATTAAGCAGAAGTTTGCTGCAGCCAAATAAAGCCCAGAGAGATGAAATGGGATTTGTCTTTATAGACAGTTGAGGTCAAGGAAGACAACAGCGGTATAGAATTTGAATCTAGGAAAGAACTTTAGAAGAATGGAAGAATGCAGAATGTTCAGATAAGGCATACGGGTGGCATAGCTCAGCTGGGGGGGGTACTGGCATTCACAAGGTAAATTGGGCTGAAAAATGAATTATGGGGCCTCTGTATTTAATCCCCGCCCTTTCTGTTTTACTTGCTGGGATTAGAACATTGTCATTGTTTGCACCTGTAAGAAGGAAGCATTCGCATCTGTTTAATGTTTTATTAACTTTTTTTTGATGAGCAAACACGTGTCAGTTTTTATGTTTCCTGTTAAAATACATTTTCTTTGATTAAAGATGACCAATACTTCTCTACCACTAGTGATGGGCGAATTTATTTGCCAGGCGCGAATTTGCGGCAAATTTGCGCGATTCGCCACCAGCGAATAAATTCGCGAAACAAAAATTCGCCGGCGTCAAAAAAAATATTTCCGAAAAACGGGCGCCGGCGTCAAAAACGGTTTTGCGAATTTCGCGCACAATTCGTGAATTTTTTGCCGAAGCAAAAAGGCGCAAATTCGCCCATCACTATCTACCACTGATTTTGCACCACTTCAAACTGCCTCCTAACTATCTCCTCCTGGATGGATCCACACCATTATTAAACCAAAGACAAACGGAATTGATAATCTTTCCACCATTAACTGACCCTACTCCCATTTAACTATTGCTTCTGATGCCTGATGTTCATTAACACTGTTAAATCAGCTGTCTCTGGGTAATCTTAGATCTCGCTCTTCTTCTCTGATCATAGTAAAACCACCATCAAGACCATCCACCCTTTCCTCTTCAATATTGCCAGAATCCATTTTTCTGTACCAAGCAACAGTCATCCTCACCCTTTTCTGCATTAGCAAGTCCAACTTGCTAATAATTAGCCACCCTAACTCCCACCTCTCCTCTTCAGTTTATATAAAACTCTGCTACCAAAATTCTCCTTCTCATCTTATAGAAAACAGTGATGGTCAAATTTATTCACCAGGAGCGAATTCACGGTGAATTTGCACAATTCACTGCCGGTGAATAAATTCACGAAGCACCCGTGAAAATTCACTGGCGTCAAAAAAAATTGTCGCCAGCGTCCAAAAAAACGGTCGCCTGCGTCAAAAACAGGCATCAGCATCAAAAAAACTGACCCAGTGTCAAAAACGAGATATCGGTGGCGTTTCACGAATTTTTCACAGTTTCGCAAATTTCTCGGTGAAACGGAGCAAATTCGCCCATCACTAAACAGGACCTGGTACTAGTGACGGGTGAATAACTTTTGAAACAATAAATTCACCAGACACTCAACAGCAAGTGAAGCGGGGCGGACCCCTGCATGTTTATTCAAGTCTTGTGATGTAACGTTTCGGGGCGGACCCCTTCGTCACACAGGGTGAATAACTTTGCCAGATGCGTTGGAAAAGTCGCTTGCGTCCAAACCATCGCACGTCAACATTATTCATTATCCATTGACGCGAATGTAAATGTATGTTTGTATACATTATTGTCTTGATAACAGTTTGTACTATTACGGTATTGTTTTAATGTACAGTGAAGCATGCAGATATATTGCTGCGGAGGTGTTCAACGACAGATAATTTTCCTTATGGTATTGTTGGGGGGGGCAACCTAGTGTTGTCTGTAGTGATGGGCGAATTAGTGCCGTTTCGCTTCACCGAAAAATTTGTGAATTTCCAGTGAAATTCGTGAAGCGACGAAAAATTCACAAAACTGCGTCAACGTCTCGTTTTTTGATGCCAGCGTCCATTCTTCTGCATCTGTTTTTCTATGGCGGCGTCTGTTTTTTTATATGCACATTCGCCGGCAAAAATGCATCCAAAAAAATGGATGCCGGCGAATTTTCCCCAGCGAATTTTCATGGCTGTTTCGCGACTTTGTTCGCCGGCGGCGAATCGTGCATATTCGCACCTGGCAAATAAATTCGCCCATCACTAGTTGTCTGTACTGTCTTATCACCTGCCAACTTGGCCCCAAATACTCAACTGTAGTTCTTACTTATGTTACTTACTTACTTATGTTTCTAGGTGCTAAGTTCCCAGGTGTGCTATAATTAACTCTTATTTTCTAGTTACTGACTCCTTGCCTGATCCTGACTATTTCAATTGTCTTCTGCCTTGACTTGCACCTTATACTTAAACTCTGATTTAGCCTCAGACTTTGAATACCTTGCCATCAAACTTTTACTTTTTCTGATGCCAGCTTAGTCCTCACTTCAAGCACCAAGATGCTTTGGACATGTACTGCCATGTCAACATTTTCACTTGTCCAACAACTTCAAGATGGGCATTATGAAGTTTGTCCATTATGGGCCATGAATGTCAATATATTTAGCAATACAGAAACATATATTCCGGCAAGAAAACAGTCTTCATGCAGTATCTCTAATTAAAGTGTGAAAAACAATTTCCCCATAAATTGGGAACTTTTTTTTGTGTTGCTTAGAAACTGCGGCTCCATTCCCAAGAAAGACGTCCACAGTTAGAAGCCTTTGCCTTTGCTGTTCATCCTTGCAGGTATTTGCAGCTATATTGATAACTCCCTTTCCCTTCTACTATTTTTCTTACTGCTGCACCAAATAAATAAAATCATAGAAGAGATTTACTGAGCAGAAACAAAGAGATTTTCCAGATCCGAATGGCCAAACTCAATCACATCAAATGAAAAATGGGCACATTGTCAAATTTTTCGGCCACACACAGAAACTGGAAGGCAGCACGCCGTTGTGTCAATACAGATAGAGGTAAATAGGATTATTATATATACTGTATATATATATATATATATATATATATATATATATATATATATATATATATATATATATAGATGAGAGGGTGGTTTATTTTTAAGTTTTACAGGAATGCTGAAATCTGTGTTTGTTGCCCGTGAGAACTGAACTGGCATGACCCTGTCCTACATTGCTACGAAGTCAGATGTATTGTTATGAAATGTATTGTTTCTATTATTATAGATTCCAGCAGGTGCAAACAGCATTTCTACACCTGTAGGTGGATTTTCTGCTTGCTCTTAACCGGTTTGAAATATTTACCTAAAATAGTCTAATATCGTTGACCGGTTCTGTGCCAAAAAAAAAAAAAACAGAACTTGAGCATAGTAAACATAATCTTTACTCAAATAATAAGAATTATTTGAAGATCAACAAGCATATTAATCAAAATCCCTTGATTAATCAAAATTATATATTATCTTCCTGATTGCAATCATTTTTCACTGAATCCATTTGGCTTGGCAATTTAGAAGATACTTAATCAGCACCAATGATGGGAGAAGGAGTTTGTGTCTAAGGAGCAGAGCACTCTGAAATTATAAGATAACTTATTCAGCAAAGGCTGAGATTTGTTGTGTCTTTGCATATTAGAGGAGGCTTATACCTTCCCAGTCATGTCCACTCACTATCCAAAATAAGGTTCTCAAGCTTAATTGCAGACACAAGATGACTCTATAGACCAGCGGTCCCCAACCAGTAACTCACAAGCAACATGCTGCTCCCCAACCCCTTGAATGTTGCTCCAAGTGGCCTTAAAGCAGGTTCTTATTTTTGAATTTCTGGCTTGGAGGTAGGTTGTGGTTGCCTGAAAACCAGATTTATGGCCAAACAGAGTCTCCTGTAGACTGCCAGTCCATATAGGGGCTACCATATAGCCAATCATATCCTTTATTTGGCACCCCCAGGAAATGTTTCATGCGTGTGTTGCTCCCCAACTGTTTTTACATGTGAATGTGGCTCACGGGTAAAAAAAAATTGGGGACCCCTGCTATATATATTGATCATTTCTAGAACCCCATTAGAGTTGAAATAAGTTTTATCAAGCAATGTTACAGTACTTTAACCATGCCGATGGACTAAAGCTTTTGGCTTGTTTTAATCCTTGATCATGTGCAAGGCCACTTCTGGAGAACAAGTCAGCAAAAGACTAAGATCTCATTTTTGGTCCAACAAGAAATGTATGATAGAAGAACCCTCAAGCCAGGCAGGCAAAAAATGAATGTACTGGGCTTACTGTAGTAGACAAGATGTCCATGCGTGCCTTTCAGAACCAACCATGGGTACAGATAAACCATAATCATAAAATGAGGACAATGAAATTCAAAATCAGTTTTATTTTAAAAGGAACATAGCAATGTTTATGTTATATATCTTACATTTCATTAGAATGAGAGGGTTGTCTTTCAGTCAATACCATATGGAAGTTCTCCTGGTGGCACCCCGTCCAGGTAGATACTGGGCAAATGCCCCTTTTGGACAGTTATTGAAACTGTCCACTGGCATTTGGGTGACGTTCAATGATGTTTAGCAAAAACATTTTCTGTAATGTTTTCTGTATATCCCACATTTTTATAGAAATACACTACATTTATAATGTTTAAGCGATGAGCCAAACTACTGCACTATAATCCTTGTACAGTGCTTTCATGTTTGTGTTAAAATGTTAGTAACATTCATAGGTTGTGGGTAGTAGACAACCATGGAACTAAAAACATCAAGCACCTTTGATATGCACAGATGGAGACCTTTAATCATGTGTTTATTATGTATATATTTATTTATGTACAATGAGTTCAATGAACGCAATTTTTTGAAGGCCCGGCATCAAGGTCATTGCAAATTCTCTATTTTATTGATTGATTTTTTTTTTTTTTTTTAAGGCCGGATGTGCAAAAAATTTATTTTGTTCATTTATTGTTTGAAGTCTTTTCAAAATATACAGAGTACAATGAGCTGAGTGAGATGTCAAACAGCTTTAAAAAACACTGGCATGTATTATTAAAAGATAATGATTTACAGAAATATCGAGGAAGGTCCTAAAACGATCCATAAAAAGCCGCAAACAATAAGAAACATATTAGCCTCCCTACAGGAATCCAGGAACAACAGCATACGAATTTCCTACAAGAGAAGAGAATAAACGTCTTCTTTAAATGTAACAAATGCAAAGCATGCCAGATATGGAACAAGCAAGAAAGAAAAGTAACTCACTTTGTTTTAAATATCACAAAAGAAACTTTTATTATTAATGAAACCATTACTTGTGATGCAAAGAATGTCATTTATTTACAATGAATTATTGATTGTGCACAATGTGTACACCAGAGTCGCATTCAGTGAGTAAAAGTGGATGAGTGCACATCTCAGTGTTTTCAAATGTATTTGCATATTTTTTTGCACTTTGAGGTCCAACATTTGGTCAGAGATCCCTATTATAAGACAACAGTCTTTTATTCAAAGTTTCAAAGTTATTAAGTACAGCAAATAATTATTTCCCCTCAGATGTCAGTGTTGTCAAACCCCCACTTCGAGGTGCAACCTTTATTTGAGTGCCCCCCATAGCTCATAACAAGGTTACAGGATATATTGGGGTAACAATCACCCTGCTATAGTTCCAGGGCTACCCAGGGTACAAATAAGCACTCACCCCAAATCTCCCCCTAACTGACCTTCAGGCTGGGCCCCCTTAGCTCATAACAAGGTTACAGATATATAGAAACATTGGGGTGTCACCCTGCTATAGTTCCAGGGGTACCCAGGGTACAAATAAACATTCACCCCAAATCTTCCCCTAACTGGCCTTCAGGCTGGGCCCCCTTAGCTCATAACAAGGTTACAGATATATAGAAACATTGGGGTGTCACCCTGCTATAGTTCCAGGGGTACCCAGTGTACAAATAAACACTCACCCCAAATCTCCCCCTAACTGGCCTTCAGACTGGGCCCCCTTAGCTCATAACAAGGTTACAGATATATAGAAACATTGGGGTGTCATCCTGCTATAGTTCCAGGGGTACCCAGGGCACAAATAAGCACTCACCCCAAATCTCCCCCTAACTGGCCTTCAGGCTTGGTCCCCTTAGCTCATAACAAGGTTACAGATATATAGAAACATTGGGGTAACAGTCACCCTGCTATAGTTCCAGGGGTACCCAGGGTACAAATAAGCACTCACCCCAATTCTCCCCATAACTGACCTTCAGGCTGGCCCCCCTTAGTTCATAATAAGGTTACAGATACACAGAAACATTGGGGTAACAGTCAACCTATTATAGTACCCAGGGCACAAATAGGTACTCACTCCAAATATCACCATAACTGCCTGAGACCTCACAGAGCATAACACGGCTACAAACATATTTGTCCAAACTCATACCCCTACTTGACCTGTCTCTGAACTGCTGCTGCCTGTCCTGGACTTGTCAACTGCTCTTCTGCCTGAACTTTAGTACTGTGCTACCCGGCCGATGGCCTCTCTCCGCTGTTCTAATTCCCGTTTCTACCCCCAGGCAAACCTCCAGCTAGTGTGAGCTGCTTATAGGTCTTGATTCATCTGAAAGTTGGCTTGACAGTTTGGATTGTATTTGTATTTACTGAAATAAATCTTGTATGCTTGAGGGACTATTCCTTGCATTATTTGTGCTTTTTAAAAGGATAATTTATTGATGACATCTTTTCCCCCCCCCCATCTTTATGCAGTTCCTCAAAGTTCTACCGTTTTGGTGTCCTCTGGAAAAATTTTTTCCTCCTTCTGACAATCAAGTTGATACACTCTTAATTAAGTTATTATATCTTCTCTCCCTCTTCTTCTAAATTGAACATTTTAGAACAAGCCTGAATATTTTTCATGATAATGGTTTAAGCAGTCAACATACTATATGTATTCTATGAGAATGAACAGTCTCTGAGCTGAGTATCAGCTGCCATAAATAGTCACTTTCTTTGACAATCAGATCATGGATGTGAGACTTGCATGTTATGAATGGAAACAGCCGGGGGGCTTTGAATTGGATATCCCTCTTGGTCTAGATGACACTTTTAACTTAACCAATTTACTGCTTGAAAATCATTTGAAATGTTTGCCCTTTTTGATGAAAAAGTAGAAACTACATTCCCTTGGGCTGGCAGTACAAGTGGGCAACTTTTCAACTTCCCTTACAAGAGATTGAATGAGGGATATTGTAAGAAATAACTTGGATATCATAAAAGTGCTGCTATATTGTCATTCTGTTTCTCCCATGTCAATATATAATTCAAACATTAAAAGCTTAAATGTATATTAAGGTGTCACTGACTCAACTTCCAGCATTGTCCAAGTTGGGTCTTTCTAGCTAACTATAGCTTTGGCAATATGACTATAAAGATTTTCATTCATCCAGGTCATGGTGTATCTGATATAAGTAATTCTAAAACAACTGGACTTGCTGAGTAATCATTGAAGACGTTTCACTACTCATCCGAGCAGCTTCTTCAGTTCTACTGACTGGTGTGGGAAGTCCTTGGCATATATACTCTTCCACTAATCCAATCACAATGACCCATTGTAACTCTTCATCTTTGGCATTAAATCATATGGACCTCCTATTGTGTTCTGGTTCCATTATAGTAAAATCAAAGGAAAGGATCCTTCAAGTTTTTGACCTAGACTTGATGCCATTAAGGTTATTGTCATTAGACAATGAGCTATACTCATGATGAACAAAGTGTCACATTTAAGGGATATGTTGAGAATAGTAAACATAGTTAAGAAATAACAGATATAGTTTATATCGCCATATCAAGAGAACCCAACATTTTGGTCCACACATGAACCTTTCTTAGAGATTTAAAACAATAAAGGAAGGAGATGGAGAAGAAGCTAAATGAGATCATTTCTGTTGTCCATCAGCTGCTGGGAATCCAGTCCCACTCATCAGGTGCTTAAAATAAAAATGGTATCACCTCTTATGGACACATATAGAAAAAGAGTACGCCAAAACATATGCATAAAGGAAGAAGATGGAGAAGAAGATGTGTGAGATCATTTCTGATCCAACATGTCATTTCGCTGCTTGGAGTCCAGTCCCACTCATTAGATGCTAAAAATAAAAATGGTATCATCTCTTATGGACACATCTAGACACATTGTACCAAGCACAGATTATTCATTCAAACCATAGAGCATAAACATGAGACCCAAAGGGTATCTGTCATACCAGAACTATAAAACAAAGACAAAATAAGGCATATATATGCATGTATTGGAGGGTTAAAACCTGTCTAATTATAACATATGACATATATCATTTCTGATGATTATTAAGAGAGCCATAAAGTATCCTCCAACATCGCTATGACCCCTAAGGTTATAATAGGCCATCTCCTGTACTAATTACTTGGTTAATAATTCATCAAGGTGTCAAAAAAGGCATATGGAGGATCATCATCAAGTCCCTTAGGAAACCCTTATGTGTTCAAAGTAAATATCCAGTAATCCTCATGATATCCCCTATTTCCTCAATTCCTGAGCTGAGGGATGTGTTCTCTACCCCTAAATCTAATAGAGAAAGGAGTATGGTGTAGTTCAATATTATATTAGGGCAGTGGTGTAATTTGCTGATTGAATTTTTTATTTGGCTTTTTGGCTTTTTAACTTTCTGGTTTTATCCATGTGAGCATTGCAGTAAATAAATCATGCATTAAAGTTGTACATAGGGGGTTGTTTGAAAAAAATCCCCTGTAACAAACCTATAGCAGTATTTACATTTATGTCATCTACAGTTCCCCAAAGGTAAATTGCACATAAAATGTTCTTGGCTATTATATTTGGAACAATTGTCAGTCTGTAGAAGTATAACAGCCACATTTGCAATATGTCAACTGGATTACACTTTCCTTAAAATATGATCAATTTCATGTCAGTATTTTCTCAGTAGTGATGGACGAATTTATTCGCCAGGAACAAATTCACAGCGTTCCGACCCCGGCGACAATTCTGATGCCACCGTCAGGTAAACGGACGCCCCTTGACTTTAATGCTCGTCAAATGTTGCCGGTGTCAGAATTGTTGCCGGCTTCAGTTTTGACGTTTGCGAATTGACGCCGGTGTCCAAATTCGCATTTTACTAATTTTTTGCCCATTTTGCGTTGAATCGAAATGGGACAAATTGTCACTATTTCTCAGTAGTGATGGGCGAATTTATTCGGCAGGCGCGAATTCGCAGCAAATTCCCGTGAATAAATTTGCGAAGCCACCCCGATAATTCACCAGTGAAAATTCGTTCAAAAACGAGACACCGACGCTGTTTCACTATTTCTCAGTGTATGTGCTTCAGATTTAGAAGCTGTAAGAGATGTAGTAAAAGAAGACCTTTTAGATTTTATTTCATGGTGCCTTCAGTGTAGAAGATGTCAAAGATCTGTTAGACATTGGAGAACTTTATTTTTGGGAAGCACTAAAAATCAAACAAACATTTGATTCATAATCTCATAGCTGGTCAACACAATGCAAAATTCTGCACCCTTGCAACCTTCCTTCCATCTCTTCCCAAATAAGTGTGTCTTTTACAATCTACTGTTCATGGATATTTCTATATCAGTTGATGGACAGTCAGTAAAATATACTATACTAAGGATACCCAAGGATTCTTTCATATGTACACAGTTTATCTAGAAGTGTGCTTATTTAGGTGGCTAACCTGACTTTCCACCTGATAATTTTAGCGTCACAGTCAGGGGTAATTACTTTAGCATGGTTGATTAATTGCCATGAGGTTTATTGTATGTGACAATGTGTCACCAGGTGTCACAAGCTGTGTTACGGGGTATGAGACAAGTTGTCTGAGGGGGTCAGAGTTTGTAACTAGGGAATCCACAGAGCAGAATGAAAGAGAGGGGCATTTGATTACATCAGAAGGATGTACAGACAGCTCCTGGGGAAGAGAAAATTATATCTGGCTAGAGGACAGGACAGGCAATAAAATGCCAGAAAGTATAAGGAAGAGTTTAGGGATAGAGTTAAAGAGCATCTTATCTGAATAGACCAATCATTTGGAATTGGTTGAAGGAGTAATTGAGGTGACAATGCTCAGGGAGAGGACAAACAAAAGGAATCTCAAATATAGTATGACCCATTTGGAGGGAAGTGAGAAGAAATGGATCAGAACAAGCATCAGCGTGGAGAAGACAAAAAATATAAGTGTGGAAGCAGGTCCTCCTCCACTGAAGGTTGTGAAAAGTCAAGATAGATCTCTCTGGGACAATGGCTGCCTTACAGAAGTTATTGTTAGATGATGGAAAGCTAGAGTATATATATTGCTGGGTTCATACTTGTCTGGAGAATAGTGATGGGCGAATTTCTCCCTCTCTGGGAAATGCAAATTTTGATGCCGGCAACAATTCCAACACAGTCGCAAAGTGACGCGCATTAAAGTCAATGGGCACCTTTAATTGTCTCCGGGATCGGAATTATTGCCGGGAACAAATTTTTTATTCGCCCATCACTATTGGAGAGGTTTCCAGGGGAGTGAAGTTTATTGTGAATTACTGTGTTCAGTTTCTAGCTACAAATTCTACTAATATACGTAAGTACTTCATGGTTTCAGTGCACTTATCCATAGTAACCAGTACTTTGCTTTAGTAGTAGACTGCTATTAAAATGCTATATAAATAAATGATGATTAAAATCTGGTTGTTCACCTTCCTAACACTTTTTTTTCAGTTCAGTTTTTTCAGATTGTTCCCCAGAAATGAAGACTTTTTTCAATTACTCTACATTATTTATTTTTTACTGTATTAGCAACTATTGTATCAATTCTAAAAGCTGTATGTATCAATTTGGGGGCACATTTACTTACTCGAGTGAAGGATTAGAAGGAAAAATACTTCGAATTTCGAAGTATTTTTTTGGCCACTTCGACCATCGAATTGGCTTCTTCGACTACGACTTCTACTTTGAACGATTCATACTAAAAATCGTTTGACTATTCGACCATTCGATAGTCAAAGTACTGTCTCTTTAAAAAAACTTCGACCACCTACTTCGCCACCTAAAACCTAACGAGCACCAATGTTAGCCTATGGGGAAGGTCTCCATAGGCTTTCTAGGCAATTTGGGATTGAAGGAAAATCGTTCAATCGATGGATTAAAATCCTTCCAATCGTTCGATTCAAAGCATTTAATCGTTCGATCGAATGATTTTTCCTTCGATCGTTCGAGCGAAGGAATTACGCTAAATCCTTCGACTTCGATATTCGAAGTCGAAGGATTTAACTTCAAGGGTCGAATATCGAGGGTTAATTAACCCTCAATATTCGACCAATAGTAAATGTGCCCCTAAGTGTATAAAGTTAGAACAGTTTACAGGGTCAGCGACCCCCCCCCCCAGAGCTGCTTTCGAAGGTGAAAAATGACACTTAGCACTTCAATATTAGGAAAACAGTGACACATAGAAAATAGAAAGCAATTGGAAAAAGTTGTTATTTCTGGTGATCTATCTGAAAACAACTAGTTATTTGAAGGTTTACAACCCGTTGAACACTATTTGCTGATTATTTCATTGGCTCAGTCTTACACCATCCCTAAAGTGCTCTCATTTACACCCCAATCTCTCTAGTCGTCATATTTAACTTATTTATAGATGCAAATATATCGACTAATGAGATACATCTCATATACGGGTTTAATCAGGATTTCTGCTAGTTAAACAATCTGATTTTACAAAAGCACCTGAACCTTTTATGTTCTATGTATCACAACACAGACATATATATATATATATATATATATATATATATAATCCACTCTTCCAGCATGTATATCCACTGACATAATTACTGGATCAACAGAAATATACAGATCTTCACAAGCCTTTGTAATGCACTAGCGTTTCCTACATTGTTTCTCCCATTCACCTATATTGTTGCCTTTCATTGATGTACTTTTATTTGAAGCAATATCTTTTGAAGTACCTATGTATGTGCTTGTGGGTATATTGTGCTCCGGTTTTATGGTATATCTTGCAAACACCACTCAGAAAGCTTTTATTTCCTTTTCAATGACTCGATTGCCATGAGAGGGTTTAACTTTTCAGGTTCATAATAAAAGACTGTTGTTTCCCCCATTTTACAGTATAAATATTTTATGGTGTGGCCATACCAAATTGTTCATCGCACAGTCATAGGAGAGGTTGACCAGTTATAGTGAAAAGCTCAAAGTGCCTCTTCCATTTATGAAACTTTTACAAATGTTGACTTATGTAATGTTTTCATTGGATAAACTCAACTGCCAAATAAAGGGACCACCAAGAAGTTGTTATTTACCAGCATAGACACTGAATAGCACCGGTCCCTCAAGTGGATTTCAAACATCTGCTAGACATCAGAGAACTTTTGTTTTGGTCAGCACCAAAGGTTTGCTGTTTATAATAACAATAATAACTAACAATAACAATAACTGGTCATTACAATGTAATTAATCAGTCATTTAGAGCACCCAGTAAGCCTCAACAGGGTACCTTGGCATAGATCCTACACATATATGAAGTTCTGTTGGACAGATGCAACACCGTTCTTCCATCTTCTATCTTCTGAAGGTGATT
Source organism: Xenopus petersii (assembly GCA_038501925.1). Taxonomy (NCBI): domain Eukaryota; kingdom Metazoa; phylum Chordata; class Amphibia; order Anura; family Pipidae; genus Xenopus; species Xenopus petersii. The sequence continues at coordinate 5,537,099 of CM076678.1, read as the reverse complement.
TTCATCGATGAGGTAGAAATTACTTTCTCATTCATCATTCAAAAATGATCCCCAATGGTTGGCTTTGGTTAAGATCAGTGGGATGAAGGCAATAATAGCAAATTGCTTACATTGTGTAGAGGTGGATATGGAGAGTGGCATTGACATCTTTAGTTATTCCATCTGTCCAAAAGAATTTCATATTCTTGTAGGATCTATGCCAAGATACCCTGTTGAGGCTATCTAGGTGGTCATTTAGACCACCCATATAGCCTCAACATGATACATTGGCATAGTTCCTACAAGTACATGAAATTCTTTTGGACAGATGCAACACCATTCTTCCACCTTCCATCTTCTGAAGATTCGTTGATAGTGGCAAAAACAAAAACCTTCAAAAATGCTCCCCAATGGTTGGCTTTGATTAAGATCAGTGGAATGATCCTACAAGTATATGTATGAAACACCGTTCATTGATGGTGGTACAAATTATTTTCTCTGACATCGTTCAACAATGCTCCTCAATATCTGTGGAATGAGGGCAACCACAGTACAAGGCTTACATTATGTAGATGTGGATGTAGAGTGGCTTTGCATTTATTAGCATTAATGCTTTTGCTACATAAGAAAACAATGATGATGATAATAACGATGATGGTGATGATGATGATGGTGATGATGGTGGTGGTGATGATGATTGATGATGATGATGATGATGATGATGGAATGCTGTAAGAGATGAGTTAACTAAAAACATGAGTGAAATCATCTCATAGCGTAAAACTATAATCTTTCACCATGGGAAACTAATGGTAAGCTGTTTATCTCTATATGTCTCTATTCTAGTGTATAGTGTTGACTCACTGGAACCAGTTCTACCCAATATTCAATATTCTTGTACAACAATATGTTGTCTGTTTGTCTGATACTATATCCACAGTAGAGCTGAAGCCAGGAGTTCTGTTTCAACTTGATTGAGACGGAAAGGGTTTGTTTGCCCAATTTCTTGGACACTCCCACACAATATGGTTAATGTAAAGCACCTACATAAATCATACTACTCAGTAACTGCTTTTCTCTGGAACATTTTGAAAGATCTTTATTCCCCCGACGCATCATGTCTTTGTGGGACACACTTGACATAGCGATTCCATGTGGTTCTTTATGGCTGTTCTAGTTCTAGAGAGGGTTGCACCAAATGTCAACTAATTCTTGAGTTAGCATTTCATATTACCTGACAAGGTACTTTGTTACACAGTTTAAAACTGCATGGATTTAGTCACAACATTATAGAAATGGCAGTTGTGCTTTGGAAAGGGCTCGGGGTGTAGGTTGATGAATAAAATTAGATCTACATTTTTCATCTCTTTAAGATGAGCAATCTATTTGCATATGTGATGTTCACTTGTAATTTGGAATAATTAATGTATGAAATAAATATGTATTCTACATATAGCATGCTAAGCAAATATCCCATCTATAAGGATAGAACTACGTTCTTTGAACTTCAAGCTAGTCTGAAATTTGAAGGGACAAACAGAGGAAATTGAAAATATTAGTGAAATATTAGTGAAATTAGCAGTGTATTCATAGAGTAGATTAAGAAAGAAAGTGTTCAGTGGGGCAATAGACAACATATTTGCAGTTGCATAACTGTGGGGGTAAACCCCCTTTGGGCATGCTGGAGCTGCAATAAGCATATGGTGGCAGCAGGGTGGGTAGGAGCTGCCAGGAACTCCAGGCGGGGTTAGGACAATGACATAACAGAGTGGGATGGGGACATTGTAGGGTGGGTTGATGACATTGTGGGGGGGGGGTGACATGGCAATTGCCGGTTGGTTGATTGCTGCATCAATCTTACAGAATCCTGCCCAGTTTTTAAGGAAAACCGGGCAGGCAGTTTTGACCCAAACAGCCCTCCCGAAAACCAGGCTGTTTTTTGTCAAAACCAGACAGGTGGCATCTCTAATGGTGGGGCAGTTTTAAGGGGGGCTGGTGGGGACTGCACCTATGCCCCACTGCAGCTAGTTACATCACTGCATGTAGCGTACTAGGTCAATAGATACAAATAGCAAGAGACAAACAGACAAAGAGAAAAAAAATATCAAGTACACTGGGTAACAAACAAGGGCATGAGGGGGTATTGGCAACATACATGGGCAAGACACAATAAGAACATGGAAAAGGTGGTGTGAAAAGACAGTGGCAAAGAATCAGTCAGGAACACAATCAGTCAGCTCACTATATTAAGCACTGTGTAGGCACTCCAACGTTGACAGTCCAACTGAAAATAAAAAATTATATCTTTAAATGTCCATAAAAGCCCTATGCGTTTCATGCTTCAAGGCACTTTTAATCATGGCCTATATGCAGCACAAAATACGTAAGATGGTGGTACATGGTAAATAATCACCCCTGTACCCCCACTATATCCACCGTGCACCTTTCTTTTCTTTCTTCTATTAAAGAGTGACCTCGTTGACATACAATGCGGGTGAAGGCAATGTTCTTCTTATCAAATGAAATCTGCAAAAAAAAATACAGGCTGTATTAAAAAAAGAAAACATACCCAGAGGAAACAATATTATATGTTATTCCGATCTCCTGGAATGGAAACCAGCAGTTGTTTCTTTGAAATGGAATCAAGGCACTGTTTCACCCTTGATCTGGAAGTTTAAAACTAATCTACTAAGAATAGGAAGCAGTAACTAGCCATTCTCTTGTCCCCGGCTAAGGATTTAGTTAACAAACAGGTCTGTTTGCCTCTTGGATTGTGTTAGAATCTCGAAGAATTGGAAGGAAGGCAAACGTAATCCCCGAGGCAAATGAAATGAAAACACAAAGAGGCTTGTGTGCATAAAATCCCAAACGAACAATAGGATGCCATTTACACTAAACAAACACGTCTCCTGACCGGCATGCAAATAAGGACACATTATGCCCTCAAGTGACAAAATATGGCATATGCCGAATGAAGGACATTTTAAGCATCATCAACGACACCTTTAAAGGAGGTAGAAAAGAAAATTAGAATCAATGGTGCATTTTATACAATAGCTACAAAATTCCAGAACATTAATTTGTTTTATCCTGGCATATGAACGGATGTGTATATAGCCATCTGTTTCACACTGGTAAATAAAGGAATGTCGCACACGATCAAGATTCTTTTTTCTCCTCTCCTGGATCCCTGCTGCAATGCTGAGATGGTAGCTGTGTGTTAACATTAGCACTGATCCCATTAGCAGAATTAGAAAGGGCTGGGGGTTCTGAAATTAGAAGCATTGTAGCCCTGTTAGCAGCGCTGAACAACTAACATATGGAGAGCATGAATTACAAGTCTGAGTGGTTTTATGCCTGGTGGGAGAACATTTCAGCAGAGGAACGTTATACTGTATAGCTATGGGCAAGATTATTGCACCAGACATGGAATGATGTGTGATTTTTCTTCTCCCTAATGTTGTCATCTTATCTCGCTTCATGGTACATTTTTGTTCTGCTAAAGGAGAAGGAAAACGTATATTACTGGGGGTGTCAATTTGTTAGGCAACCCTGTCTTCTTTAATTGCTATGCACCCAGAGGATAGATTGAAAACTGGAACAACCACAAAATACAAAAATACATAAACTAGATTGGAGTGTTTTTTAAAGAAGAGCAGTGCTGGGCCAAGGTAGAAGGTTAGCATCACCAGTGGGAGTCTTACAAATTGGTCTACTTTCCTTCTTTGTTAAAGGAGAAGCAATATTGTTTAGGACAGGGATCCCCAACCTTTTGAACCCAAGAGCAACATTCAGAAGAGTTGGGGAGCAACACATGCATGAAAAATATTCTTGGGCTGCCAAATAAGCACAGTGACTGGCCCTTTGGTAACCCCTATGTGGATTGTCAATTTACATTGAGGCTCTGTTTGGCAGTACATCTGTTTTTATACAACCAAAACTTGCCTCCAAGCCTGAAATTCAAAAATAAGCCCCTGCTTTGAGGCCACTGGGAGCAACATCCAAGGGGTTGGAGAGCAACATGCTGCTCACGAACTACTGGTTTAGCATATACATTTAAAACAAGTTAATAATCGGAACTAGGGGACACGCAGTAAACCATTCAACACACAATGCATCCTAACATTTTCCAACTTTTTATCCTGGAGTAAAGCATGGTTGGAACTATAGTCTATTTTCGCTTAGAGGGCACATAAACCTTTCATAAAACACTTTAATTTGCACTATTCATGCACCCCAAAATAGACATTCAAAAATTAAAGATGCAAGTAGCTTCATTAAGAATACTTTCCGCCACCGAGTTAACTTGCATCAAGTATAGTCAAATTCCGTGACAAGATTGTACAATGGAGGGTTTAGATTACTTTGAACACATGACAAGGATCAATTTTCATTTATTGGGTGCAGGCAAATAGTGACAATTCAACAATATTGCTGGACTACAGCTCACTGGAGGAATGTATCTCTTGGTTTGTTCTTACTTGAAGAGGTCCCCTTAAGGGGAGCCATTTCTTTTTCCAGATTAATATAATCCTGTGTGGTTCCTTACTGGCCAATCTGCTGTGCCTAGTCTTTAAAACAAAAGATAGCTTGAGGTTTTTATCCCACTTGCTAGCGTGCCTGAGGCAAAAGCCCTTAGAGGTAGAAGTACAGTAGTTAGGACTAGCTACATTATTGTTAGATCTGGTAATAGCTCACTCTAGTAGTGAGAGTAAGGCTGAAGGTAGTTAGCAAAGCAGTCAGAAGCTCCACTGTGAAGAGCAGAAGTGGAAGTTCCCTCTGTGTCACCAGTATATTGACCTAAGTAAATAGGCTCAGAGACAGAGAGATACCAAGAGGAGCGCCACTGTTAGGGCCTTTTATTCTTTGGTCTGAACACTTACTAGTGAGTACTATCATTGGCTATTACCAATGCCCTGAACAGTGGCGGAACTACCAGGGGAGCAGGGGGTGTGGTTGCACCAGGGCCCTCAGAGCCCACCGGCAGTTCAAATGCCTGCCTATCCGTACAGAAGATCACTTCCGGAGGGGGGTGGGGGGACCAGCTGCATGGCTCGCACCCGGGGCCCAACGCTACTTAGTTACATTACTGGCCTTGAATGTGCCCAATACCATTAAGAGATAAAGTATTGAACTATCCATGTACACAAGTATATAGGTGAGTTTATTGCTGCTTCTTGAAAGAACATCTGAGAGATAATTCCAGCAAATACACTTATGTGTTTAGAAGAAACACTGTCTAGAACTCAAGTTATTCAAGATCTGTTGAGTGGGTCAACAAAATATAATAATACTTTATATAGAGACAGAGTCAATAGAAAAGTTTTGAAAGGGTTACTGCCTGCTCTGTTATCATTCCCCTACAGAATAAAATTGATAGCAGTAGATAGCACAGCAGCGTTATGGAAGGTTTAATTCCTTTTAAAATGATGGGGTCAATAGCAAAATCTTTAGAATAATAATTGATTACCTCTATAAATGAGGAGTTGAAGACAGTGGAAACACACCAGAAAATAAGAGTTTGATGCATGATGAATTTTGACTCAGTGCAGAGAATGAAGAGCTCCCTGATGGAGGGATTATTGCTGCATAATAGGTTAGAGCCCTGGTGAGAAAGGACCTCTGCATTTCCTTTTCCAGTTTTTTTCTTTTTAAACCAAAAATATTGAAGCAAAAAATTGATCGGATCAGTAATTTAATTGACAAGATCTTAACCTCTGATCAATGACAAGATTTAATTAAATGTTAATGACTTCATTCGTGCATATTTTATCCTAAATCAATTGGTGTGATTTTTATATAGTGTTATGTTTTATTCTTGTAGTGAAACATTCCCCTCAGGGAGAAAGTATGGAATTCCCATTTTTTTTGGATTATGTGTACGAGGGTTTATAGGCGACAGATCCACAGTCAGTGCTTATCTAACTATTAATGGAGTATGAGTCCCACCATACTCAAGCAGTCTATAAAGGGTTAAGCATATGGTAAAGCATGTTGGGAGCTGTGGTCCAGAAACATTCCACAATGCCTCCTCTCAACCAAGTCTTTTGTACCAAGTGCTTATCTCCACCTCCAGCTAGAGCTCACTTATAAACCAGGGCACTGCCATGATCTTTTTGATGAATCTATAAGACTATCCCACCACAGCTTGATCTACTCCCACCTGGCACTATAATTTGTGTAGTCATATTAACTTCATATAAAATAACAACGTTATTACTTAATGACATCTACATTTGACCCCAAATGTACTATGGTTAAAATGTAGAGGTTCTAAGATGTTTACTGTATGTTCTTCATCTCCATCCAATAGTTGGAGATAAGGCCCATAAACCCATAGACACAATCCAATGGTGGGTAGAAGTGATGTTGACTTCACTTCTACCCACTATGAAGTGAAGTTAAATTCTACAATCATTGGGTATTTCCATTGGAAGATGGTAAAGATCCTCTTTAAATGCCCCACCCATTCCAAAACTCCTTATTTTTGGGAAATCTCAATATTCATCCTAAAATTGATGTTAAATGTTCAATATTTCAACAGTGTCTTCCTTAAGGAAAATAATATGGATCAGTCATTGATTTGGGGATAGCAGCTAACATTTTTAAGACGTTCACTCCATTTTTAGATTTATTAATGCCAATCAGTCTCTTTATAAATCTCTTAAAACTTGTTTAAAAGAGATAATTTTGTCCCTATAATATGTATATACTTATGTATAAAAATTTTAGTTCATTTATAATGACAATACAAGGAAAGTGGCATCTTCGGCTGATGAGACTAAGAGAAACAACACAATGAGATCCCTGCAGACACGGACAATGTTGAAACATTGATTGCCCGGTTTTATTGAAAAATCAAGGTTTGTCTTAATAAGCAGCAGTTAATAAGAAGTGTTAACACGTCAGTTTGTTCCTCATCTTTCCAGGAATGGATAAATAACAACCAGGGGGGTTTTGTCATTTACAAGGTCCAAACCTTTAATTTCATTGCCATTATGAACTCTATGGATTTTTATATGAAGAGTTTTAATGAAATATCAGCATATCAATGAAGCCCCCTACCCTGCTTGCTAATTAACATACATATATTAAACACTCAAGTAAATATGAGAAGAGGCTCGAAGATGCCCTTCACCGCTGGTCAGGTTTGCTGCTTTCATTTAACTTTGTAGCCAAGCCAACACTTTCAGGATCATGGAGGCCCCACTGTCTTATTACATCCATAAGTGACTTTGATATCAATATTTTCTTTGTTTGTTTTTTAATACTCCTTTTGACTAATGTTAGATATTGGAAGAACTTTCTTGCTTATGAAAAATTCTAGAAAAAACTGATGGCAACTAGTAATGGGCGAATTTCTACCATTTCGCTTCATCCAAAAAATTTGCAAATTTCCCACAAAACGGCAAAATTTTTTTGGGAAAATCATAAAATCGGGAAAAAAAAAAAAATCAGACATTTTCATGAAAAAGCATGGAAATCAGAAAATGACTCTTGAGCCACTTTTCGGATTCGCGCCCAAATTTTTTTTACGGGAGATTCACGAATTTATTCGCTGGCGGCAAAATTCCAGCCAGGCAAACTTATTCTCCCATCACTAATGCCAACTTTTATAGAAAGAGAGAAGGGATCTTAAACTCTTAAACTTGAACAGTAGACCAACTAGAATACTCTAAGAGCTTATAGATAAGGGGAGGGGGGTCAATAGTTTTTACCTCAAACCCTGGGCTTATCTATAGTACTTTCATGGCACCTTCCTTCTCATGCAGTGGACTATAACTCCAGGAGTGGGCTGGGCTTAAATATGTTGAAGGGGATGAACAAAAGGTACTGTAAAGCTGACCATATACGGGTCGAATAAAGCTGCTGACTTGACTTTCCCAGACCGAGTTGGCAGCTAATTGGTCCATGTATGGGGCAATCACTGACCAATATCTGGCCAAAAATTGTCAGGTATCCATCAGGTTTGACAATACTGTCTTTATTTGCATAGGTGTTAACCACACCCTTGTGGTTGCCAAAACTTTTTAGTTCAAGATCCTCTTGAAGGTCCAAACTTGGAGGACCCCCATAACGCATGAAATGGGTACAGATATAAGAAAATATTGATTTATTATTCAGCAATAGATCCAAGAATATTTTGGGCAACAAATACATGGTCACCCCAAATCTCACGTAACTGACCTTCATTCTACATTTTTAAGTGTATCTAGGAGAGCAAATGACCTTCTTCCAAGTTCTCATCCTAACTGGTCTTCAGACTAAGCTTCACTGCCACTGCTCCAAGCACCCATAGAGTCCCACAGTTTGGGAAGCTTGCAAGGAATTCATACAACATACTATAACATAAGCAGTGGTTTAGACAGGACCATCCAAGGTCACCTATTCTGTTTCCACCCTAAAGACATATTTGTTCGTGATAACTGGGAAGAAGTACTCCAGCCATAAGCCACATCAACATAAAAGTACTACCTTTTCTTAACTTCTCATTTCTTTCGCAATTATGATCTACTCATTTAGTTTAACGAAGCCTTCTTCATTGTTGATTCTTTTGCACCCCTTAGCATTTCATAGTAGGCTTCTCAAGCTGGAGATGCAAGAAAACCTTATGAAAATCATCCTTACTGGCACATTCTCTCTGTCATGAAGCAAAGTGAGATTAAAGTGATATATTTTATTGACAATTTGTATAATTGTGTCTATTGGGCCACTGGTCCTAAAGGACAAGTTAAATTGCTCAGTTGCTTTAAGTATCCATCTCTATAGTTAGACTGTAGCTCCAATTATACTTTAACACTTCAAAAGATGGTGAAGAATGCTGAAAGGTTTCTGTTCCCTTTAAATGTGTAATTCTCTAATGTCTAAGAACGCTGCAAGTTGATATATCACCCCTGACAATGGTTTTGCCCATATATTTTATTGCCAAAGGCAAACAATATCTTACCAATTAGAATGGAAGGAACCAGTAAGGGGTTAATAGGCTGAAAGTAACCATAAGAAGAGATGCTGTTTGTCTGAAGCTGGATCAATGAAATAATTAATGTCTCAGCTACCTTTGTGTAATTGGTTCCAAGCCCAAAAGCCACTTTAAACAAAATTACATTTTATTTTCTTAAAGAGCAATAAACCTTTCACAAGCTGATTAGATAAAAAAAAATACTCGTATAGAGAAAAAAAAAGAAAAAAAATGTGGTTTGTGTTCCGAGGTGCATACGTTGTATACCAAGATTTGAGGGGCCTCCCTATTGAATGAATATCAAAATTCTCTTCTAAGCACTTTTGCAATTTACTTTATTTATTTTTAGTTGTTTTCAAGATATTAGCTATTTTAAAGTAATATAATGTATTTGTACATACAACACCACCTGCTGGTTGTTTTGCTCATCTGCTGAAAATTAATTTTGTCAGAAAAGGAAAGTCTTGCAATGTGACTATTGATAGAACTCATCAGCGATGTGTCAGCTCATTAACTTCATTTTCAAAGCAACGTCCGAATTATCAGCCCACTGTAGACAGCTGAAGGACTGCTTATGCCTTAAAGATTAGATAACAATATACACTGCAGAAGACCTCTGTGCAGCTGCATGGCTGAAAATTTAATTCATGGCATAAGGAAAACTGTTGTGATTTTGCTTTGCTTAGAACTGTCAGATGACTCTTCTCTGCTCACTGACTTGATTTGCCGAGAAGACTTTCCTCTTCTGGCAGAATTAATTTTCAGCTGACAGTTTGAAAACTGCAAAACTAGCAAAAGCGCACTGGTGCAGTTTTCAGATTGAAAATGAATTTCCTTTTTGGACAACACTGAAAATGTGGGCCAAAATAAACAGCACAAACACAATTTTTTTTTAAATACATTATATTAGCAGTTTAAAACTGCTATTATCTTGATAACTAGAAAAAAATGTCAGCTGCGGTCCATTTCACAATAATTTGTTGGTTTGTAGTTAGAGATGGGCGAATTTTTTCGGCAAGTGCAAATTCACGGCGAATTCTTGCAATTCGCGAAACCACTGCGAAAATTCGCTGGCGTAAAAAAAATGGACGTTGGTGCAATTTCGCCATAAACGGACGCCGGCGTCAAAAACTAGATGCCGGCGCAGTTTCTTGAATTTTTCACAGTTTCGCTAATTTGTGGAAAATTTGCACATTTTCCGGCGAATACGCCCCAAATTCGCCCATCACTAAATGAGTAAATGGCAGGAAATGGCAACTAAATAAAAATTGGATAATTGAATGGGCGCCAGTTGACTTTCCTACTTTCAGATTAAATTCCTCATTCGCTCTCGTTCCATTTTCCACTTCATTTGTATTCTTTGACTTCCTCCTGGTTTTCACCTTCCTCGTCCTCCCGTCCTGATTTACCTTATTCTTAGTTACTTAGTTTTCACTAAATGCCACGTGTATCAATCCCTATTAACTCTCCCTCTTAATTGAACACGATCCACTTACCCTGCGCAGATCTCTCTCTTGTGATTTCCACCGCGGCTGAAATAAATTCGCTTTTCTTTGTTGAATATTCGACTTGACTTCAAAGGGCTCAAATGAAAGGCTGGAAGGACAGCGTGTGCCGCATTGAGAGACTCGAGAATACCGTTATTTGCCTGAAAATTGCTGAACGCTTGTCTTTTAACTCCGTATTGAAATTCTTAAACAGGAGAAGGCACAGGACTGTAACCGTTTCCATAACCTTCTTCGGCGACATGCATAGAGCAAAATAACGCAGTCACGGTTTCTCGCGGTGTCAATAATAAAACATTTTAGAGGATCAAAACCAACTTAATAAGCTCAGGACTAGTGATGGGTGAATTTGTCCCATTGCGCTTCGCTGAAAAATTTGCGAATTCCCTGCGAACCGGCGAAAAATTTGCAAATTCCCTGCGAACCCCGAAAAATTGAAATCAATGGGCATCAAAATTATTTTGATTTGCGTCAATTTCGCCGCCTGCGACAATTTTTATACATGCGCCAGTTTTGTCCAAATGCATTAAAGTCAATGCGCATCCGAACAATTTTGATGCGCAACAAATTTTTTTGACGCAGCAGATTTTTCAGCAGCGAATTTTTTCAGTTTCGTGAATTTATTCGCCTGCATCTAAACACGGAAATTCAGGTCTGCCAAATTTATTCGCCCATCGCTACTCAGGAGGGAATATGCATAAAGTAATACTAGTAATGTGCTGTATAGGGAGACTGAAGGTCATTTTCTGTAGTTCTCATGCGCTGATATTTCCATTTCAATCCCATAGATGAACGTATCAACCCTGGTTTGAATCCAGAAAGGATCTGGCTCAATCAAATCCATGAACATTAGCGAACAAATCATTTGAACCCCCAGCACTGAAGTTTAAAACTGCCATGGCCGTGCCTGTTCTATCTGACAGTCGGAAAGCCATTGTTGGGTAGGGGAGCTGTTTATTTTGGGTAGAATCTACCAAACAGGATGGTGATAAAGAACTGACCAATAATTGATTGATCCCCTTGCCTATATGAATACACATAAATAATGGACTCCTTGTAGAATAGCTGCTATCAATATGGGATACACAACATCAGTAATCCATTAATATCCCTATAAAGAGGGTGGAAATAAAGAACTACAATGCACTTTTCACTCCAGGTTGTCAGTCTTGCTGGTGATTTGTGCTTTGCAGGTGTCAACTCAGCTGTGTTTTTCAGGAATCCCCTGTCCTCGTCCACTTCCCCAGTAGCAGGTCTGCAACCAACTGTCATTTGCACCTGCAACCTAACTTGCAGGAAGGAATGCAGATGGTGGGGGTGGAGTTGGGAGCAGGGTAGGTTGGTTGCCCCCCCCCCCTAAGTTTGCTCATAGTCTGTACAGAGAGATCCCATAAAACTATAGCAGCATAGGTATTCCCCTGTACTAAGCACAATTCAGCAGGAACAGTCCCCTAAATTTGCTCATAGTCTGTACAGAGAGATCCCATAAAACTATGGCAGCATAGGTATTCCCTGTACTAAGCACAATTCAGCAGGAACAGTCCCCTAAGTTTGCTCATAGTCTGTACAGAGAGATCCCATAAAACTATGGCAGCATAGGTATTCCCTGTACTAAGCACAATTCAGCAGGAACAGCCCCTAAGTTTGCTCATAGTCTGTACAGAGAGATCCCATAAAACTATGGCAGCATAGGTATTCCCTGTACTAAGCACAATTCAGCAGGAACAGTCCCTAAGTTTGCTCATAGTCTGTACGGAGAGATCCCATAAACCTATGGCAGCATAGGTATTCCTTGTACTAAGCACAATTCAGCAGGAACAGTCCCTAAGTTTGCTCATAGTCTGTACAGAGAGATCCCATAAAACTATGGCAGCTATCGAAGAAGACACATTCCCCCCCCCCCCCACATTCACTTTCAATTAGAATTTGATTGAATCCACATAAAACAACGCAGCTTTAGCAATAATCACTAACAATCCAAAATCAAAACAAGTTTATGATAAGGAGGGTTGTTTTTTTCTCCACAATTAAATGGTGCTGTTATTGCCCAGGGCCGGAGCGCATACAGTTATGCTAATTTTATCGTTCTCAATGAAATGTTTATGCTAAAGTGAGGTCTCGCTCACCAGTTAAACAGCGTGACGTCTGACTTCACAAGCGTCTATTTTCCTGGGACACCGATAAAAGGAGACTCACCAACTTCTCTTAATAACATCCAGTCTCACGCTAATGAGCCTCTAGTAGCATCCAGAAACCATCTGAAACCTAAAGCGCCACCTAATATGGAAATGCCTTTCTCCCTTTTTCTCTTTATTTTTACATTTATGGTTATTTTGATCTTTTTCATGCAAATAATAATAATAATAATAATTCCTTAAGATGGGCAGGTAATTAAGAAATTAAGAATAACAGCTGCTTAAAAAGGATCACATTCTAAATAAAATGGTTTGGAAAATACGGGAAAAATAACTATGTATTATTATTAGCGATGGGCAAATTTCTCTTGTTTCGCTTCACCGAAAAATGTGTGAATTTCCTCTGAAATTCGCGAAACGGCGAAAAATGTGTTAAATTTGTAAATTAACACACCGGGGCCGATTCACTAAATTCGGGTGAAGGGTTAGAATAAAAAAAACTTCGAATTTCGAAGTTTTTTTGGGCTACTTTGACCATCGAATGGGCTACTTCGACCTTCGACTTCGAATTGAACGATTCGAACTAAAAATCGTTCGACTATTCGACCATTCGATAGTCTAAGTACTTTCCCTTTAAAAAAAACTTCGACCCCCTACTTCGGCAGATAAAACCTACCGAAGTCAATGTTAGCCTATGGGGAAGGTCCCCATAGGCTTGCTAAGCTTTTTTTGATCGAAGGATTTTCCTTCGATCGTTGGATTAAAATCCTTCGAATCGTTCGATTCGAAGGATTTAATCGTTCGATCGAACGAAAAATCCTTCGATCGATCGATCGAACGTTTAGCGCTAAATCCTTCGACTTCGATATTCGAAGTCGAAGGATTTCAATTTGAGGGTCGAATTTCGAAGTATTTTTAACTTCGAAATTCGACCCTTAGTGAATCTGCCCCACCGTGTCAATTTTGGATGCTTGTCCGAAATTCGCTCGTGTCAATTTTGAAGACAATGGGCGTCATTGTGTTGACACGCACCGATTTTGACGCGAAAGACTTTTCAAAAGCTTGTCCAAAATTGTTTGACGCAGACGAATTTTGGCCGCACGCACTTCCACAGGAGTTTCAAGAAACGCAGAAACGCAGAAATCTGCTGCTAATTCGCGTCAGCCAAATTTGTTCGCCCATCACTAATTATTATTAGTGATGGGCAAATTTGGGGCTTTTCACTTTGCCGAAAAATCTAGCGAATTTCGTGCAAAATTCTCTAAATGGCGAAAAATTTGTGAAACGGTGCCGGTGTCTCGTTTTTGACACTGGCATCCATTTTTTCGACGCCGGTGAATTTTAGTGGCGGTCTCGTGAATTTATTCACCGGTGGCGAATCGCGGGAATTTGCGAATTTGTGCCTGGTGAATAAATTTGCTCATCGCTAATTATTATTGATAGAATATCAGATTATCCACACCGGAATGGTTATACATTATAGCAGTTAAGGTGGTGAGGAGAAGAAGACCTGTCATCAAGTTCTCCCTAGTCTGACCCAGAAGAAGATGACCAAGGTTCCTCTGGGTTTTCAATTTGCTTTAGAAGGGGAAAACATTTTTTGATGACTCAAATCCTTGGATTATTTTGCACTAGGAATGGTACTTGCCAATAAGAAGCATCTAATTATTTCTTTAAACTATCTCATGTATCTTCTTGATCACTGATTATGATCAAGATATCAACTGGACCTCAATGTATTGGTCACTCTGCCCTTTTGTGGTAGGTGCTTCTTACTGACTTCTGAGGAACTAGTCAAGGACTAGGAGTGATCTCCTCTGGGGCTTTACCTTGTCATTTCATGTAATGCGCTGAGTAGCGAATTTGTCCTGTTTTGCTTTACCGAAAAATTCCCACGAAATTTGCGAAACATCGAAACATTTGCAAAACGCATTGAAGTCAATAGCGATTGAAATCAGATCATTTTGATGTGCTATAATTTTGAAGCACATGACAATTATTATACGCATGACTATTTTGTCCAAATATATTACTGTCAATGGGCGTCCAAATAATTTTTATGACGTGCACCAACATTTATTTCAACACAGCAGATTTTTCGCCAGTGAATGTTCTCTGCAGTTTCACAAATTTATTCGATGATGGAGAAACCCAGAAAATTCACTGCAAATTCGAGCCGGGCGAATTTATTCGGCCATCACTAGTGCTGAGATTTTGACTTCAATGTTAAGTTCCTTGATGCACCTTTACTAATGATGGGCGAATTTTTCTCATTTCACTTTCCCTGAAAAATTTGCGACTTTCCCAAGAAATGTTGCGAAACGGGAAAAATGAGCAAACCTTGAATTTTGACACCTGCGTCAATTCATGTAAATTTTGACACCCGCGTCAATTTTGACTCGTCAATGGCCATCCGAATAGTGGTGACGCCTGACGGTTTTGGTGCGAGCGATTTTTCTGACATGCATCCAAAATTTTTTGACACCGGCATTGCAAATTTATTCACTGATGGCGAACTGCGAAAATTCGCTGTGAATTTGTGCCTGGTGAATCTATTCGTCCTTCACTAACCTTTACATTTTCTACATGATTATTTTTGTATTGACCCTGCATGACCTTGCTTGAACATTAGATTTTATATTGCATTACCCCTTGTTGTGCCAAGCCTTGGACGTTCTCCATTCTTATTGTTCCAGTGCCTCCTTTCAATTAACCCTACAATTAACTGCCTGATTGCCCATTTCCCTGCCAGCCTCCTCCTAGGCCACTACTCCAAATGTTACCACCAGTCGCCCCTGAAACTCCATTGGGGCCTTCTTGAAGATTTGCCCACTGGTTGATGACAAGGGAGAGAATTCCACATCACTCATGGCAGAAACACACACAAAATGAAGCCTAATTTCTTACATTTACCATTTAAATTGCAACCTTAAGGGGCCCATTTAGTAAGGGTCGAACTGAATTCGAAGTGAATTTTCAAATTCAAAAACTTTGAATTTCGAAGTAATTTTTGGGTACTAGAACCATCGAATAGGCCAAAATTCGATTTGAATTGAAAAAACGTTGAATATTCGACCAGTCGAAAATCGAAGTACTTTCAACTTCAAAACTTCGCCACCTTAAACCTGCAGAATTGCTATGTTAGCCTATGGGGACCTCCTAGAACCTATAGCCAGTATTTAAGTATTTATATACGTTTTTAGAAGTCAAAGTTTTTTTTTTTTGACTGATTTGAATTCGATCAAAAACAGCTAAATTAACAAAAAAAAAAAACTTTGACTATCGAATTTCTACAATTCGATGGTTGAATTTCGAAGTTTTACCACTTTGAAATTCGACCCTTAGTAAATGTGCCCCTAAATAATTAAAAAAAACACACCAAAAAAAGGCCATTTTGTTGGGTCTTCATAGATCCCAGAAGAAGTACTAAGGGGCTTCAGAGAGCACTTCTGAGTGGGTTCTGAGTGGGTTCGATGGTAGGGGATGGGCAGGGGACAGAAAAGGGGGGTGCTTATGTCCTTATGTCCCGCCCCTTCCAGCCGCTCATGAATACAGTGCCGCCAAATGCAGAAAGTGCAATATTCATGGGGTGAACATAAATTCCAATAACTATTCTACTTCCTACAGGGCAGGGAGGAAAGTTTAAAATAATAATAAGTGCACATGATAAATGACCCCCCTTTTCTTATTATGATTAAAGAATCATTACTTTAGAAACAGATTCCATCTGAGCTGAGTTTTTCCAAATTGATGAACGTGACGAACACAACGAGTAATGTTATGAGCTAAGTGTTAGCTAAATTGATGCTTATTAACAATAGCATGCTAATTATAATATCTGCTTCAGAATTATTGTACCTACAGCTATACATTCTCAACGGTTATTGTCCCTTGTTAATTTTATTGCTTCCCTTTGTTTAACTTCCTGTATCATTAGTAAGTCGCGTGCCAATTACAATGACAGAGTAATTGGATTTTATTTATCCAAGGGCTCAAATGATCAATTAAAACAATGGCACCTTGGTCTGTACCTCATTATTATTTTTCCAGCTAATTAATATGTAATGAAGAATGTATCACCTAAAATACTGTATGAAGAATTGAATTGTACAAAAAACACACATTGTACAAATGGAATAAACATTAGGCCCAGTAACTGAAGTCCTGATGTATTTGTTAATCAATGCTTGTCGAGAGGATTTACCATTTTTAAATATGAGCTCAATGGAAAAGGCTTGTTGCATGTTTTTTGATCAAGAAATAGCTTTGGAAATAGCAGAGGAGAAGCTTCTCTGTCCACTGAGATGCCCTCTGATAATGAACTGCTCAAAGGCTGCAGCTTAGGGAAGGGATAAGGTTGGTAGTTCCAAGAAAGATAAGGAACTATGAACAAATTACCCCGTTTATAAAAAGAGAAGATGTTTTTAAGGGTTTACTGTCCTTTTAATACACTATATACATTTTTTAAAGTTGGAATTTAGTAGTGATGGGCGAATTTGTCCCGTTACGCTGCGCAGAAAAATTAAAAAATTTTCCACAAACGAAAAAAAAATGCATTGAAGTCAATGGGTTTCAAAATTATTTTGACGTGCGTCCATTTCGATGCCCACGACAATTGTTAAATGCGCACCTATATAGTCCAAATGCATTAAAGTCATTAGGCATCCAAATAATTTTGACGTGCGACAATTTTTTATGCACACGACTATTCTGACACGCGCCCACATTTTTTTGATGCAGCAGATTTTTCGCTAGGAAATTTTCCTTGCCGTTTCGCAAATGTATTCGTGGAAATTCACCGCAAATTTTCTTTCTCTTTTTATGCTAATCCTCCTTTTTTCACTCATCTTATAGGATCATCCGTGGTTTGATCTGCTCATCCCATCTGATACCACAGACAAACTGAATTCTGGGATATAAGCCCTAAATAAGTAGGCGTGGGAACTATAAATGGCTTCAACTATTGGACACTTTTCAGCCTTCCCCCTACCCACATCCAAAAACTGCATTTGTGCATGTGTAATACTGAAAAGTTTACCTATTTGTCCATTTTGTCAGTAGTTAGCTTATAACCCCACCAACAGACACAAACAGCTGTACTGGGCACCAATAATAATCACAAAATACTTAAGACATTGAAAAAAAAAATGAGATTTTAAACCAGTTAAGAGCTTTACCTTCAATTCTTTATTCATGGAATAAACAAATAACCAGAGCTACTTGCTTTTAAAAAAAAATATAGCGACTAGCAGCTTCTTCCAGCAAATCCCTTTGAAAATTCACATTTGATCTTGAATATTTTATATTGCAATTGCGTGGGACAGGGAGATTGGGGAATTGCTCACATCTCTGTGTAGCACAAGGAAGAAATTTGAAGAGTCCATTACAGTGTCCAGAGGGAATCTTTAAATATCTGAAGGACAATCTAATTGAGAGGGTCTATGCCTCCTTCAGGCACCCACGGGAGCATATAAATTGTGACCTGTGGCTTAGCCGGTTGCCTTTTATGCACAATGACATATTTTTTTCTTTTGTTTGGAAGTCCTTGAAATAAACCTAGAAGTTGGTTTTAATAAAAGCAGGCCACACATTTTATTCATTTGCAAAATTAAGCCACCAAGTGTAAAACTTTCTGAACAGCTCCTAAAGGTCATTTAAGCGGTACAGGGCATCTAAGATGTAAAGGTCCTCGAGAGAATTAAGTGTTTTTGTTTTTTTATACAAGGGTTAAGTGAATGCTGAAGCCAGATCCCACAAATAATCCCACAAATAATCAAGTGGTTTGGTCATATAAAGCCGCCATGTAACCATGGCTTTCATTTAAAGGGGTCTTTAAATATTCTACAAAAAGACCCCAAATGCCCAAAGAAGGCTGCCCAAACAAGGCTGCCCAAACTTTATTACAATTGAAAATTATATACTGAGAATCCTACTGAGAATCAGTAATATTGATATTGACTAAAATAGAGAGATTACTATCCATATATAAGATTCACAGAGGAAGAAAGTTGATGGTTTTCACATTGAAAGGGGATATTTCATCCGGCATGATTTATTACCAATGGCTAAAGATACAATGTATATTGCTCTACTTTCCATAATCCCCTATATGTGAAGGAAATATCATGCCCATATTATGTTGCAGTCAGACATCAGAAGGGTAGACACATTTAGGTTTTCACATGAGCATATACAGTAACAGGGGCTGGGTACATACTGGGAGGTCCGGGTTCCTGTTCCTATTGGAGAAACCCATTGGCTTGAGTGGGCTTCTAACCTTGGCGAATTGGGGAAAAGCTTTATTGAACAGAATTTTGATTCTCTTATGATCTTTTATTAGAATTACCAATATGTTTAACCTTAATATGTTTTATGTATGATAGGTGTGGTCCAGTAAAAATTTTGGGAAACTCATGTTTCAGTTTTGCTGTCATGGAAGACTTCTACCCTTTTAAATTCTATTCAAAGCACAATATTATATAGTCTTTATGCCATGATTTGCTCCTGGATCTGCTCTATTACACCCATAACCCCCTTCTTTGTTGTAGACTTCAATATCACGTATGTGTGTTCTTTTTAGATTCAGCCTACAGTCTAATCGCCCTGCTCCAAGGTATCTATATCTCCATTTATTATTCTCAGTGCTAATAGCTTTTCATTTAAAGTGACACTTTGTACTGAACATTGCCAGCCTCACTTAGCAATGATCAGGATTCAACTTCAGGCTCCAGTGGATAATTGATCATTATGTTTTGACAGGGTACTTCAAAGTTATACTTTTTTCCCCCTTCTATTTTTCTAATTGATAACCTTTTAGAACAAAGACAAGAGGAAGTTAAGGTAGTGAGGCACCATGAGGAGGCATGAGTAATATTGTTGTTATTAAAGATTTGTTCCTTTGCAACTTATTCTGCACGCTGCATAATAAAGTACAATGCTCAGTGGTTGGCCTGTTTAGCCATTTCTGATAGATACTGGGAAGAAAGAAAGAAAGAAAGAAAGAAAGAAAGAAAGAAAGAAAGAAAGAAAGAAAGAAAGAAAGAAAGAAAGAAAGAAAGAAAGAAAGAAAGAAAGAAAGAATTGATGAGGAAGGAAGGAAGGAGGAAGGAAGGAAGGAAGGAAGGAAGGAAGGAAGGAAGGAAGGAAGGAAGGAAGGAAGGAAGGAAGGAAGGATGGGAGGGAGTAAATGATGATGGGAGGAAAGAAGGAAGAAAGAGAGGGAGGGAGGGAGGGAAGAAATGATAGAGGGAGGGAAGAGAGAAAGAAAGAAAGAAAGAAAGAAAGAAAGAAAGAAAGAAAGAAAGAAAGAAAGAAAGAAAGAAAGAAAGAAAGAAAGAAAGAAAGAAAGAAAGAAAGAAAGAAAGAAAGAAGAAAGGGAGGAAAGAAAGAAATGATGATGGGAGGGAGAGAGAGGGAGGGAGGAAGAATGGAAGGAAGGAAGGAAGGAAGGAAGGAAGGAAGGAAGGAAGGAAGGAAGGAAGGAAGGAAGGAAGGAAGGAAGGAAGGAAGGAAGGAAGGAAGGAAGGAAGGAAGGAAGGAAGGGTGAGAGGGAGGGAGGGAGGAAATGATGATGGGAGGAAAGAAGGAAGAAAGAGAGGGAGGGAGGGAAGAAATGATAGAGGAATGGGAGAGAGAAAGAAAGAAAGAAAGAAAGAAAGAAAGAAAGAAAGAAAGAAAGAAAGAAAGAAAGAAAGAAAGAAAGAAAGAAAGAAAGAAAGAAAGAAAGAAAGAAAGAAAGAAAGAAAGAAGCAAATGAGGGAGAAAAGAAAGAAATTATGGAGGTTGGGATGAAAGAAAGAAAGAATGAAAGAAAGAAGAAAGGGAGGAAAGAAAGAAATGATGATGGGAGGGAGGGAGGAAGAATGGAAGGAAGGAAGGAAGGAAGGAAGGAAGGAAGGAAGGAAGGAAGGAAGGAAGGAAGGAAGGAAGGAAGGAGGGAAGGAAGGGAAGAAGGGAGGGAGGGAGGGAAAGAGAAAGAAGAAAGGGAGGAAAGAAAGAAAGAAATGATGATAGGAGGGAGGTAGGAAGGGAGTGAGGGGGAGGAAAGAAAGAAAGAAGCAAATGAGGGAGGGAGGAAAGAAAGAAGTTATGGAGGGTGGGAGGAATTGACTTTAATGCATTTGGACAAAAAAGTCACAAAGACAAAAAGTTGCCACGAGACTTTAATACACTTGGAGCGAAGAAAATTGTCACATGCGTAAAAAAATTGTCCCATGTAAAAAAAATGTTGACTTCAATGCACTTTGAACTACTTTCCGTTTCGTGAATATTTTCACAGTTTCGCTAATTTTTCAGATTCGTCCATCACTAACAGTGACTGAGACCCACCATTAATAAATGAAGCCTGTGGTCTCATACACAAACACACCACATGATAAAATAATGGGTAGAGGTCAAACAAGTGAAACAAGGTCTCAGATGAAGTTAAAGGACAACTATACCCCCCAAACAATGTAGGTCTCTAGTAAAAGATACTGAGTAAAACAGCTCATGTGTAAAACCCTGCTTCATGTAAATGAACCATTATCATAATAATATACTTTTTTAGTAGTATGTGCCATTGGGTAATCATAAATAGAAAATTGCCATTTTGCGATTCACTGTGCTCACATACAAACCACATGTAAGGTCACATGAGCCAATTAACAGACAGAGTTCTGCCTTTTGCTTCCTCACTTCTTCCTGTTACAGTTAGTGTTGTAGTATTTCTGGTCAGGTGATCTCTGAGGCAGCACAGATAGAGTCACAAAATGGTGGTTCAAGGCAAGAGATGTAAAAGGGCAATATTTATGTAAATATATATTCCAGTTTGGTAAGATTCTTTAATATGTCATTCAATTTGATATAAACTATATGTTGCTTAAGTATTCATTTTGGGGTATAGTTTTCCTTTAACTAAATTGCTTTGCTCATGGTTTTATCGAATTTGACACTATCTGAGCTCAGCATTTACCACTGTAAAGAGTAATTTTAAGCAGCCCTGCCCTTATTTAATAATAGTAATCTTGTGTATCAGTTATAACTTTTGGCCAGTAAAACCTACCCAACTATACATCATACATTTTAAAATCCAAAAGTTATAGTCCAGGTTGCAAAGTTATTGAAGAAGTTTTCTAACAAAGCCAACCCTACACTTTTTAGCCACCGGCAATTTGCAGTGAAAGATAACTTGCATGATATCTAATTTAAAAGCTTTTCTCTCTGTCTCGCTCTCTCTCTCTCTCTTTTTGATTCAAGTGAAAAAAAAAAAATACTTCATGAAATCTATTTGGAAATCAAAAATAATAGTTTCCATTCAGAAAGGTCTGACTGCCTGTGGGAAAGTCATTGCAACAAAAATCCAGCTAGAATCAACATTACCTGAAAGGGAACCAAGTAAAACAGTCGGAACATTGTAATGAACCTTGACGCCCCAATTAGGTGGGAAATATCCGAGAGCTTCAAAGAGCCACTTAGGTACAGATAAGATCAAAGTTTTCTGCCAATTGTCTTTGAATGAAAAAAAAAAACATATTCAATTGAGCTGCCATTTTCTTTACTCTTCTGTAGTCGACAGTTTCCTAAGAGCGCTGACAACTTGTGATGACTATCAATCAGCGGCACAGTGGGTGGAACACTACAACACAATGACAAGGGAACGGAGGATGAAAACTCTCACTCTTTGCATAGTGTTCTTTTATTCTCTTTTGAAGAAGCAGTAACGTCTTTGATGATTTCATTTTTGAGAATGTATGAAATTAATTATTGCTTTCAAATAGAAGAAAATACCTGGTCCTATAGTTCTTCACATGCTTAAACTTTCTTTAACCAGATGGTTACCAACTGGGCACCAATGAAATCTTTGGTATTGTGATTAATATGAATGAGTGACTGATACTTTTTCATCTGATACTTTTGAAATCAGAATATTAGGGGTGGAGGCTGGAAGCAGCAAACTCAAGTGATATTGTGCCTTCAAAACTACTTTATTCTGGTGATAATTATAAAATAGAGGTGTATTGCAGACACATGGAGGTCTATTTAGCAAAGGTGGGATTTTAGTGGTTTTTGAAACCACGACTAAACTCACAAATAAAATTACAAATATCATGACATTTCTCACAATTGCAAGCAAAAAAAAAATCCAAAAGCCTCTAAAAGCCCAAATTGATGTAAAATGGTCCAATAGGATCAGCGCAGCTCCCATTGACTTCTGTAGGAGCTCGACAACTTTCACCTAGCAAAGTTTTGAATTAGTGGTTTTCATGGTTTTTATGCTCAATGATTCACATAGTTTTAGAGCTTTTTTTAAAAGTAGGAATACCACAATTTTTTTGAGATTCGTGGAAAATTCCAAATTTGATTGTTAGTAAATGGGCCCATTGTGTTGTTCTCTTTATATTTGTTGAAGGGTTTTGATGCACAGCAGTGGCAGAAGCTTTTAAATCAAATACTCTTCTGCATCTAAAGCCTCAAACATGTATGTATGTAAGGTTATCAGGACCCGGTGCTTTTGTATTTTCCCACCAGCCCCGGCCCACTACCCATGGCCATCTGAGATTGTGCATCAACATAAGAAGGTATGTGCTGGCAGGGGGTAGGAGAGTAGTGGGGGATTGCTGCTGGGGTAGGTGGAGGGAGGTGTCTGATCTTGCAGTCCAAGTGGGCCATATGCACGTGCCTCTTCTGCCTACCCCTAGTTCCGGCCCTGTTTGGTTGGGGGGGTTCCTGGCACCCTGGATGTAGGGGTGTAGGGGTGAAAAATCGAACCCCGTAGTTCTCATTTGAAAAACACTTGCATTCAGTGTCTGGCTGCACCTGGTGTGAGATGCAGAGAACAGCAAGGGCAAAGCAGCCCTGTCATTTCAATAGGACAGACAGTAAACACAGGCCTCCAACTATGATTTTCACCCACCCTAACTTGAGTGTCTGAATGATATGCAAGTTACATAGTAATATAGTTACATAGTAAGTTAGGTTGAAAAAAGACACACATCAAAGTTCAAATTTTTAACTCCATTATAACCTGCCTAACTGCTAGTTGATCCAGAGGAAGGCAAGAAAACCCCATTTGAAGCCTCTCCAATTTGCCTCAAGGGGTTTGTTACAGTGAGAGCTGTGAAGATGTGGAATTGTCTCCCTGAATCAGTGGTACAGGCTGATACATTAGATAGGTATAAGAAGGGGTTGGATGGTGTTTAGCAAGTGAGGGAATACAGGGATATGGGAGATAGCTCATAGTACAAGTTGATCCAGGGACTGGTCCCATTGCCATTTTACAATCAGGAAGGAATTTTTTACCCCTCTGAGGCAAATTGGACGGTGCTTCAGATGGGGTTTTTTGCCTTCCTTCTTCTAACATCACCAACTGCCCAGTCTTGGGACTCATTCTGCCATGTTTCAACCAAAGCAATACAATGGAAAAAATCCAATGGCACACAGGTCTCCTGAACACTTCAAGTGTTTATTACGGAGTGCAGTGCAACGTTTTGGGCGGACCCCAAATGTAACCATAATGTCCATAGCACAATTAATATAAAGTGGCTAAAAAAAGCTTACAATGTCCATACCATGCTTGGTTCATATCTAAACCCAAAGAAACCATATACAGTACAGCATTTATAACATCACATTAGTTAGAAATTATATTTATCTTACCCTATGTCAGGACAGTAGAAAAATGAGTTAGCTGACCCTGATTAATTAGTGACACCCTTTAGGTAATCATCTGAAAGAAATAAAAAAACACAGGATAAAACCATTACTTAAATATTTACAAAAAACAAGACATATTATATTCCTTGTTCAATACCTTAGGTTGTCTAGTTTGTAGAAGCCATGCCACACCAATCACATCATATTTTCCCTCCAGCACATCAAACTCTCGCATTTTACCAGCCAGACTCGTTGCATTTGCAAACATACATTTAATACTGGTACCATATTGAACATATGACATGTGCTCCTCCCTATCCTTAACAGTACCCCCAACCAAATCTCCTCCCCCATTTTCCCTTACTTTGCCCACTACCTCATCTAACCTGTCTTCCACGGAATCCTTTACTGAACCCCCCCCTACACCTAGTTTAAAATCTCCACCAACCCTCTAGCTATCTTCTCCCCCAAAACAGTTGCACCATCATCATTGTGGTGCAGCCCATCCCTACATAGAGCCTGTAGCTGAGAAATTAGCCCAGTTCTTCAAAAACCCCAAACCCTCCTCTCTACACCAATCTCCCAGCCACGCATTAATCTCCCTATGCTACTGCTGTCTTCATAACGTTGCTCATGGTACAGGTAGTCCTATGGAAGT
Organism: Xenopus petersii; assembly: GCA_038501925.1. NCBI lineage: Eukaryota > Metazoa > Chordata > Amphibia > Anura > Pipidae > Xenopus > Xenopus petersii. The sequence goes on along the minus strand of CM076678.1, from coordinate 5,512,229 downwards.
AGTCACCCTCAACTTTACACCTAGTTTTTTAAAATCATTCTTGAGGACTTCACCTATGATACCTATGTTTATCAAGATTGCCGGGTCTTCCCCAGCCTCTCCCAATAATCTGTCCACTCATTCAGTTAGGTAAGTTAGGTTGCAGGTAACAGGCTATGTGCTTATGTTCTCAAAATGCCCCCATGAATACAGCACTGTGTTAAACAGGTGATAAAGTGCACAGAATTCCCTGCATGTAATATGTCACCTCTCAAGACTTGAAGTAGGAGGAAGGTTTCTAAAAGGTAAATTAAATTTGCATGGTGTGGAGAGTTTAACATTAGACTTGTTCTCACCTTAGGAATAATAACTTCTAAGAACACCTCCACTTCACAGTGCAAGACTTTGTTTTGGGCCATTGAGAGTCTAATCAGAAGTCATGGTCTGTTTTGGCATTTTAAAATCATTTTCCCTTGGTTGTTTCTGAGCTGAGGGAACTTTCATAAAGGTGAAAGGAAACTCAAGCTTCAAGATTAATGGAGTGGCCAAGTATCTGATTGAATTATATACACCTTTATTGATAGAATTCACTAGAAGCTACATGGGATACATCTTTCACCCAACACAAATAGATTAACAGTGGAATGATTATTCTTCTTGGTTATTACCCACAGTCGACACTCTGCATTACATGTTCATGTGTGTTCCTGTCATTCTTCATTCTTGTGGAATAAACACATCTTTTCAGAGTCCGTCGTATGGATTTATTGTTAATGATCAATTCTCAAGAGCTCCCAGCACATAAATGTATTGTAAACACTCATCTTCCCAGGAGTACCCATATGAATAATTTCATGTTCTTTCTGATGAAACCGATGCATTTCACTCTGCATACAGTATATCGGAACAATGCATGCAAGGGCGCCCAACAACCGCAACATGGGGGAAAATAAAATGAATGTATTTCTAATGAGAGCAGTTCTATATTTCTCACAATTTACATCACAGGTTAAAAAAAAATCCATTATTCATACAAATACATGACAAAGAGAAATAGGTGAGTTCAATATCTGGAAATAAGAATATCTAATGGCCTTTGTTTTATTCCAGAATAGTATCTATGCTAAACGTTGTGTCGTTCACGTACGGCCGCTATCAGATATTTCTTGGCAACTTTAGGTCCTTTTTCGCTTTGATGGACTTCTCTCAGTCTAAATAATTAGACCTTCTTTAAAATGCATTAAACATTAGTCCTTGCCATAGGCTGAACTGGCAGTCTATTAAAAACTCGTGCCTACATTATGTCCACCTGAATTGTGTATATACATTATGTGCATCTTCAATGAGATCTGGCCTTTTGTCTCTGTTCCAGATTTGAGAAGAACAAAAAAGAGCCTTGTTCATATCCATAAGGTAAACTGTATCTTCTCTCTTTATTTGTCTAATGACAATATCCAGGCATGTAGACAGATTTCCTTTGATTTTATTCCTTAGCTCCTATGAAGTTGTTGCTGACTTTGCATTCAATTTAGGCTGGAGACATACTTGTCTACTGCTTCTGATAAAAGTCATCAGTCAAAAGCTTGATTGTTAATGTCTACAAAAACTACATATAATGAGTTGTGTATATTGTACTGTTTGCATTCATCAAACTTCATTGGATCAAGAAGGACAAGATAGTCCTTGACAGATTTCACCTTAAGTGCGGCATTGTCATGTAACTGCTGACAATGTTGTTGGTGGACCTTTCAATAAATAGTCATTTTTGAAGGGTTTCCATCACTAAAGAACCACCACACCTTGTTTCCCCTTTGTATACTTAATGCCAATAATATAATATGGATAAATCTTTACCTCTGCATTATACAAAGTGCTATTCTTTGCTTGAGATCTCCATTGTTCTTTTACTTTGTCATCATTTTCTTTACCTACTCCCAAAAAACCTCCAGGTGTTCCATTGCTCAACAGTAGAGATTGGGACTGGTCAAATGGAGTGCAGGTTTGTCCAAACAAGGTGTTTGCATCCCACAAAATCATATTCATGTACACAGTGGATGAGCATGTACCTAGGTCATTCATGAGTAGTGACATTTTAGTCAAAAGGCTACGAATTAAGTGTCATGGATGAGTAAATAATTGTAATTAGTTGATGAATGAACTGTACATTAGTTTTGTGCCATTGCTTTGGTTACTCTCTAAGATCATGGTAACATGGTAGTTGTTCTTAATGAAATAATGTCTGTTACAATTGTTTATCCTATATTTGCCAGGAGAGGTGACCCTTCACAGAAAAATAATAGTTGCCAATTCTGTCCCTCTCAACTGTATCAAGATCTTATCACACCATCAAATAACCGATGGCCTCCTACACCAATGGTGGGAAGATTATAAACAAGACATCGATTAGGCAGATCCCATTGATGCAGTCTTCTCTTGGCTAGCTCCTATAATGATGTGATCTTTGATTTGAGGGCTAAATGAATACATCAGTCCAATGTAGCCCACAACATGAATGACCGCCGGTTTTCTGGCTGTCAAGGTTTAGGTAGGGGGAGCTGTGGAGGCAGAGGAAGTAGGTGAGTCCTTTAGGCAGGGACTGTCTGTGCCCATGGAACACATATAGGGAAAGGCAGTAACAGGGTGAAGAGGGCAATGAGTCAGGATAGGATAGGAAGACAAGGGCAAGGAGTCAGGACAGGAACAGACTGGGTAGGAGCAGGATTGAGTGGACGTAGCCAGGGACAGACTGGATTAGGACAGGACGGTGCAGAATAGGAGGATTTAGCTAGGGGCAATGCCACAGTGCTATTGTTGGTAATGCTCAGGCAAGGAGTTTGTGGAGGGCTGCTTTTAAATTGGTCAGAGTCAGCCCTGATTGGATGACCCCAAACCACCAATCAGGCTGCTGCTGGGCTAGGGTTGTAAAAGCCAGATAATAAACAGTGAGTCACCCTGCAGGCTGCTCTCCTTGCTGAATGGTTAAAGCACTGAGCCATAAACCCAAAGGTTCCTGGCTTGAATCCCAACAGAGTCTGGCCAAATGAATGGAGTTAGATTTTAATCCATTGTGCCTCATTGTGTTAATGGTCACTAAAATAATTAGAGGCCAGAGGTGTCCCATGTTTGAGTTTTAATGGTGACCAGTGGGAGGACTCCAGTGAATAGGCCCATCCATTATCCACTATGTCCTCCATACATGGATAGTGTTTGTGGGCACCATTAAGAGAGGCACAGGTCCCACTCTTTTCAAGAAGAAATTGGGAAGAATTAGTAAATGTGCACAGTAATATTCTTGTCTAGTCCTTTATTGTATTCGTAGACGAGTGGACAACTGTTGAAAGCAGTCTCTCAGCTTCATCTACAATGTGTTGTGAAGGATTGAAGTGAAGTAAATTCACACATGCGATGATAAACATTACTTTAAGCCTGTACTTTAAAGCATACAATTATGTTGTGAGAAAATTATAATCTAATAATAAGAAATCACCTTATGGTAACCATATGTGTTATTTCCACGCATGGTGAAGAGGGAAGACACTATATTAAAAAATAACATTCAGCTGTAACAATTATTGGGGTTGGAATTTTCCAGTAGTCTCTGTAATTTAGAGGGCCACTCAAAATTAAAATAGTATTGCCTAATTGTTCTTGGTTTATAAGTAACCCCCAGGGTATCTTTAAGAAAATATTGCCCCATGTTTTATTTACAGCACGGTTTTTTTTTCACAAAAGAAGGCACTTTTGAGTTTTATGAGGCATAATCTACAAATTAAAGTTCATTAATCTGATACCAGATGGAAGTCTGAGAAACCTGCTTTGTAACATGCCTTAGACTTAAATAAAGTATTATTATATTTATAGAATTCTTATATACTTTTGTGTTATAAGCTACATGACATATGTATTTATGTAATCTTATCGTGCTTAATATTATCTCTTAAAACTTAAATCTTTTATGCTTTGGAAAACCCAATAAAAATTATGAGAATTTTTTTTTTAAAGAAATAAAGTATTACACTCGTTGTCTTTTCTTTTTCTATTCTCAGCTGCATTGCTTCTTGGTTCTGACCCCCTGGACATGGAGCTCACACTTTGTCCCTCCACTTTTCCACTGGTGTTGACATCAAAATTTTCCTGACTCTGTGAACACAACCCCTATTATTCTACACATCTGCTCTGTCTCATAGAACATTATGTGAGAGATATACCTTTTTTTTTAGAGTCTTCCCAGCTACTGTGCCAATATATACTGTATATATACCATAGTAATGGAGGGCACACACAAAAAATACAGCAACGGCCTGGGTGCCAAGTGGTAGCTCAGCAAACACATACATGACTCAGCACTCATAGGACTTGCCTAAAAAATAAGCTAAAATTGGGCATGGGAGTTTGGTCAAGATTTTTTTTTAATAAACTATGAGATAAATTCAGATTCATATTTAAAATAAACCTTTCAGAAAGTAATTGTAACAATTCTTTCAGAAATGTCCCCCTGTAGGAACTGGCTTTTAGAAGAACGTTGTGGTTTTGCCAACACAGTTTACCAAGTGCTGGACAGGAGACAAAGTGAAAGGCAGTAATATAAATTAGGAATTAAAATTCCTGCAAAGTTCTCATTTTGGATTTTTAAATAATTTGTTATCAGGGTTGGACTGGGCCGGTGGGACAACTGGAAAAAACCTGATGGGCCACCCGGCCCAATCCTGCAATAGCTGCCCCCCTCCCTAGTCCCTCCCTGGCCCTGGTGGCGGTTGTGAGAAGGAAAAAGGTACACACAGGGGGACCATAGAAGGGTTGGGGCACTGTGCACGCATGCCCCCAAACTGAGTGTGCATGAGAGCTCTGGAGGGGGGAGAGGCAGGAGAGAACGCAGGAGGGGAGGAGGGAGAGAGCACTGGAGGGGAGGGAGGTGGGAGAGAACACTGGAGGGGAGGGATGCGGGAGAGAGCAATGGAGGGGAGGGAGGTGGGAGAGCGCCAGAGGGGAGGGAGGAAGGAGAGAAAGCTGGATGGGAGGGAA
>CM076678.1:4564728-4902228 GCA_038501925.1 Xenopus petersii | reverse complement strand
AGCGATCAGGAGTGACAGGCCGGGCAGTGGGAGCAACAACAAGCGCTTTCCGTCGCAGACCACCAGCAGGGACCTCCATCACACAGGGTTCAGCGGAGACAAGGGGCAGCAGGGCTCAGTCAGCAGCAGCAGCACACCGAGTGTGCAGGGAGAAGGCCAGCGCACACGGGTTTCGTGCCATCCACAACTGCCCCATAGATGATCACCACCAGGACCAGGACGGCTGCATCAAGAAGTGACTGGAGAGATAGCCAGGGAGAAGAAATCAACTGCTGCAGGATGGATGGTCGCCGTATCGCCGTTTCTGAAGAGGACAGGAAGTGGAGTTTCAGTAAGTTATTTTTTAATAAAGGCTTTGCAATTTAAAATTTTAAAGTGTGTTGGTGTTTATATTTCGATGTATACTAACGAATTTTGTAAAAAAAAAAAATTTGACGTTACTGGTCCTTTAACTTGTCTGGTACCGACTACTTCCCCCGCTTCTCTTGTTTCCTCCCTCTTCAATTTCTACTTAATCCCATATGTATAAATACAAATATACAGAGGGGCAAATTTACTAAAGCACGAAGCGGCTAACGCTGGCGCAAATTCGCCAACTTGACCTCATTTTGTTACTTCGCCGATTTACTAACGGTGCCGTCGTAAATTCGCTAGCGAAGTGGACCTACTCTAGCGCTACTTCGCACCCTTATGCCAGGTGAAGTTGCGCTATGGCGAAGGAACGTAACTACGCTAATTCACTAACTTGCACATTTTACTGAACGTTACCTCTTGCGCCAGACCAGGTCAGACCAGGCGAAGTTCAATACAATAGATAGGAGTTTGTCCAAAAAGATTTGACATTTTTTCAAAGTCCCAAAAAACGCTGGCGTCTTTTACTTTTTTTAAGGGTGATAGTATGAAAAATAGCGCAAATTTTTTTGGGGGCACCCTCCTTCCCCCAATATGGCACCTCCTCCTCCCAAATGTATAAATACAAATATACAGAGAAGGAATGTTCTGGGCACACAATATGCTATACTCTCATACTGTACTGTTTAAGGGAATCAATATGGCACCTCCTCCTCCCATATGTATAAATACAAATATACAGAGAAGGAATGTTCTGGGCACACAATAAGCTATACCCTCATACTGTACTGTCTAAGGGAATCAATATGGCACCTCCCATATGTATAAATACAAATATACAGAGAAGGAATGTTCTGGGCACACAATAAGCTATACCCTCATACTGTACTGTCTAAGGGAATCAATATGGCACCTCCCTCCTCCCATATGTATAAATACAAATATACAGAGAAGGAATGTTCTGGGCACACAATAAGCTATACTCTCATACTGTACTGTCTAAGGGAATCAATATGGCACCTCCTCCTCCCATATGTATAAATACAAATATAAGGAATATCTGTCTCACATAATGTATTTTCCATTCAAGGCACAAACTACACTCAGGGTTCAGGAGAATAATTTGTATTTGTCTAAAGACTGGATAGAACCAACTGAATCTGTACTGGGCCGGTATCACTGGTACATCCTATATAGAGTGTTACTATGAGAAACTCACCTAGAATTTCATGTAAAGTATTTTACACTGCTGATAACATCTCTTATTATTTAACCGGGTGGTTCACCTTTAAGTTAAGTTTTAGTATGTTATAGAGTGGCTACTTCTAAGCAACTTTTTAATTGGTCTTCATTTTTTTTTTTTAGTTTTTGAATTGTTTGCCGTCTTCTTCTGACCATTTCCAGTTTTCAAATTGGGGTCACTGACCCCATCTAAAAGCAAATGCTTTTTAAGGCTACAAATGTATTGTAATTGCTACTTTTCATTACTCATCTTTCTATTCAGTCCTCTCCTATTCATATTTCAGTCTCTTATTCATATCAATGCATGGTTGCTAGGGGAATTTAGACCCTAGCAACCAGATGGCTGAAATTACAAACTGGAGAGCTGCTGAATAAAAAGCTAAATAACTCAAAAAACACAAATAATAAAAATTGAAAACCAATTGCAAATTGTCTCAGAATATAATTCTCTACGTCGTACTGAAAGTTCATTTAAAGGCAAACAACCTCTTTAACGTGTTCAAGTTCTTCATTCTGATTGGCTGCTGTTGTGCCCGTTCCCTCGCCCGTTGCTCATATAAGCCAGCAGTATATTTTAGCTCCCTGTCCCGGCAGGTTCACGTTGTCGCTTTATATCTGGAGAAACTGGAGGGCAGAGTATTAATAGCTTTGCCTTGTCTCCCAGCTGCCCTTCCTTTGTGTTTAAAGGGGATGCAAACCCCCCAAAAAATAAACCTGTCCTAATTCTCCCTTTCTGACCCTGAAAGAAAGGGAGGAGGAATCAGGACCTGAAAGAAAGGCAGGAGGCTGTAGGGACACAATTGACGTTGAAAAATGACATCTGTCCGTCAAGTTTAGCCTTTAATCCATGGAAATGCGGCCAAACCTGAAATCACCTTCAATTGCCCCAAAGGGAATTTCATAAACCACAAAGGAGGTTTCTGCTGTGAATTATAAATGGCACCTGTAAATGGAACCTTTGTTTCATGTTTAGCAGTGACTCAGAATAGCAGGACAGTTGCTCTAGGACTGGGGCCCCCCAGCTACACCTGTGTCTGTATTCTGGGAATTGTGCACTGCTGGTTGGAACCAATGCCAGAGATGTATAAGAGAACAGAGATTTTTCTCTCTATCGCTGTAATGCCGAGCTCATCTGTTACTTTTGCCCATTAAAGGGGTGTTTCACCTTAACATTAACTTTTAGTATGTTATAGAATGGTCAATTCTAAGCAACTTTTCTGAATTATGTGCCTTCTTCTTCTGACCATTTCCATTTTTCAAATTGGGGTCACTGACCCCATCTAAAAGTGTTGTGCAGGTCTGGTAAAACCCGACCCGAATCCACCCTCCCTCCACCTGCGCCCGCCCGTACCCGACTTCAGGGTTCCTTTTATACACCTGCGCCGGACCGCCGATGAGGTCACAAAAGGGGCGGGGCGAGCAGGCGCCAGAAGTCGGAAGCCGGCAGTGCACCCGCAAATGGGGGTGCGAGGTCAGTCCAGAACCCGACCCACCCACCGGGAAACCTGCGCATCCCGCAGGTATCGGGCCGGCCCGCACATCACTACTTTTTCTGACTCTCTTTGGCTTTCAAATGGCGGGGGTCACTGACCCCATCTAAAAAACGAACGCTCTGTAAGGCTACACATTTAGGGGGTTATTTTTCAAAGTTTGAATTTTAGAGTTTTATATACGTCAAATGAACTCGCATGGTTTCAAATTTAAGAAAAAAAAACTCAAATGGAAAAAACTTGAATTGACAAGTTTGGGGTTAACAACTTGAAAACTCAAATGAATCGAGTTTTCAGCGGGAAAAAACTTGAACCACTCGAATTTTCGGGCAAAACCCTCCAGAAAAAAACTTTTAACATCATGAAGGCTACTAACGTCTTCAAAAGTTCAAGAGACCTCTGCCATTGACTCCTACATGGACCTCGACAGGTTTTAGATGGTGGATTTTTGGATTCAAGCTATTTCCAGGGTCAGGGTATAATAAATCTAGAAACATTCAATTTTTTTTTTTTAAACCCGAAAAATTTATTTTGACCGGCAAAAATCTCGAATTTTTGTTCAAAACTCAACTCGAACCTTAATAAATCTGCCTCTTAGAATGTTATAGAAAAGCTAATTCTGAGCAACCTTTGAATTGGTCTACCGTATATACTCGAGTATAAGCCGAGTTTTTCAGCCCCCAAAATATGCTGAAAAACTCTACCTCGGCTTATACTCGGGTCAAGCGCAAAAACGGTCGCCGGCGCCTAAGAATATTCGCCGCCGCCTTAGAAGAGTAGCCGGCGCCTAAGAATATTCGCTGGTGCCTTAGAATAGTAGCCGGCGCCTAAGAATAGTCACCCAAAAACGAGATTGAAACTTACCAGAGCCTGCTGCATTTCTCACCCTCGGCTTATACTCGAGTCAATAAGCTTTCCCAGTTTTTGGAGGTAAAATTAGGTACCTCGGCTTATACTCGGGACGGCTTATACTCGAGTATATACGGTACATCTTTTCTTTCTTTTTTTTATTGTTTTTGAATTATTTGCCTTCTTCTGACTATTTCCAGATTTCAAACGGGGGTCACTGACCCCATCTACAAAACATACAAAAAATGTATTGTTATTCTTTTTATTACTACTCTTTCTATTCAGGCCTTTCCTATTCATATTCCAGTCTCTTATTTAAATCAGTGCATGGTTGCTAGGGGAATTGGGACCCTAGCAACCAGATGGCTGAAATTACAAACTGGAGAGCTGCTGAATAAAAAGCTAAATAACTCAAAAACCGCAAATTATAAAAAATGAAAACCAAATGCAAATTGTCTCAGAATATTACTCTCTACATCATACGAACAGTTAATTTAAAGGTGAACAACCCCTATAAATCTGATGGGACTTGTTGGGAGGTCACGTATCTCCTTTGGACTGGGGCAACCTGGGTAAAATGCTACAATAATACCACGTCAAGGCCAAGTAAAACAATTTCCTGCAGTTAGACGTTGGTTTCAGGCATAAGTAAAAATGGGTCGTGCCTTTTGCCCCTTAAATGAATTGTTCAATATAAAAATAAAAACTGGGTAAATAGATAGGCTGTGCAAAATAAATAATGTTTCTAATATAGTTACTTAGCCAAAAATGTAATGTATAAAGGCTGGAGTGAGTGGATGTGTAACATAATAGCCAGAACACTACTTCCTGCTTTTCAGCTCTCTTGCTTTCCACTGATTGGTTACCAGGCAGTAACCAATCAGTGACTTGAGGGGAGGTCACATGGGACATTGCCGTTGAATGCTGTGGGTCAGTTGCAAACTCACTGAACAGTTATGTCCCATGTGGGCTCCCTTATAGTCACTGACTAACTCAGAGTTAGAGAGCTGCAAAGCAGGAAGTAGTGTTCTGGCTATTATGTTACACATCCACTCACTCCAGCCTTTATACATTACATTTTTGGCTAAGTAACTATATTAGATACATTTTTTATTTTGCACAGCCTGTCTATTTACCCAGTTTTTATTTAAAACAGAACTGTACCTTTAAACATATTTTGGACATTTTGGCTTAGAGGAACGGCTGAACTAATATATTCGAGGTCACCGTGACTTACCTGATTGGAGTTTGCTGCTTTATCAGAAAGGCTGGTATTCCGGCTCATACCTGCGTCGTTTGGCGCTGATCCGAGATTTATAGTAAATGAGAGCGAGCGATGGCAGATAACGGTGATAAAACCCGAGGCATCAGCTCACTCACTCAAGCCCATTAGATCTTTCATCTCTCTCTATCTAAGAATTTAGCTGTAAATATTCTCCCAGTGACGCACATCAGGCGCTTCTTCCTCGGTGTTGGTACCACTCGGATCTGTTTGTGTGACCCCCCTTCAGTCTCCTGGATACGGCCGCCCCACAAACACTGCGTATGGCTCTGTATAAGCTCCTACTCCCTCTTTATTCTGCTCGAAACAGGAGTTGGGGTGGAGTTTTAAAATCATATATTTACTTTTAATATTTGCCCCTGTCAGACTTTAGTTTCAGTATGTTATAGAATGGGCAATTCTAGGAAACTTTTCAATTGGTCTTCATTATTTATGTTTTTTACAGTTTTTAATTATTTGCCTTCTTTTTCCAGCTTTCCAATAGGGATGCACTGAATCCACTATTTGGGATTCGGCCGAATCCCTGGTGAAAGATTCGGCCGAATCCGAGTCCTAAAGGTGGCCATACATGGAGAGATCCGCTCGTTTGCCGATGTCGCCAAACGAGCGCATCTCTCCCCGATATGCCCACCTTGAGGTGGGCAATATAGGGCTGATCCGATCGTGGGCCCTAGTGCCCAAACGATCGGATCCTAAGGGCTGGGACACACTGGGCGATTTGGGGAGATTTAGTCGCCTGGCGACTAATCGCAGCGACTTTTCTCCCCGAATGCCTCCCCTCGCTCTGCGCCTGGCTAAAATGAAAAGTCGCCGGCGCTAATCACACACGGCGATTCGTTTTCCGAAGTTGCCTCCCGAGGAAACTTCGGGCGACTTCGGAAAACGAATCGTCACGTGTGATTAGCGCAAGCGATTTTTCATTTTAGCCAGGCGCAGAGCGAGGGGAGGCATTCGGGGAAGATTGGTTGTGGAAAGTCGCGGCGATTAGTCGCCAGGCGACTAAATCTCCCCAAATCGCCCAGTGTGTCCCAGCCCTAACGGTGTCTTTACGGGCGGTCGGATCGCGGGACAGCATCAACGAACAGATGCGGCCGTGATCCGACAGGATTTTTGGTCCCATCCGATTGAGATCTGGCCAATTTAGGAAGTGGAAAAAATTCTTCTTTTATGACGGAGTCATGTGATTTCCCTACCCGCCCCTAATTTACATATGCAAATTAGGATCCAGATTCAGTTCTGCCAGGCATAAGGATTAGTCCGGATCCTGCTGAAAAAGGCTGAATCCCAAACCGAATCCTGGATTCGGTGCATCCCTACTTTCCAATGGGGGTCACTGACCCCATCTAAAAAACAAATGCTGTGTAAGACTACACATTTATTGTTATTGCTACTTTTTATTCCTCCTCTTTCTATTCAGGCCTCTCCTATTCATATTCCAGTCTCTTATTCAGATCAATGCATGGTTGCTAGGGGAATTCGGACCCTAGCAACGAGATGGCTGAAATTACAAACTGGAGAGCTGCTGAATAAAAAGCTAAATAAATCAAAAACCACAAATAATAAAAAATGAAAACCAATTGCAAATTGTCTCAGCGTATCACTCTCTACATCATACTAAGAGTTAATTTAAAGGTGAAAACCCCCTTTTAACTGTGTCTAATCTTTCTTTTCAAGCCTCCTGTCAATCTCAAAACTTTTTGTTGTTAGGATGGGTGACCCTAGCAACTAATATCTTTAGTCACTAAAGGGAAGCCCACTGGGGCAGGGGGCAGGCTTGTCCTTTAAATGGGTATGTGGTTGCTATTTTTTTTAGATTTTGATGACACTGTCCCTTTTAGAACAGTGTAGTTGCCCTTTGGCTGACGTGACCAACTGTCAGTTGAAGAGGAACAAATGCACAGGCAGGATTAGCATAAAAAATAAAAACAAATTCTTCTCCGTGTCATATTTTCACCCCTTATCGGCCCACAAACCGTCGTCGGAGTCTTTGTTTCCAGCTCCTTCACTCAATAGGACACTTCATCTGTCTTGTGTTCAACTGCCAGAAGGACGGGACATGGCCCTCAGCTCTTCCTTACAGCCAGCTCTAATTAGGTGCTGATCACATTCTGCTCTGCGCAATTTGATATAATAGGAACCACTTGGAATGAACGGCAGCTTTCACTGCTCACTGAATTATCGGCCGACGTGATTGGTGACATGAGAACAAATTATTCTGCCGTTCATTTATCTGTACTTGTAGGGCCAAATTCCATCTCTCATGTTTGTGTAAATCTGTCTATAAAAACCTAAATAGTCCCTGAGTCTTCCATGTGTTCCCATTAAACATATTCTATATATATATATATATATATATATATATATACACACACATATACACACATATGGGAGGAGGAGGTGCCATATTGATTCCCTTAGACAGTACAGTATGAGGGTATAGCTTATTGTGTGCCCAGAACATTCCTTCTCTGTATATTTGTATTTATACATATGGGAGGAGGAGGTGCCATATTGATTCCCTTAGACAGTACAGTATGAAGGTATAGCTTATTGTGTGCCCAGAACATTCCTTCTCTGTATATTTGTATTTATACATATGGGAGGAGGAGGTGCCATATTGATTCCCTTAGACAGTACAGTATGAGGGTATAGCTTATTGTGTGCCCAGAACATTCCTTCTCTGTATATTTGTATTTATACATATGGGAGGAGGGAGGTGCCATATTGATTCCCTTAGACAGTACAGTATGAGGGTATAGCTTATTGTGTGCCCAGAACATTCCTTCTCTGTATATTTTGTATTTATACATATGGGAGGAGGAGGTGTCATATTGATTCCCTTAGACAGTACAGTATGAGGGTATAGCTTATTGTGTGCCCAGAACATTCCTTCTCTGTATATTTGTATTTATACATATGGGAGAAGGTGCCATATTGATTCCCTTAGACAGTACAGTATGAGGGTATAGCTTATTGTGTGCCCAGAACATTCCTTCTCTGTATATTTGTATTTATACATATGGGAGGAGGAGGTACCATATTGATTCCCTTAGACAGTACAGTATGAGGGTATAGCTTATTGTGTGCCCAGAACATTCCTTCTCTGTATATTTGTATTTATACATATGGGAGGAGGGAGGTGCCATATTGATTCCCTTAGACAGTACAGTATGAGGGTATAGCTTATTGTGTGCCCAGAACATTCCTTCTCTGTATATTTGTATTTATACATATGGGAGGAGGGAGGTGCCATACTGATTATTTCCAGCAATATCTAGAGAAGTGAAAAACTGCCACCCAAGATCTTATTCTAATTGGCATTTAGGCTTCTTTACACCATTGTCTGTATTGTATGTGGAAGGACAGACAATGTAGCACATAAGTAGTGATGGAGAGGATGAAGTGGAGGGATACGTTGTACCTAATGGGAGACGTGGGAGTTGGTTTTGTGGCACCTGTCGCCTGCGTGACGCACACGGGGAGAGACTGATCTGAGTCACTCGCTTCTCCCAATAGAACCCGACGCAGAACAAAAGGCCACACTGAGATGGTTTCTATACAGATTTATGTTGTGGAGATCACATTATGCACTGGCCTCACGTGACCTGCTAACTGGCAGTCAGATGGGGGCGGAGCTTGGCAGTCCATTTAACCACTCAAGTTTGATATTTATGGTTTGTGTTAAACTGTCAGATTTGAATTAGTCATTCAACAGATTCCACCCCCCCCCCATTGGTACATTGGGGTCCCTCCCCCCCAAAGAACAGCACTTTGTTACCTATGGCTTCCCCTTCTATCTCTGTCCCCCCAAAAGGGACCCCTCACGTGAGCTTTATTTCTAGGGGTCCCTCTTTATCAGGGGTGTAACTATAGAGGGGGCCCAGGAGGGGCCCTAATTCATATACAGTTTCAATAAATATTGCTAATTCAGCTTTGGTTGCCTGTAAAATAATTTTCTGTGGGGCCCAGTAATATCTAGTTATGCTCATTATACAAACTTTAAGGGTCAGGCCACACAGGGCGTTTTGGGGAGATTTGGTCACCTGGCGACTAATCGCCTCGTTTTTGTGGTGACCAATATCCCCAAACGCCTTCCCTTTCTCTGCGCCGGCTAAAAAAAAAAAAAAAAAAAAACCGCCGGCGCTAATCACATACGGCGGTTCATTTTACGAAGTTGTCTCACGAGGAAACTTCGGGCGACTTCGGAAAAGGAATCTTTGCGTGTGATTGGCTCCGGCGTTTTTTTATTTTAGCCGGCGCAGAGTCAGGGAAGGCGTTTGGGGAGATTGGTCGCCTCTCGCACAGCGTGAGCTGCCATACTTATTGCTAGGGCTTTACAATGGGCTGAATTGGAATAGAATGTCTCTTAGTTTAACCTCTGATCTGCCTCTGTAAAAAATATTTACATATTGTTGTCATAGACAACATTAGCACTTACTGTAAATGGGAAACCTGTGGTTATACAGTAACATAATGAGGAAACTGGAGAAAGGTTTAAGTCCAAAAATCATTACCTGCCCCCCCCATCTTGTAATATACAGACCCCTTCCAGTGCCCTAGCCAAAAATTGTCCAAGGTTGCATGCAGTCCCAATACCCAATCATAATCTGTACAGAGAGATCCCATAAAACTATGGCAGCATAGGTATTCCCTGTACTAAGCACAATTCAGCAGGAACAGTCCCTAAGTTTGCTCATAGTCTGTACAGAGAGATCCCATAAAACTATGGCACATAGGTATTCCCTGTACTAAGCACAATTCAGCAGGAACAGCCCCTAAGTTTGCTCATAGTCTGTACAGAGAGATCCCATAAAACTATGGCAGCATAGGTATTCCCTGTACTAAGCACAATTCAGCAGGAACAGTCCCCTAAGTTTGCTCATAGTCTGTACAGAGAGATCCCATAAAACTATGGCAGCATAGGTATTCCCTGTACTAAGCACAATTCAGCAGGAACAGTCCCCTAACTTTGCTCATAGTCTGTACAGAGAGATCCCATAAAACTATGGCAGCATAGGTATTCCCTGTACTAAGCACAATTCAGCAGGAACAGTCCCCTAAGTTTGCTCATAGTCTGTACAGAGAGATCCCATAAAACAATGCTACTGCTGTCAGTAGCAATTCTATTTAGTTATAATTGTTGAATATATTGTTGAATATTTGCAATGAATGTCGTTTAGAATGCTGTTTAGAATGAGTTTTTTTTATTTTTTTTAGGTAAAATGTTTTTTGTTGTGTTTGTTTCCCCTTTAGTATGTGGTTGGGCTTTGATAGCAGAGATGATTGTGTGGATATGTATCATAGGAACATCACGTAATAATCAAGGTTAATAGTGAAACCCGATGCCGCTTATTTAAGCTCAGTATTATGCTGGACCCCCACGGGCCTCTTGATTACTACGGCCAATCAGCACTGGGCATCCTAATGAATTGAGTTCAGCTCAAGCGACTCATGAAACGGATCTTTGTGTCTCATTAGTGGCTCGCTTAATGGAAACATTTGTATAGTGAGAGGTATCCGTTTTATATTGTTCCATTCCTGCCTTCATAGGGCCCCCGCAGGCTTTTCTTCGCTTGCGTGGCAAACCCCTAATATATCACGGCATCTGAACGATAAAGGGGAACTGTCGCGAAAATTAACGTTTAATATAAGCTTCAGCACACTGAAATAAGACATTTTCTAAATACAATCAATTAAATATTCTGCATTGTTTCTGAAATAATCAAGTTTATCTTCACTATCCCTCTCTCAGCATCTGTTTCTCTTCATTCTCTCTTCATGCAGCAGTTGGGTGTCAGATATTCACTGACAGTTAGATCCAATATATCTTATAGGGGGGCTCCTTTTGCCTAGAAGATGTATTAGAGCTCACTCTATTAAACTCACCAGACATCATGTCTCTCTACATGCAGGATTTGTGCAAAAGGCAGTTATTTTGTTACATTTTGTTTGTACCGAAATTGGTTATTGAGTGAGCTCTAATTTATCTGCTAGGAAAGGAGCCCCCCTATAAGATATATTGGATCTAACTGTCAGTGAATATCTGACACCCAACTGCTGCATGAAGAGAGAATGAAGAGAAACCGATGCTGAGAGAGGAATAGTGAAGATAAACCTGATTAGTTCAGAAATGTTGCAGAATTTCTAATTGATTGTATTTATTTCAGTGTGATGAAGCTGAAAATCGGCAGATTTATCAAAGGTCGGAGTGAAAATTTGAATTAAAATTCGAATTTCGATCTAATTTTTGTGTACTTGGACTTGGAAATAGTCCAAATTCGGTTAAAATGTTAAAAAAATTTGAATGTCAAAATTTATCATGTTCATTTAAAATTTCGACTTCGACCATTCGCCATCGAAAACCTGCCAAATTGCTGTTTTAGCCTATGGGGGACCTCCTAGAACCTATTTTGACTCAATTGGTGGACTTTGAAAAATCAAAGTTTTTTCTGGGGGATTTGAACGATTAAATGTTTAGGGAAAGTTGTAGAGTAAAGTGTCCTATAAATAAGGGACAATAACACTGAAGTGCAGTTCTCATCCAAAGGCAGTAAAGTGTGTCCTCTAGTGGCCAAGATGTTTTCTTATTTTTTAGCTGAAGACCAAACCATCTGAGACATGGAAGGGCCCTCTTCTTTGATTTGATTGGTCACCTTCAGGGTTTCCGGGTTTTTTGATTGGTCACCTTCAGGGTTTAGGAACGAAGGGCTTTTCTGGGGCACTTTCTGGGTGCAGACTTAAAGTATCCCACCAAAATCTTTTTCGTCTCACCATGAAAGAAAGACCCCAGCACCCACAGAGATCTCTTTATCTACTAACCGTAACCAGTTTTCTCTTTAGCAGTTATTTATCAAATCATTTATCTGCTAACTGGTTACTGTTAGCAGATAAAGAGATCTCTGTGGGTCCATCATCTTGGAGTCATCCTGTATGTGGTCCAAGACCTAGAACCAACTCTTGGAGTCATTATGTACTTGGTCCTAGACCTAGCCTAGAGCCATTGGCTTGGAGGCATTCTATATATAATCCTAGAACAGTCCTCTTGAAGGCATTCAGTGAATGGCCCTAGACTTCTATGGCAATTTGTTTAGGGGCATTCAGTATGTGGACCTAGACGGAGATCCATCCTCTTGGAGTCATCCTGTATGTTGTCCTAGACCTAGAGCCAACCTCTTGAAGTCATTATGTACTTTGTCCTAGACCTAGCCTAGAGTCATTGGCTTGGAGTCATTCTATATATTATCCTAGAACAGTCCTCTTGAAGACATTCTGTGCATGGCCCTAGACCTCTAGGGCAGTTTTGTTTGGGGGCATTCAGCATGTGGTCCTAGACTTAGATCCGTCCTCTAAGAGTCATCCTGTGTGTGGTCCTAGACCTAGAACCAACCTCCTGGAATCATTATGTACTTGGTATTAGACGTAGAGCTATCCTCTTGGAGACATTATGTGCATGGTCCTAGATCTAGTCTATAACCATTGCCTTGGAGTCATTGCATCCATAATACTAACACAGTCCTCTTGAATGCATTCTGTACATGGTCCTAGACCTAGGACAATATTTGGGGGCATTCAGTATGTGGTCCTAGGCCTAGATCCATCCTCTTGGAGTCATTCTGTAGGTGCTCCTACAACATTCATCTTGGAGCCATTCTGTCAGTAGTTGTAGACCTAGAACCATTTGCTTGCAGTCATAGATTGCATGGTCCTAGACCAAGAGTAATTATTGGAGTCTTTTAGGATGTTGTCCTGGAACATTTCTCTTGGACTCATTCTGTATGTGATCCTAAAACATTCCTCATCATTCAGTACGTGGTCATAGACCTAGAGCCATCCTCTTGGAATCATTCTATACATCATTGTATAGATGGTCCGATTTGATTTCCATTTCCGCTGACTTTCGCAGTGGTCAAAACGCCACGTGTCCCAAAGGGCAGAAACTTGAACCTTTTTCTTTAAATCAATATTTACACAAGATAAGATCCTTATTCGTTGTTAATCCATTGGTTTCCTCTGCAACTACAAACAAACAAAGCTTCTGAAATCCCCAGCGGCAGCTGAAATAGGCGCTCAATGCTCATTAGGTTTTATAGAGGTTTATATTGTATGAGCTATGTTTTATATGTTTGCCCAGAGCATTCCTTCTCGTTATATTTGTATTTATACATATGGGAGGAGGTGCCATATTGATTCCCTTAGACAGTACAGTATGAGGGTATAGCTTATTGTGTGCCCAGAACATTCCTTCTCTGTATATTTGTATTTATACATATGGGAGGAGGTGCCATATTGATTCCCTTAGACAGTACAGTATGAGGGTATAGCTTATTGTGTGCCCAGAACATTCCTTCTCTGTATATTTGTATTTATACATATGGGAGGAGGAGGTGCCATATTGATTCCCTTAGACAGTACAGTATGAGTGTATAGCTTATTGTGTGCCCAGAACATTCCTTCTCTGTATAGTTGTATTAATACATATGGGAGGAGGAGGAGGTGCCATATTGATTCCCTTAGACAGTACAGTATGAGGGTATAGCTTATTGTGTGCCCAGAACATTCCTTCTCTGTATATTTGTATTTATACATATGGGAGGAGGAGGTGCCATATTGATTCCCTTAGACAGTACAGTATGAGGGTATAGCTTATTGTGTATATGAGCATATTCAATAACAAATAACTGTTTCCCCTTTGCTACTCAGTCCTGTGATTGGCTGCGCCTTGGGCCCCACACTCAGACAGCGAATAGACGAGTCAATAAAATGCCGGTCTGTTTTAAATAAACATTCTGCAGCAAATTCCATCCATATGGGGGGCCGGAGGGAGCACAGCGCGCGGTTTCTTGACCTAAACATGTTGTGTTGCGTATTTTGCACAACAGAAAAAAATGTCTGGAACCAGGACCCATAAAGGGGAAATAAAAGGAAAATGAACAGGGAACAAGCCATTGGAATGCTCTCCCCTGACATTTAGGGATTGCTGTCCTCTTTCCCAAAATATTCCCCCCTCCCTATATATGTGCTTCTCATAATCACCACTTACTCCTGATGCTCCGCTGGTCTAGTGAGTAATTACATGCACAACAATCCCTTACAGCTTTGTATTGTCCTCAGTCGTACAGGCACAATTCAGCAGGAACAGTCCCCTTAGTTTGCTCATAGTCTGTACAGAGAGATCCCATAAAACTATGGCACATAGGTATTCCCTGTACTAAGCACAATTCAGCAGGAACAGTCCCCTAAGTTTGCTCATAGTCTGTACAGAGAGATCCCATAAAACTATGGCACATAGGTATTCCCTGTACTAAGCACAATTCAGCAGGAACAGTCCCTAAGTTTGCTCATAGTCTGTACAGAGAGATCCCATAAAACTATGGCAGCATAGGTATTCCCCTGTACTAAGCACAATTCAGCAGGAACAGTCCCCTAAGTTTGCTCATAGTCTGTACAGAGAGATCCCATAAAACTATGGCACATAGGTATTCCCCTGTACTAAGCACAATTCAGCAGGAACAGTCCCCTTAGTTTGCTCATAGTCTGTACAGAGAGATCCCATAAAACTATGGCACATAGGTATTCCCTGTACTAAGCACAATTCAGCAGGAACAGTCCCTAAGTTTGCTCATAGTCTGTACAGAGAGATCCCATAAAACTATGACAGCATAGGTATTCCCTGTACTAAGCACAATTCAGCAGGATCAGCCAGGAGTAGACTTTTTAACATGTAAAACTAGATTTGACTGGCTGCAATGGAGTCATATTGATTTGTGTGTGAGCCGTTGGTTGTCTCATTAACCTGTAACCTTGGATTTAGGAAGAAGTTAAATATTGGGATGTAATGTATGTGGCTCATACTCTCATGTTTGTTCATTGCTTAGTAGAAAAGTCCCCACTCAGCAAGGCCACGTGTACTGTACTGTGTATGTGACCTCTGGACAAGTCAATGGGGATAAATAGAGTCAGATCTACTCTGCAGATAATGGTGTAGTACAGTGGGGCTGTTGGGGGGGGGGCTATCGGAAGTAATAAATACAGGGTGCGGCTGCTAAAGAATGATTGTGTCTCTTTAAAGGAGAACTAAAGCCTAACTAAAGAAGTAGGTAGAAATGTTGTACATGATGTTTTGTGCTTCTGCACCAGCCCAAGGCAACCACAGCCCTTTAGCAGTAAAGATCTGTGTCTCCAAAGATGCCCCAGTAGCTCCCCATCTTCTTTTCCGCTGATTCACTGCACATGCTCTGTGCTGCTGTCACTTACTGAGCTTAGGGACCCACTCACAATATACAGTACACATAGAATAGAAATGTCACAATATAAGGCTGATTAGTAATTAATACACATAATTACTACATGGCAGCACAGAAACCAGTGCAATTAGCATCAGAATTGAATAATCAGCAAACCTGTAGCATCAGCTTATATTACAGCCAGGGAAGCTCATTTTCTGCTGGATAATTAGTGACGAGCCCTAAGCTTAGCTTCTCAACAGCCAATCAGAGCCCACTGAGCATGTGAGTGTCACAGACACTTTCCAAGATGGTGACCCCCTGTGACAAGTTTGAAGTCCTGGATCATTGCTGCTATTGACAAGCTCAAACTTTAGCCTCGTGCAATAAGTTCACTCTATAAAATAGGACATTTTTAGACATATTCATTTTTAGGGTTTAGTTCTCCTTTAAAGGCCATTCGTATTAATGAGCCCCTATATCAAGTGCTGAGTGATTGGAGAATTAGCAGCAGTCAGTGTGTGACAGATGTTGGGGCTGGAGCTGCTCAGGGTACAAAGTTTTATGAGTCTGGGCTTGTGCCTCACCACAGTGTGAACTCCAATATCAGCCCAATAAAGGGAAAAATATCATCAGAACTTCCAAACCTGCTTCCAACACTCCTGTTTATTGAATATTTTACCCTAATGTATTAAACAGCAGGTGGACTCCCCAGCCAGAAGCAGATATAGAAAAGAACCGACTCCGGCTACATTGTTTCATGAGTCGGAACCAGGCAACCGAAAAGGATAGACACACACACAGGTTTCAATAATATTTACAATAATGACATTTACAACTTCATAACCAGGGAACGTTCAGTACTATCCAGTTCCAAATGCTCTGAAATTAAAGGCAAAGTTAAGCCGTAGCTGCCTGAACTGTAACTCTCACCTCCCCAAGCAGATTAAAGGGTAACTTTTAACTGTCCCAGGCGCTAGTAATTACGCCTGCATGCCTCCCTTATCGTTGTTTGGCACAATATTTTAATTTCATTTTTTTCCCCCAAAATCAGAATTTGCCATTAAAGGGGCAGCTCACCTTTAAGTAAGTTTTTAGTATGTTATAGAATGGCCAATTCTAAGCAGCTTTTCCATTGGTTTTCATTCGTTTTTTTTTATTAATAGTTTTACAAGGATTTATCTTCTTCTGATGCTTCTCAGCTTTCAAATGGGAGTCACTGACCCCATCTAAAAAGCCAATGCTCTGTAAGGCTACAAATTGCTACTTTTTATTCCTCCTCTTTCTATTCAGGCCTCTCCTATTCATATTCCAGTTTTTTATTCAAATCAGTGCATGGTTGCTAGGGGAATTTGCACCCTAGCAACCAGATGGCTGAAATTGCAAACTGGAGAGCTGCTGAATAAAAATCTAAATAGCGCAAAAACCTTAAATAATAAAAATGAAAACCAGTTGCAAATAGTCTCAGAATATTACTCCCCTTTAAATTAACTTTTAGTATTTTATAGAATGGCTAATGCTAAGCAACTTTTTAATTGGAATTTATTCATTTTTTTTATAGTATTTTTAATTATTTGCCTTCTTTTGACTTTTTCCAGCTTTTTTTTTTAGGTGGGGTCTCAGAATATCCCTCTCTACAGCATGTTAAAGGTTAATTTAAAGGTGAACACTCCCTGTAATGCTGCTGTAACATGGGCACGCACAGTAGCACTTTAGTCACGTGGCCACCAACATTATTGCGACTCCTAAACTGTGCGCTGATGCGAGACAGACATTTATTTAATGGGTCTTGGATTGGGAGAGGAACAACCACGTGTCTCCTTGCAGAAATAAAACAGAAAATCCCAGTTATTTCGCTGACTTTCTTTAATTTTAAAGGCAAACCAAGCCACCACTATTTGAAAAAAATAAATAAATAAAAGTGTCTAGGGCTGCTGTACGGCTTCCTGCATACACCAGCCTGTCCAGTCCTTGGATTGGCTGATTGGAATGGAATCGGCAGTCATGTGACTCTACTGTATATTCTGCATGGATGAATTGGCATTTAAAGCTGTATTGATTCTAGGGATGCACCGAATCCACTATTTGGGATTCGGCCGAATCCCTGAATCCTTCGTGAAAGATTTGGCCGAATACGAAACCGAACCCTAATTTGCATATGTAAATTAGGGGTAGGAAAGGAAAAATTGGAAAAAATTCTTCTTTTGTGATGAAAAGTCATGTGATTTCCCTACCCACCCCTAATTTACATATGCAAATTAGGATTCGGTTCAGCCAGGCACAAGGATTCGGCCAAATCCGAATGCTGCTGAAAAGGGCCGAGGGCGGGTAGGGAAATCACATGACTTTTCATCACAAAAGAAGAATTTTTTCCACTTTTCCCTTTCCTACCCCTAATTTTAGGGATGCACCGAATCCAGGATTCGGTTCCGGATTCGTCCAGGATTCTGCCTTTTTCAGCAGGATTCGGCCGAATCCGAATCCTAATTTGCATATGCAAATTAGGGGCGGGGAGGGAAACTGCGTGACTTTTTGTCAGAAAACAAGGAAGTAAAAAATGATTTCCCCTCCCACCACTAATTTGCATATGCAAATTAGGGTTCAGTTTGGTATTCGGCCAAATCTTTCACACAGGATTCGGGGGTTCGGGCGAATCCAAAAAAGTGGATTCGGTGCATCATTACCTAATTTACATATGCAAATTAGGGTTCGGGTTCAGTTCTTTCACTAAGGATTCGGGGATTCGGCCGAATCCCAAATAGTGGATTCGGTGCATCCCTAACTATGACTTCGACTTCTAATTCGATTCAAAATAAAATAGTTAGAATATTCGACCATTCGATAATTGAAGTACTGTCTCTTTAAAAAAAAAAACCGTCAATTTCAATACTTCGCCAAATTAAACCTGCCGAAGTGCTATGTTAGCCTATGGGGACCTTCTAGAGCATTTTTCAAAGTTTTTGGAAGTCGAAGTAAAATCATTCGGTCGATCGCTGAAATCCTTCGAATCGTTTGATTTTACTTCGAACGCAGGATACCCAAAATTGATGAAAAAAACTTAGTCTTCGGTATTCGAAGTCGAAGTATTTCAATTCGATGGTCGAATTTCAAAGTATTTTTTAACTTCGAAATTCGACCCTTGATAAATCTGCCCCTAAGCCTTTGTTTGCAGTGGCAGTGCGTTGGGGTCACATGTGCCCCCAATTATTCCCAATAACTGCCAGTATCCTCTTTCCTTATTTAGCCGTGACATGTATATGTTTATATGGCATGTGCAATCCTTGTGCTGCTGACCTGGCAAAATAAATGACCAAAGATTTGGAAATACAGTTGCGGCTTCTTAAAGGGCCAGTAGTGGCAATAAAATAATACGGCTCTATGCACAATTAAACTAAACCATGTTCCCCCCTATTCAGTGTAAATGGCAGTAGCTATGTAATGAAACTGAGCTGATTCTGTGTATTCTCACAAGCCGTGAGGTTAAAGACGTGTTAACCACGGGGAGATCACAACTGGAAGCCACATTAAAGGCAAAGCTCATTGTGTCTCACAGCTGCTGCTGGTTGTTTTGCACCTACACTCAGAGGAAGGAACTGGGAAAGTAACTCATTAATAAACCCTAGAATGAGACTGACGATGCAGAAGATTATATGTTTTAAACCCAAATACAAACTCTTCATTTCTAGGATGGAGGCGGCAGTTTATACCCTGATTTTTGACTCATAAAGAAGGAATTTAAATGTGGGGGGGGGGGGTCTTTGTCCAAACAGATGAATTCAAAATCTTCCCCTTTTATTTTAGGCTCTGAAGGATTCGGCAAAATAATCCAGAGGTTTCCTATGACAGATTGGAGCGACACTCCCTTCCCCCAAGGAATAGAACTGGTACGTGTAATATGTACATCTGCCCCATAAAACACATGATTGGGACTGTATGGGTTAAATATGTGATAGAGAGAGGGACTGTATGGGTTAAATATGTGATAGAGAGAGAGAGGTTTTTTGCGAACACATCTCTCTCTGCCTCTCCCTCCTTCTCTCTATCATCTCTCTATAGATCTCCGAGCCTCCATCTTTATCTACCATTTATCATCTATATCTATCTATGTATTATCTATCTATCTATCTATCTTCTCTCTCTCTCTCTCTCTCTCTAGCTCTCTCCATCTATCTCTCTCTCTCTCTCTCTCTCTCTCTCTCTCTCTCTCTATCATCTATCTATCATCTATCTATCATCTATCTATCTATCTATCTATCTATCTATCTATCTATCCATCCATCCATCCATCCATCCATCCATCCATCCATCCATCCATCCATCCATCCATCCATCCATCCATCCATCCATCCATCCATCCATCCATCCATCCATCCATCTATCTATCTATCATCTCTCACTATCTCTATCTCTCTCTATCTCTATCTCTCTCTATCTCTCTCTATCTCTATCTCTCTCTATCTCTATCTCTCTCTATCTCTATCTCTCTCTATCTCTATCTCTCTCTATCTCTATCTCTCTCTATCTCTATCTCTCTCTATCTCTCTCTATCTCTCTCTATCTCTCTCTATCTCTCTCTATCTCTCTCTATCTCTCTCTATCTCTCTCTATCTCTCTCTATCTCTCTCTATCTCTCTCTATCTCTCTCTATCTCTCTCTATCTCTCTCTATCATCTATCTAGCTCTCTATCTATCATCTCTATCTCTCTCGCTCTCTCTCTCTCTCATCATAGATAAGAATGTAATACTAGTAGAAGTGAATTTCCCTTAGCTGAGATTTCACACATTAGTGTTTTCCTGCTTGTTGAAACCTTCATGTGCAAAACTGAGATCTTCTCTGTATTTCCATGTGCAACACTGTGTTTCCCACTGAGCTGCCCTTCTGTCATTTTTTTGGCTCATTCCAAACCTTACAGTAGGCTGGCTAATACATTATATCAGGGGTGTCCAAACTTTTGGCTCGCCGGGCCACCTTGGAAAAAGAAAAATTGTCTGGGGCCACACATGAAATACACAAACACATTTGATTTGTAAGAGTAAAGGAAACTACACAGAAAAGAACTACAATGCCAGTTGGATAACCAGATGGAGCTACACACTGGAATATGGGACACCTGGATATTAAATTGACTTATTATTATATTATTACTAACTGGGCAATGGACAGAGTCCCCCCCTCCTCCTATTTCCTCGGGAACCAAGAGTTTCAAGCTGGGCCGCATTCATATGCACCTTGGGCCGCAGTTAGGACACCCCTGCATTATATGGTCACAAGTATCTGGACGCATTGTTGACCAAAAGTATTTTGACTCCACTCACTAAATTAATTGGAACGCCGACTGTGAGCCTGATCCCCAACATCAGTGCCCAACCTCACTAATGCTCTTGTGGCTGAATGGAAACAACTCCCAGCAACAACTCCCAGCAACAATGTCCCAACATCCAGTGATAACCTTCCCTGAAGAGTAGGGGCAGTTATAGCAGCAAAGGGAGGAGCAACCCAACTGAACCCCTGTGGGATGAATTGGAACCCCGACTGTGAGCCTGATCCCCAACATCAGTGCCCAACCTCACTAATGCTCTTCTGGCTGAATGGAAGCAACTCCCAACAACAACTCCCAGCAACAGTTTTCCAACATCTAATGGGAACCTTCCCATAGAAGGAGAGGGCACGTATGTTGTAAATAGAAGAAATAAATATGATAAAAATGCTAATGTTTTGGCTTCCATTGCCGATGCATCTCTTAACAACTACTGTAGACAGCTACTGAAAATAAGAGGGTTCTTTCCATAAACGACTGCTTAATTGAATCAGCATGCGCCGTCTGGGACACCTTTCCCTAAGTTTACATTGTGCCGGAGGAATGCTTGCCAAGCTCGAGGCTTCGGAGTTAGAGCAACTACATGGGAAATACTGGGGCACGAGAATGAACCAGTCATTGTTGTCTGTGACCCAGTTTGAACTACAAATCCCAACACTGACCTCTCTTATGGGTCGGAAATAGGGTTGCCACCTTTTCTAGAAAAAAATACCGGCCTTCCTATGTTTTTACGGTTTTTCCCTATACTTAACATTGCAATCGCGCAACATTTTTACCGGCCAGTTGGAAACCCTAGTCGGAAAGCAACAAAGATTGGGAATATTCCCTTATATATGATGGCAGTGTCCCTTTAAGCCAATGCCCGATTGCACTCATTAGATCCACTTCTGCTTTATTTAATGTGAATAGAAGGCCAGATGTAATAAGGCAGGTGCCAGTGTTTGAAAGGTAGATCCTACTTTTCCATCATGTAATCCATTTTTTAATAGAAACCAGTTTTGGGATTATTGCCTTTGTTCCGTGTTGCTGGGAGACCAAACACAGAAATAATGGCAGCCGGGATATAATAGTCGGTGAGTCATTTTGCCTCCAGCTACAGTTGTCCGTGAGTAATGGGACACGTGGGATGTCCCTCACATTTGAGAAGGAGAGAGAAGTGACTGAGAGAGACCAGTGGTTCTATTAGCTCTGTAGCTATTGGGCTTTGTTTGCAAGCTTCATGCCTCAAGCTTAAGAAACTTTATGGGGTACAAACATGGCTCTACCGTATTATGCCTACAATATTGTCTACAAGGCTCCATCATGTACAGGAGAACAACCATGTCCTCACCCATCTCCCCAAGAGACAGCTTGTTGGGGAAAAATCCTGGGGAAATTGAGGGACTAAGTGCCAAGAACAAGAAACCCCTCTTTACTTTATGGGGTACAACCATGGCTCCACCCTATTATGCATACAATATTGTCTACAAGGCTCCATCATGTACAGGAGAACAACCATGTCCTCACCCATCTCCCCAAGAGGCAGCTTGTTGGGGAAAAATCCTGGGGTAATTGAGGGACTAAGTGCCAAGAACAAGAAACCCCTCTTTACTTTATGGGGTACAAACATGGCTCCACCCTATTATGCCTACAATATTGTCTACAAGGCTCCATCATGTACAGGAGAACAACCATGTCCTCACCCATCTCCCCAAGAGGCAGCTTGTTGGGGAAAAATCCTGGGGAAATTGAGGGACTAAGTGCCAAGAACAAGAAACCCCTCTTTACTTTATGGGGTACAACCATGGCTCCACCCTATTATGCCTACAATATTGTCTACAAGGCTCCATCATGTACAGGAGAACAACCATGTCCTCACCCACCTCCCCAAGAGACAGCTTGTTGGGGAAAAATCCTGGGGTAATTGAGGGACTAAGTGCCAAGAACAAGAAACCCCTCTCAAAGGGAAGCTCTTATTGGTCCATCTGATGTCCTACAAGATTATTATTGATAAAAATCATTAAACCAGGTTTGATTGATCGATTCCTACTGGAGACGTTCTTTTTTGATCCTGCCGGCTGAAATATTGTGTTCTCTCCTCTTTAATCCCCTTATATTCGTGTCTTTCATTGGACACATTCCATTGAAGGAAAGGCTTCTCGTCGGAAATACGCAGTGTGCCTCCGTGCATGAAGAGGCGAACGTATGATTGTGAGCTTGCACTCAAAATAACATCATTGAGGAGACCGATGAGGGCTAGTACAAGGTTCCACCGTTTTCAGTCTCTTGAATCTTAGCTTGGCTCAGTGATGGTTAATGAAATTATTTGGGTGCTGGTCAATGTTGCTGCTTAGATATAGAGATATATATATATCTATGTATATATGATTGGAAACTGAGAAGATAAGGGTAATAAAAATATATATTTTAAGTGATCTTCATGCCACGAGGGCAGCCATGTTGCTGACTGTGGGCGGGGCTAAAGCTTTCACCCACTTGACTACGTGTTCTCAGATCTTTAAGCCAACTCAGATTGGTTCTAGTGCCTCATTCCTTAGGCAGACAAGCCCTTTGTCAGAAATGAATGACTGCAAGGGCCACAGTGGAAGTTCCTACATTACAAAAGTACAAAAATCGAGTGGGCAGAATTAATTCCTTGCGGGTTTGGAGTCACTGTTTTTTGCTTTTGTTCAAATGTGATTGTATTTTAAAAATAAATACGATGTTAATTGAGGTTCAAATAACACAACCTTGTGTAACATGGAAATGAGGGATGTTCATTTAACCCACGAGTCTCCCATTGTGTTCCTTTTAGGGATTTTTATTAACAAAGATATATGTCCAGTAAATTCACTGAGGGAGGTAGAACTAATAGTAGTAGGGAATCTAAACCATTACATTTCTGTTCAACGAGTCCAGCGGAAATAGACTTGTTCTGGTCAGTCCTGTGTCCCTTGTGAACTGTCGACATTTATTGGTGTTTATTCTCTCCCCCACAATGGGGGGAGCCTTTATTCAGCTTTTTGGAAAATAAATACAGAAAATATGATACTTCCCTTAGTACAGAGTATTCCAAAATGAAAATGGGTGGGTGGCAAACCAGTAGAGTTTGGTTGAGCAGATATTGTCTTCCCTGAATAGCCTGAAGGCCAGTTAGGGGGAGATTTGGGGTGAGTGATTATTTGTACCCTGGGTACCCCTGGAACTATAGCAGGGTGACACCCCAATGTTTCTATATATCTGTAACCTTGTTATGAGCTAAGGGGGCCCAGTCTGAAGGTCAGTTAGGGGGAGATTTGGGGTGAGTGTTTATTTGTACCCTGGGTACCCCTGGAACTATAGCAGGGTGACACCCCAATGTTTCTATATATCTGTAACCTTGTTGTGAGCTAAGGGGGCTCAGTCTGAAGGTCAGTTAGGGGGAGATTTGGGGTGAGTGCTTATTTGTACCCTGGGTACCCCTGGAACTATAGCAGGGTGACTGTTACCCCAATGTTTCTATATATCTGTAACCTTGTTATGAGCTAAGGGGGCCCAGTCTGAAGGTCAGTTAGGGGGAGATTTGGGGTGAGTGTTTATTTGTACCCTGGGTACCCCTGGAACTATAGCAGGTGACACCCCAATGTTTCTATATATCTGTAACCTTGTTATGAGCTAAGGGGGCCCAGTCTGAAGGTTA
Source organism: Xenopus petersii (assembly GCA_038501925.1). NCBI lineage: Eukaryota > Metazoa > Chordata > Amphibia > Anura > Pipidae > Xenopus > Xenopus petersii. The sequence goes on along the minus strand of CM076678.1, from coordinate 4,877,815 downwards.
GGGGGAGATTTGGGGTGAGTGCTTATTTGTACCCTGGGTACCCCTGGAACTATAGCAGGGTGACTGTTACCCCAATGTTTCTATATATCTGTAACCTTGTTATGAGCTAAGGGGGCCCAGTCTGAAGGTCAGTTAGGGGGAGATTTGGGGTGAGTGTTTATTTGTTCCCTGGGTACCTCTTAAGAACAAGAGTACAGTACAAACTATAAAACACATTTGGCTGATTCTTCTGTTTCAGATGTAGATATACTTTTCAAATGATTAAGACATCGGTTCAATTAGCCAACTGTATATTGTGAAGGGACTGCAGCCAAAATTTCCACCCACTGATTCATTTTCCTGTTTATCTATATTTAATATTATTGTTGTTGGTCAAAGAATGATTCCCAAATTGGAAAAAGTCCCTTAAAATCTGTTTATCTGAAACTGAATGTTATACTTAGTGTAGCTTGCACCTCTTAATTTTATTGTTATTTTACATTTTGGGTCAAGAAGATCCTTTTCACAGTCTTAGGTGCTTTTTCTTGCTCAATCTGCTCTCAGTTTCGGGATTTAGTTATCTCACTATAATGGGAAAGACAGACTTGACAGCACAAGACTCCCTCTGACCACAGTTTAGTTTTTCTGCCTGTAAACGTCAAAACTTATTTGATAATTTCCAAAATAAACCTTCATTTATCTTCCCTACATTATGTATGCCAGAAGGTTTATTTTTATTAAAGAGAATGACATTCACACAGCTCAACTGAGGATTTTGTTGTTATTTTGGTTTTCCAGAAATTTTAGACAAAGCCTCTTGTTTTTCAACTTTGTAAGATATCTCCTTAGCTCGTAACAAGGTCATAACATCGGGGTAACAGTCTCCCTGCTATAGTTCCAGGGGTACCCAGGGTACAAATAAACACTCACCCCAAATCTCCCCCTAACTGACCTTCAGACTGGGCCCCCTTAGCTCATAACAAGGTTACAGATATAAAGAAACATTGGGGTGTCACCCTGCTATAGTTCCAGGGGTACCCAGGGTACAAATAAACACTCACCCCAAATCTCCCCCTAACTGACCTTCAGACTGGACCCCCTTAGCTCATAACAAGGTTACAGATATATAGAAACATTGGGGTGTCACCCTGCTATAGTTCCAGGGGTACCCGGGGAACAAATAAGCACTCACCCCAAATCTCCCCCTAACTGGCCTTCAGACTGGGCCCCCTTAGCTCATAACAAGGTTACAGATATATAGAAACATTGGGGTAACAGTCACCCTGCTATAGTTCCAGGGGTACCCAGGGTACAAATAAACACTCACCCCAAATCTCCCCCTAACTGACCTTCAGACTGGGCCCCCTTAGCTCATAACAAGGTTACAGATATATAGAAACATTGGGGTAACAGTCACCCTGCTATAGTTCCAGGGGTACCCAGGGTACAAATAAACACTCACCCCAAATCTCCCCCTAACTGACCTTCAGACTGGACCCCCTTAGCTCATAACAAGGTTACAGATATATAGAAACATTGGGGTGTCACCCTGCTATAGTTCCAGGGGTACCCGGGGAACAAATAAGCACTCACCCCAAATCTCCCCCTAACTGGCCTTCAGACTGGGCCCCCTTAGCTCATAACAAGGTTACAGATATATAGAAACATTGGGGTAACAGTCACCCTGCTATAGTTCCAGGGGTACCCAGGGCACAAATAATCACTCACCCCAAATCTCCTCCTAACTGACCTTCAGACTGGGCCCCCTTAGCTCATAACAAGGTTACAGATACATAGAAACATTCAGGCCCGGACTGGCAATCTGTGGGTTCTGGCAAATGCCAGAGGGGCTGCTATAAGGTCCCATAGAAAATCAGTATTTAGTGGGCTGATTGGGCCTCTGTGTACCTGAAATGCCAGTGCCTATTTTGATTCTCAGTCCAAAGCAGGAAACATTGCGGTATAGAGTTAGAGACAGACACGAGATAGCGAAACGGACACGAGATAGCGAGACGGAGATCGACAGAGGGAGATGATATAGATGATATTGATAGATGAATTGCGAGATGGATCGCCACTTCTTCTGAGCAACTAATCTCCCCAAACTGCCTTCCCACCAGCTAGAATCGCCAGCGGGATCCCACTCGGTAGACTAAGCGCTCCGAGTGCAATCCCGCCGGCGATTTTGATTCTAGCTGGCGGGAAGAAGAAGAGGTGATTTGTCGCCGGGTGACTAAATCTCCCCGAATCTTTGCGTGTGTCTCGGCCCTAAACACTTTTGGTATTACTGTTCCTTTAATGAACCCCCCTACCACATTAGTATGTCCCAGCTGTGTTTGGCCAGAGAGGTGACCCCCCTCTCCCCTGTTTCATTGGGTGCCAATCAAAAGACTAAATCTCAGTTATCTCAGGAGTGGCCTCATTGTGTGTTGGTGGCGTTTCACTGATAAGATCAAGTGTAAATGAAAGGAAAGTCTTCCGGAAATCCTGCACCTTCATGTTTCTCCTGCCTGGAATAATAGCCGTGATATTGTATTATTATTATTATTATTATTGTATTATTATTAGTTTAGGAACAGGTCCCACCACACCTCTATCAGTAGTTCTGCTACATTCTGTTCATTTTTCTCAGTTGGTCTCTATAGTTGGCCAATCCTGTTTGAGGCAAGATGGGGTGCGCTCCTGAGGGGTGATGGCTGGGGGTCATAGTAATGGAGGGGGTTGGATTGCACTGGGCAACATTCGGCTTAGGTTTCTATGAAATTTTCACCTGTAAAATGCGGATTGTAAGGATCAGATTGATTAGGGTGTCAGGAAAGATTGAAACAAATGGGGGAAGACAAATTTCGCTTGGTCATACTCTGCCTTCCTACTCCGGCTCAGCCCCTCTGTGATACATTAGTGAATTGGCAGCAAGAATCTGGCAGTTTAATCTGTTCCTTTTTTTAGCCCCTCGGTGCTACAGATGTTAATGCTTTATTTGAAGCTTTGTGTATTTATCTCCAGATCAGCTTGAAAAAAAACGACTGTAAACCCCCGCATTTGTTCTTCATGAGTCAGAAACAGCAGTGAAAACAATATAATGAGCACTCTGGGCCTTTCAGTGGACGGGGTGTAACGATACAGGTTATACTATTCTGCACCCATGTGTACTAACAACTTCTGTCTGATACTATACACTCTCGCTTTATTTATTTATGAAGATGTCATGAGGATGCTGGGAGTTGTGGTCCCCAGGTGGGGGCATCTCTCTCTCTCTCGTAGAAAGAGAAACTTTTTTTAGGAAGTGTATGACACCAGCCAGATCTCACTGGAACCAATCGGCAGATATCTTTTTGCTGGTTCCGTGCAGTTGTAATTGAAAGCAAAAATCGGAATTAAGGGAAGGAATGTTCTGGGCACACAATAAGCTATACCCTCATACTGTACTGTCTAAGGGAATCAATATGGCACCTCCTCCTCCCATATGTATAAATACAAATATACAGAGAAGGAATGTTCTGGGCACACAATAAGCTATACCCTCATACTGTACTGTCTAAGGGAATCAATATGGCACCTCCTCCTCCCATATGTATAAATACAAATATACAGAGAAGGAATGTTCTGGGCACACAATAAGCTATACCCTCATACTGTACTGTCTAAGGGAATCAATATGGCACCTCCCTCCTCCCATATGTATAAATACAAATACACAGAGAAGGAATGTTCTGGGCACACAATAAGCTATACCTTCATACTGTACTGTCTAAGGGAATCAATATGGCACCTCTCTCCCCCCATATGTATAAATACAAATATACAGAGAAGGAATGTTCTGGGCACACAATAAGCTATACCCTCATACTGTACTGTCTAAGGGAATCAATATGGCACCTCCTCCCATATGTATAAATACAAATATAACGAGAAGGAATGTTCTGGGCACACAATAAGCTATACCCTCATACTGTACTGTCTAAGGGAATCAATATGGCACCTCCTCCTCCCATATGTATAAATACAAATATACAGAGAAGGAATGTTCTGGGCACACAATAAGCTATACCCTCATACTGTACTGTCTAAGGGAATCAATATGGCACCTCCCTCCTCCCATATGTATAAATACAAATACACAGAGAAGGAATGTTCTGGGCACACAATAAGCTATACCTTCATACTGTACTGTCTAAGGGAATCAATATGGCACCTCTCTCCCCCCATATGTATAAATACAAATATACAGAGAAGGAATGTTCTGGGCACACAATAAGCTATACCCTCATACTGTACTGTCTAAGGGAATCAATATGGCACCTCCTCCCATATGTATAAATACAAATATACAGAGAAGGAATGTTCTGGGCACACAATAAGCTATACCCTCATACTGTACTGTCTAAGGGAATCAATATGGCACCTCCTTTCCATATGTAAAAGTACAAGAGAAGATTGTTCTCTGTATAAAGGCTGCTCGTGCTGTAAGTTTTTTGTAACGAAGTTGATTTGCCCTTTAAATATTCTCGCTGTCTCCCATCTTGCTTTGCGGATGCTGCAGTGATAGAGCAGAGGAGTGGCTGTGAGTCAGGAGTTTGGGGGGCCCCAGTACATGACCTGTGTCGCTGGCAGATAGAACAGTTATTTGCCGGGAATGTGTGACATTTCAGTGTTCCGCTTTTGTGGAATGCGATGTGGGAACTTCCGGGAAGTGCATAACTTTGCCTTGAGAGGGAAGATTGAGGCTGCGGGGCAGGGAGCCTATCCAGGAACAAGACTATCAATCTGTGAGTCAGGGGATCACTTTCTCTAGTCTTGCACTGCTGGTTATAGCTCAGTACTGCGCCCCTGCACTGCTGACATGGACTCCTGGCTTGATAGGGGAAGAGGTGTATGGACTGTACAGGCCCCATGCTAGGCTGCTGAGCTGCATACGTTTCTTTATAACAAAAAAAATAATGCTTTGTGCTTCTATACCAGCCCAAGGCAACCACAACCCTTTAGCAGGGAAGATCTGTGTCGCCAAAGATGCCCCAGTAGCTCCTCATCTTCTTCTCTGCTGTTTCCCAGCACATGCTCTGTGCTGCTGACTAGGGTTGCCACCTGTCTGGATTTTACCCGGACAGCCCAGTTTTTGGAAGGGCCGTCCTGGTGTGAAAAGGAAATTCGGACAGGACATTGAAGTGAATGACATGGCGATCAGCCAATCGCTTATCCGCTCCGGCCCCTACTTCACCTGTCCCGCCCCCTACTTTACCCAACCGCCCCTGACATCATCCGGTCCGCCCCAATGTCATTGCCCCACCCCCTGACATCACCAGCCCGCCCCTGCCCTGTTGTAGGGACTGACACACAAAATACTGAGTATATATAATATTAATGTCACAATATTAGTCTGATTAGTAAATAACTGAGATGATTGGTACATGGCGGCTCCGAAACCAGCACAATTAGCACCAGAATTTAATCATCAGCCCTGAAGCATCAGTTTATACGACAGACAAACCTCGTTTTCTTCTTGATCATTTGCAACGACCCCTAAGTTTTGCTCGAAGCCCACTGAGCATGTGCAGTGCCACCGACACTCCTAACAAGATCCAAGTTGGGAGATTCCTGTGTCAGCTCTGCAGGCCTGGATCATTAGTACTATTCACGCGCTGAACTCTTAAGGCTGGTGCAATACATTCACCCTATGAAACGTGGCTTTTCCAGCAATGTTGATTTTTAGGGTTTAGTTGTCCTTTAAGGAGACGTGAGTAGAATCACGTTGCCTCGCTCATTGTTGGCCGCTGGCTTGTCTGGGTGAATAAGCAGCTCTGGGTTGATGTGCGTCGTGGCACGTCCCTTCATAATCTGTCCTTAGCCCTGTAACCTTATCTGCGTGCCAAGATAATGTAAAGCAATGCAGGCGCTGTAACCCTTTGTGTCCTGCTTTAACTGCCACGCTATGGTCGGCTTATCCTCTTAATACCCATTTGGGGTGCACACGGCGCTTGGGATTCCCGACAATTACTCACTTAATAGGAGAATAGGACGGGATAAGATGGGACTTTCATATAAAACACTAAAAAGTAACAGCAGGAATGTGTGTGGGTATATGGAGATTTTACTGGCAGCTAGGGTTGCCACCCGGCCGGTATTTTACCGGCCTAGCCGGTAAAACACCTGCCAAGGCCGGGGCCAGTATTACAAATTTACCAGCAATGTAGCTGCCGATAATTTGTAATACTCCTAACAAAAGCCCTCGGCCGCCCCCCACCTGCTCAGAATTTACCTTTTTCCTGTCTTCTGGCCAATCATGCGTTTAGGCCCCACCCCCTTATGTCATGGCACACCCCTTTCTATGTCACGGCCCACAATAAGCTATACCCTCATACTGTACTGACTAAGGGAATCAATATGGCACCTCCTCCTCCCATATGTATAAATACAAATATACAGAGAAGGAATGTTCTGGGCACACAATAAGCTATACCCTCATACTGTACTGTCTAAGGGAATCAATATGGCACCTCCCTCCTCCCATATGTATAAATACAAATATACAGAGAAGGAATGTTCTGGGCACACAATAAGCTATACCCTCATACTGTACTGTCTAAGGGAATCAATATGGCACCTCCTCCTCCCATATGTATAAAATACAAATATACAGAGAAGGAATGTTCTGGGCACACAATAAGCTATACCCTCATACTGTATTGTCTAAGGGAATCAATATGGCACCTCCCTCCTCCCATATGTATAAATACAAATATACAGAGAAGGAATGTTCTGGGCACACAATAAGCTATACCCTCATACTGTACTGTCTAAGGGAATCAATATGGCACCTCCCTCCTTCCATATGTATAAATACAAATACACAGAGAAGGAATGTTCTGGGCACACAATAAGCTATACCCTCATACTGTACTGTCTAAGGGAATCAATATGGCACCTCCCTCCTCCCATATGTATAAATACAAATATACAGAGAAGGAATGTTCTGGGCACACAATAAGCTATACCCTCATACTGTACTGTCTAAGGGAATCAATATGGCACCTCCTCCTCCCATATGTATAAATACAAATATACAGAGAAGGAATGTTCTGGGCACACAATAAGCTATACCCTCATACTGTATTGTCTAAGGGAATCAATATGGCACCTCCCTCCTCCCATATGTATAAATACAAATATACAGAGAAGGAATGTTCTGGGCACACAATAAGCTATACCCTCATATTGTACTGTCTAAGGGAATCAATATGGCACCTCCCTCCTTCCATATGTATAAATACAAATACACAGAGAAGGAATGTTCTGGGCACACAAATAAGGCTATATCCTCATACTATACTGTCTAAGGGAATCAATATGGCACCTCCTCCTCCCATATGTATAAATAGCAAATATACAGAGAAGGAATGTTCTGGGCACACAATAAGCTATACCCTCATACTGTACTGTCTAAGGGAATCAATATGGCACCTCCCTCCTCCCATATGTATAAATACAAATATACAGAGAAGGAATGTTCTGGGCACACAATAAGCTATACCCTCATACTCTACTGTCTAAGGGAATCAATATGGCACCTCCCTCCTCCCATATGTATAAATACAAATATACAGAGAAGGAATGTTCTGGGCACACAATAAGCTATACCCTCATACTGTACTGTCTAAGGGAATCAATATGGCACCTCCCTCCTTCCATATGTATAAATACAAATACACAGAGAAGGAATGTTCTGGGCACACAATAAGCTATACCCTCATACTGTACTGTCTAAGGGAATCAATATGGCACCTCCTCCTCCCATATGTATAAATACAAATATACAGAGAAGGAATGTTCTGGGCACACAATAAGCTATACCCTCATACTGTACTGTCTAAGGGAATCAATATGGCACCTCCCTCCTCCCATATGTATAAATACAAATATACAGAGAAGGAATGTTCTGGGCACACAATAAGCTATACCCTCTATACTGTACTGACTAAGGGAATCAATATGGCACCTCCTCCTCCATATGTATAAATACAAATATACAGAGAAGGAATGTTCTGGGCACACAATAAGCTATACCCTCATACTGTACTGTCTAAGGGAATCAATATGGCACCTCCTCCTCCCATATGTATAAATACAAATATACAGAGAAGGAATGTTCTGGGCACACAATAAGCTATACCCTTCATACTGTACTGTCTTAGGTAATCAATATGGCACCTCCCTCCTCCCATATGTATAAATACAAATATACAGAGAAGGAATGTTCTGGGCACACAATAAGCTATACCCTCATACTGTACTGTCTAAGGGAATCAATATGGCACCTCCCTCCTCCCATATGTATAAATACAAATATACAGAGAAGGAATGTTCTGGGCACACAATAAGCTATACCCTCATACTCTACTGTCTAAGGGAATCAATATGGCACCTCCTCCTCCCATATGTATAAATACAAATATACAGAGAAGGAATGTTCTGGGCACACAATAAGCTATACCCTCATACTGTACTGTCTAAGGGAATCAATATGGCACCTCCTCCTCCCATATGTATAAATACAAATATACAGAGGAGGAATGTTCTGGGCACACAATAAGCTATACCCTCATACTGTACTGTCTAAGGGAATCAATATGGCACCTCCTCCTCCCATATGTATAAATACAAATATACAGAGAAGGAATGTTCTGGGCACACAATAAGCTATACCCTCATACTGTACTGTCTAAGGGAATCAATATGGCACCTCCTCCTCCCATATGTATAAATACAAATATACAGAGAAGGAATGTTCTGGGCACACAATAAGCTATACCCTCATACTGTACTGTCTAAGGGAATCAATATAGCACCTCCTCCTCCCATATGTATAAATACAAATATACAGAGAAGGAATGTTCTGGGCACACAATAAGCTATACCCTCATACTGTACTGTCTAAGGGAATCAATATGGCACCTCTCCTCCCATATGTATAAATACAAATATACAGAGAAGGAATGTTCTGGGCACACAATAAGTTCTTATCTTTACGGTGGTATTTGTGTCTTGTTCAGTAGGACAAATAGTGATAAGCAGTGGAATAATCCCATTTGTGCTGCTCTTCCTATTCCAGTAAGGAGTGTAACAGGAGGAATTAAGATATTACTTTCACTTTTTAGGAAATGGATATATTTGGCCGTCGGTCACTCGTTTCTTTGAATAAAAACTCTCCCAACAGTTCTGGATTTGGATTTGGGTTTTTCCTTTCCATGCTGGAAACATCCAGGGGGAAAGAACCAAGTTTTATCTTGGAAACAAGAAACAAAGGGCAACAATACAAGTGTCATCTGAAATCCTTGCACCTGCTGCCATTATTCCCGTCACTTTCCTTTATTGGGCTTTTCTGGGGGATGTGTTTGTTGTATAAAAGCAATAATTGATCCCTAACTCCACACTTTCCCCAGGATCCAAGGACTAAAGTGTAATTGCAGTTGGGTTATTAAACGGGCAGTAAACAGTATAAACCTCTACACATGCACTGCGACCACCCCTTCTCTCCCAGGGCAATTGGTTTAAATTGAGATAATGAGCTCTGTTTAACCAAACCCCCTCCCTTCCCTAAGCAGCAGCCAGTGGTGTAATTATAGAGGAAGTAGAGGGCCTGGACTGTGGGGTCTGCTTCCTTTATAGCCAACAAGAACCACCCCTCCCTTCCTGAGCCGCTTTGTTAACTGGGGAAGCGGAGTGTGACGACAAGGGCGGATGGTGGGCGGGGTCTAGGTGGATAGTTGGGGCAGTCTGGGCAGATAGTGGGCGGGGTCTGGGGTGGAGGCGGGGATTGGGCTGGAGGATGGGGTTCGGAGTGCGCTGGGCCCCTCTGAAGATTTGTTTTGCGGGGAGGGGACACTCTAGTTACACCCCTTTCAACAGCTTTTGGCAGGAACTTGCAAAGTGAAAGTGGTTTCAATTTTTAAAGTTTAGAGCAAGAATTAGCCTGTAGCTCTTGATTACTTGAAACATTTTGGTGCATCCTTTTTGCCTTTATATTTAGTCTCTGGATATTTATACTGTCTCTCTCTCTCTCTCTCTCTCTCTCTATATTTATACTTTATTTTTTATTTTTCTTTTAAGGGGTGGTTCACCTTTAATTAAACTTGTAGTATGTTTTACAATGACTAATTCTAAGCACCTTTTCAACTGGCCTTCATTACTTATTTTTTATGTATTTGAATTATTTGAATTCTTCTTCTGACTTTTCCAACTTTGAAATGGGGGTCACTGACCCCCTCTAAAAAAACAAATGCTCTGTAAGGGTCAGGGCACACGCTCAGATTCGGGGAGATTAGTGAGGCAACTTCAGCTCTTCTTCGGGGCGACTAATCTTCCCAAAATGCCTCCCGCCGACGATTTACATTCTAAAGTAGTCGCCCCGAAGAAGCGGAGATTCGTCGCGACTAATCTCCCCGAATCTGAGCGTGTGTCTGCCTAAGGCTACAAATGGATTGTTATTGCTACTTTTTATTCCTTATCTTTCTATTCAGGCCTCTACTATTCATATTCCAGTCTCTTATTTAAATCAGTGCATGGTTGCTAGGGGAATTTGGACTCTAGCAACCAGACTGCTGAAATTACAAACTGGAGAGCTGCTGAATAAAAAGCTAAATAAATCAAAAACCACAAATAATAAAAAATGAAAACCAATTACAAATTATCTCAGAATATCCCTCTCTACATCATACTAACAGTTAATTTAAAGGGGCACAACCCCTTTAACAAGATATGGTGTTTTTCCCCATTGGACTCGTAGCTGTGAGAGTCACTTGTAGAAGTTTTATGTGATGTTTATGTGAGTTTATTCTGGACTGGAAAGGTACCAAGTGAATGGATTGTATTAAATCCTTGGCACGGGGGAGCTCTGCATGCAGACGCGCACGTTGGAGGGTCACACGGGAGCTGCCATGTGTTTTTGTTACCTTGGTACATTTTATGCCATTTTTTGCAGTGTTTATTACCCAATCCAAACAAGACTTTAGTTTTCTATATTATCTGTTGTATTAGTCGGAGGGATATCCCCCTGGTACCAGGGAATGGGCTGCTCTGTGTCTGACCCCCCCTCTCAAGTTTAACAAGAGTGTCAGCTCCCGTTATTCCCTCTGCCATTTCTCTTCAAGGCCATTTGATTTGCTCCCTGTCAATCACGTCTGTCCCATTATGTCTGTAAAGCCGCCCCCCATCTGCCCCAATGTGAAAGGGTCACCGAAAATAATCTTCCGTTAAAGGAAAATACACTCGAGGGATTTGTTATTCTGTTCTGGAATGTGAGGCTTTTGTTTTTACATTTATAACCAAACCAGTATTTGTGATTAAATTTGACTATTTGTCAGTGGGAAAATAATTTGCCTATTTAATACTTACTGTAGTAGTTTCTGGACAAACTAAGGGGACTGTTCCTGCTGAATTGTGCTTAGTACAGGGAATACCTATGCTGCCATAGTTTTATGGGATCTCTCTGTACAGACTATGAGCAAACTTAGGGGCTGTTCCTGCTGAATTGTGCTTAGTACAGGGAATACCTATGCTGCCATAGTATTATGGGATCTCTCTGTACAGACTATGAGCAAACTTAGGGACTGTTCCTGCTGAATTGTGCTTAGTACAGGGAATACCTATGCTGCCATAGTTTTATGGGATCTCTCTGTACAGACTATGAGCAAACTTAGGGGCTGTTCCTGCTGAATTGTGCTTAGTACAGGGAATACCTATGCTGCCATAGTTTTATGGGATCTCTCTGTACAGACTATGAGCAAACTTAGGGACTGTTCCTGCTGAATTGTGCTTAGTACAGGGAATACCTATGCTGCCATAGTTTTATGGGATCTCTCTGTACAGACTATGAGCAAACTTAGGGGCTGTTCCTGCTGAATTGTGCTTAGTACAGGGAATACCTATGCTGCCATAGTTTTATGGGATCTCTCTGTACAGACTATGAGCAAACTTAGGGGCTGTTCCTGCTGAATTGTGCTTAGTACAGGGAATACCTATACTGACATAGTTTTATGGGATCTCTCTGTACAGACTATGAGCAAACTTAGGGACTGTTCCTGCTGAATTGTGCTTAGTACAGGGAATACCATAGTTTTATGGTTTGTTTCTTGCATGTAAGAACTAATTATTATCAGGCTGTAAAATACAAGCAGCATTCCATCCTGATATGAGGCAATACCAGCATTTATCATCATGTTGGTCCCCTTGGGTTTATGCAAAGTCCTTCCTGCTCTCTGTCAATCATTCCCTATTCTTGAAATGGACAGCTTATTAACCCATTGAATATACATACCAAGTAGGGCTATTGTAGGAGATTTAAATGAGCACTTTTTTATACATTGTTTATTATTATTGGTTAATATTAGAGGGAGTTGCCACACTGAGTTACAATGTGGCAGAATGGTGCTAAGCATTCCCTTGTACTAAGCACAATTCAGCAGGAACAGTCCCTAAGTTTGCTCATAGTCTGTACAGAGAGATCCCTTAAAACTATGGCAGCATAGGTATTCCCTGTACTAAGCACAATTCAGCAGGAACAGTCCCTAAGTTTGCTCATAGTCTGTACAAAGAAATCCCATAAAACTATGACAGCATAGGTATTCCCTGTACTAAGCACAATTCAGCAGGAACAGTCCCTAAATTTGCTCATAGTCTGTACAGAGAGATCCCATAAAACTATGGTACATAGGTATTCCCTGTACTAAGCACAATTCAGCAGGAACAGTCCCCTAAGTTTGCTCATGGTCTGTACAGAGAGATCCCATAAAACTATGGCAGCATAGGTATTCCCTGTACTAAGCACAATTCAGCAGGAACAGCCCCGTAGATGTTAATTGTTACATTATAACACTGGAGAAAGCAAAGCAAGAACAGAACAGCCTATTGAAGCCTTCACGGAAATATAAAGGTGATAAATTAGTTTTGTTTCTGTTTAATGATGGATTCCAGGGGTATTTATAATGACATGGTGAAAGCATCTTTTTATGAAGGGCGAGATATTAAAGAAGTCTCATGAGGAAGCAGGAACCTGGGTTGGAGATTGCTGCTCGTGTCGTATATTCAGACTTTGCTACTGAATTCCAAATGATGTCAAGGAGCAATAAACAATGTGCAAAGTTTCTCCTTTTTCATTGAAGTACTAAAAACATAATTTTTCCTCTTTCGTTTTGTCACTGGCTCATCTTTGCTTAAAGGAGAACTAAATTCTAAACTTAAGTCTGGAAATATTGTGTTTTATCTATTAAACTCACTGTACCAGCCCAGGGGTTCAGCAGCCGATAATAGAAAAAGTTAAGTTTCCCCCAGCAGCTCCCCATCTTGGATCTTGTTAGGCATCTTGTGTGTGAGTCAGTGGCACTGCACATGCTCAGTTGCTGCTGTTGGGAAGCTGAGCTTAGGGAGTGTAGGGAAATAATCAAACCATTCGCTGAAAGTGAGGTTCATCTGCATTAGAAACTGATGCTACAGGCCTGATTGATCTTAATCAGTTCTGATGCAGGCTGCACTGCTATCAGTGATATATTGTAGGGATGCACCGAATCCAGGACTCGGCTTGGGATTCGACCAGGATTCGGCCTTTTTCAGCAGGATTTAGATGCGGCCGAATCCTTCTGCCGGGCCAAACCGAATCCTAATTTGCGTATGCAAATTAGGGGCCAGGAGGGAAATCACGTGACTTTTTTGTCACAAAACAAGGAAGTAATTAATGTTTTCCTCTTCCCACCCATAATTTGCATATGCAAATTAGGATTTGGGTTGGGTTTGGTGTTCGAGCGAATCCAAAATAGTGGATGCGGTGCATCCCTAATATATTCTATACTCTACAGTATATATACTGGATATATTGTCTAGGGATGCACCGAATCTACTTTTTTGGATTCGGCCGAACCCCCGAATCCTTCACGAAGGATTCGGCCGAATACCGAACCAAATCCGAACTCTAATTTGCATATGCAAATTAGGGGTGGGAAGGGGAAAACATTTTTTTACTTCCTTGTTTTCTGACAAAAAGTCACTCAATTTCCCTCCCTGCCCCTAATTTGCATATGCAAATTCGGATTCGGTTCGGCCGGGCAGAAGGATTCGGCCGCATCCAAATCCTGCTGAAAAAGGCCGAATCCTGGCCGAATCCCGAACCGAATCCTGGATTCGGTACATCCCTAATATATTGTATATATATACCGGATATATTGTCAGTGGGTCGCTAAGTTCAGGTAAGTGACATCAGCACAAAGCAAGTGCTGGGAATCCGACTTGGGCGTTTTCAGGGGCACAGATCTTCCATATTAAAGGAATGTGGGGACCTTGGACCGGTAAAGAACCCCAATACATAATATAGGTTTTTTGGCATATTTCCAGCAATAAAATGGAGTTCTTTGCCCTTTGTTGTTTTAGAGCTTGTGACACTATGGTTTTTATTAAGGATGCACCGAGTCCACTATTTGGTGGATCTTTTTCGAGAAGGATTCGGCCGAATACTGACCCGAATCCAAATTCTAATTTGCATATCCAAATTAGTGGTGGCAAGGAGAAAACATTTTTCACTTCCTTGTTTTGTGACAAAAAGACACGCAATTTCCTTCCCTGCCCCTAATTTGCATATGCAAATTAGGCTTCGGATACGGTTCAGCCGGCAGAAGGATTAGGCCGAATCCCAAACTGAATCCTGGATTCGGTAGTTTTGTTTTTATGCCTTTTTTTGCTCTTGAATGAATTGTTTAGAAATTAAATAATTGTGAAAGAGCTTGCAATTAGTAAAGGAAAGGCCCATTCCCGTGCCGGATCACCACAGCAGCAGTTCCCAAATCCAGAGGCCCCGGGAGATAAGAAGCAGACGCCTTTATGATTTGTGGCCTCCCATTAGCCTCCTTCTTCTAATATCCCCACGGGCGGAAGTCATATCTTATATAATACCAGTGCAGGAATGTTTATGAAAGCGATGGGGTGGGGAGGGAGCCCTGTAGACTTGTCATTATGGGACAGATGGATCTTTTTGCCGTTGGACAGACAGCCTGCAGCCCTTACCCTCCCTCTGTGGAGCAGTTTAGATAAGCCTCATTAGTTAGATAAACCCTTGGCTTTGCTTCCTTGTCTGGAGCAGTCGGTATTTGCAGTTTAGGGGCTCCAGATATTCTGCCATCAATATGGAACATGATGATGATGATGACGAGGATGTTGGTGATGAAGTAAGAGCTTGTGTTGGAGGAGGACTCGGTGGACATGGTGGGAAGATCTTGCTTTCCTTTCCATGGGACTGACACTAATCCCTCTGGCAAAAAAGAGCAGGACAGAATGGAAGGGTGATCATGGGCACATTTGGCTGTGTTTGCTGCACCCGGTGGAGGATCAGGGCTTGGTCATAAAGTAAGTCAGCTTTATCAGAAAGGTCTATATAAATACACCAGTAACCCCTCAAAGTAATGCTGCTCTGAGACCTCTGTCAAAAGAAACATCACATTTCTTTCCTTCTATTGTGTACTCATGGGCTTCTGTATCACACTTCCTGTTTTCAGCTTAAACCTCCAGGGCTAGGGCTTGAGCATGCTCAGTTTGTTCCTCTCCCTCCTCCCTGATGTAATCTGAGCCCAGAGCGATGAGTGAGCAGGGAGAGACTCAAGCAGGAAGTGATGTCACACAAAGCTAATATGGCAGCTGCTATCCTAAACAAACAGAGAGAGAGAGGTTTACTCAGGTATGGTAAAGCATTCTGCAGAATAAATATAGTCTTATAGCTTGCACTGTTGTTGGCAATAAACTGCTTCGGTAGCTTTCCTTCACCTTTAAGGCTGATGGAGATGCTGATAAATCCATTTGGTCAGAGATCTCTTCCGCCCCATGTGATCACTGGAAAATCAAGTTATGGGGCTAGACATATTGTCAATTTCCCAGCTGCCCCAAGTCATGTGACTTGTGCTCTGATAAACTTCAATCACTCTTTACTGCTGTACTGCAAGTTGGAGTGATATCACCCCCCCCCCAGCAGCCTGACAACAGAACAATGGGAAGGTAACCAGATAACAGCTCCCTAACACAAGATAACAGCTGCCTGGTAGATCTAAGAACAACACTCAATAGTTAAAATCCATGTCCCACTGAGACACATTCAGTTACATTGAGAAGGAAAAACAGCAGCCTGCCAGAAAGCATTTCTCTCCTAAAGTGCAGGCACAAGTCACATGACCAGGGGCAGCTGGGAAATTGACAAAATGTCTAGCCCCATGTCAGATTTCAAAATTGAATATAAAAAAATCTGTTTGCTCTTCTGAGAAATGGATTTCAGTGCAGAATTCTGCTGGAGTAGCACTATTAACTGATGTGTTTTGAAAAAAAACATGTTTTCCGATGACAGGATCCCTTTAATTTTCCGCCGACTGTGTCCAGACGACCGAAATGGACAGCAGGTGGCGCTTTTGTTTCAAATGCATTATATTTGCAACTGCTAATATCTTGAAAATGAAAGGGAAATTAATTCATGTAAAGGGTTTATATTTCTTCTAAGTTTGCAACTGTGGGGAAAAATAAGTGGTGGTTGCACAAAGTGTCTTCCAGGCAATAACGTGTGGCTCCTGGAAGGCTTTGTACCCACGATTTGCATAAACTTATAAGGAAGAGAAAAATCATTCAGTGCGGGGGAACCTTTTTTTCGGATGAATACTCCATTCAAATGACTTCTGTTGGAACCACTCCATTGTTTGTTGATCTAAAGTCCAATCAAAGACGCCTTAATTGCTGCAATTCATGGTAGATGTCAAAAAGTAGGAGCCATTCGTAACCAACAGGGAAGCTCTTTACTTCTTTAGCTTGTATTTGTTTATCTTGCCCAATGGCCAGTCGGCATTTCCGACTCTAGAAACGGTGTGGCAAAACAATGAATTAACGGATATACAGTAGATCACAGAAATGTTTTGATGCCCTTTAATCTAGGAAAGTGCCCCTAAAATATTCAAGGGCCCATGAACAGCCCTGATCTAAGGGAAGGCAAACCTCGCTCATCAGATATTGCAGATATTCCCTCCACTGCTCATCCTGACTACATGTACTGTACCATTGAAACAATGAATCTGTAGACAACTCTCCTCCAGCCAAGACAATGGTTTGCATGCATCTCTCCTAATTCACAGGTCTTTTAATTATATAAATTAGAGTGCTGTATCCCAGGTATTTTGCAGGTTGTGGGTATAGGTTCATGTTTAAGGGTCTCAATATCTGCAAATCCGCATCTTCTGATGACGTCTGATGATGCAACTTCTGGATTGTGTTGATGGAACATCTCGTTTCATGGTGACCTGCCAGTAGTGAGTTGGGTTGCGGATATGGCATTATTTGCAACCAGATCAGGTCCAAGAGGATGAACATTAGGGTTGTGGGTCAGGGTATTGGTAATTGGACATGCATAGGACCTCAGGCATGGTGGGAATTGGAGCTGAGGAACCCCGAGGGGAAGAGAAATGATAACCTGCTAGGTCAAGAGCTACTTAAAGGAGAATAACTTGGCAACGTGGCTGTTTTGGGATTGGTTCCGGCACTCCTGGCTCATAATGCCGACAGGTTAAGCATTTATAATCCCGGGTGACTTGTTCCCCTTCATGTCTGATTTGCTTGTCTAATCCAAAGGATACATTAAAGTGTTTAACAAAGCAAACTACATTGGAGCAATTAAATGTGGATTTGACATGTACATACATTCATGGCTCATTTGGGCAGATTAAGTGTCACATGTTTGACATGGCTTTTTGCGGTGCTGTTTCATATCATAGGTTTACATAAAGCACTGTCACTTTAATCCCTTCAAATCCCCTTAATAGTGGATTTCTTTGAGCCAGGTTGGGTACTGATATGTGCAGGATTAGCAGGCACTTAATTCAGTCTCCCTGCCGTATGACTGAGCTGCTAATTAGTTTATGTAAAATTCACCTGGTTCTTAAGGCTGACTCACCTGAATGGCTGCAGGGGCACCATTTTGGGGATTCTATTATTGTGTGTGACTTCCAGGGAAATAATGATGAGTAGATTGACATGAATCCCATGAGATCATAGTGTTTGCTGGTGGCTTGTTGGATTTGAGCCAAGAAGTTGAGCCCCTGGTTCAGGTGTTGAGTCAAACTTCAAGGAGGTCTCCTCTAATTTGCTGATGTAATAGTTCTGACCCCTACTCTATTGTGGCTGATCTCACCCATATCTTGAGTCGTTGAGAGGAGTTGGGTTTCGGTTATAAAGAAGAAGAGGACTTCATACTGGGTTGGAAAGTAGGGGCTTAGGATTGGTTTGGGGTTGAAAAACGGACCCACTCATTACTTCTGGTTAAGTAAGTTTGAAGTTAATAGTCGAAGTTCTAATTTCCAAAATGGGGACAATGTTGGGCATGTTTGGTGGAGCTGTACCTAGAAACATAGCTTTGCCAATGTATCAGAGACATAACATTCTGGTATAGCATGAGATATGCCATGGGGTAACCCAAGGAATCATTTTAGGTGAACGCTAGACATAAACCTGAAATCTTTGACTATGGGTTAAACCCTCCACCACTTTGGTGCCACCAAGACTTGCCTTCAATATCATCCACAACTCCTTGGTCTAGAGCAGGGATCTCCAACCTTTTGAACCTGTGGGCAACATTCAGAAGTAAAAAGAGTTGGGGAGCAACACAAGCATGAAATATGTTCTTGGGGTGCAATATAAGTGCTGCGATTGGCCATTTGGTAGCCCCCTATGTGGATTGTCAACCTACATTGAGACTCTGTTTGGCAGTCTCCTGATTGGCCAGCAGAGAGTTATCGATGTCTACCTGACCTTGATAAAGCTGCCTAAGGAAGTACTTAGATAACGCCAAAAGCAGTCGGAATGGATCCTTCAATGGTCCATTGATAACGTTCAACAAAGATGCCCGAACTGTATTCCCCATACTGGAAAAAATGTTCTAACCAACCAATACCCATACGTGATCAAGCTTAAACCATCGGTACATTAGTAGAACATTGTTCTTACTGGTGGTCACCAACACTGTCCCACCTCTGTACCTCTTGTGATGCAAGACTTCGACTTAGAAATATGGTCTATGGTCAAAATTCAGCAATATGGACAGTCATCAGCGGGGATCCGACCCAGTTTATGGGATTGGGCAGGTGCCTCAAGAAACTACCTGTATCCCCAGGAATGGCCTTGCTTTAAGGCAAGGCTTTGGTCTCCCTCTACATCTTGTTTTTCTTACTATAAGACTGATTTACCCATTTATCCCAGGAAACCGCAAAAACAAATGGTGATACCACTTAAGAGGCGAATAGTTTGGTTCTGCTTTCCTGCCCGTTTGATATCTGTTTACTTTACAAGTGAGTGATTATCAGCGGGGCGGCCATGTGGCTTAGTCATTGGCCGGCATGTGACTGCGAGTGTCTGCTCCGAGAGGAATGCATAAGCTCTGCAAGAGTATGTGAGTATTCTGTATTCCTGCTCTTACATCTCCAAACACCGTCAAATAAACATTAGAAAATGTTTTGCAAATAATTATTTTTAGTAGAAATTCCTGTGACTCAGGGGGGGGCAGTTGTTTGTCTCGACGCCGATGCTCGTTGCGGCTATATTTAAACTATGCTGAGTGGCGGCATTAAAGAAAATCGTCTTGAGTTTTTGGCATTGTTTCCCGGCATGAATCAGTCATGTGCCACTGATATATCCTCATTAAAGAGTAGAGTACAGCTATTATAATATATATTTATAAGCCACTCTCCCTCTCTTGTAACGGGAGAAGTTCTGACCTTAAAACCAATACCAGTGGCAGCCATGGTCTCTACGGATTGCATGGGAGCCAATGGGAAATGAGCTTAGGTGGTGTCGCTCTTAGGTGCTTGATGTACTGATTTCCAATCGGTTCTTGCAATGGTCACTCAAGATGGCCAATGGTTTCTTGAGGATCAGAAATTGAAATGTCAGGTGCATCTTTGAGAAGTAATTATTTCTGCCCACAACCTTCAATATATGCTACATCGGATTTCCTAGAGGTATCCCCCGTTATTAAGCAGGAACAGCCCCTTCTCCTAAGCAGAATCCAGTAGGAACAGCCTCATGACCCAAACAGGAGCTATAGAAACTCACTAATACATAAAATTGATCATATATAAGAATTGTTACACTTATTTTGAGCTTTTATCTCTTTATTTTTCAAGGGCTCCAATGATGTTGTGGGTCTAGGAGAAAATCTCACTCTACCCTACCCCAAAACCAGCGCGGTTACCTACCAATATATCAGTCTAAAGGCTGACAGGAGCAGCCGAGAGCCCATCTGCCTTCCATCTGATGGTTTACCTTTTCCCCATAAGCCGTGGATTCCTCACTAACTGGAATGTTTATTGGCTTTGGGCAATGGAGATATGGAGCGTGCAAGACCTCCGCCAAGATCCCACTTAGCCGACTGACTAGAAAGCAAGTTTCATTTTCACTGCAGCTTTCATCATAATAAGGCTAAAACAATGTTTTCAATAAAAACTCAGTGTCCGGGCCGCCCCGAGTGTGAGCTTTCTTAGAGTTTGCAAGTAACATAAATGGAGCATTAGATCGCAGTGCATGAGTTAGAACTGTAGATTGCCTAGATTTTTCTATAAATAAATGTAGATTTATGTAATTTATTTTGGGGTCCTTATTTATCCCCTTTTTTATTTTATTCATATGCATGGGATGCTACCCTACCACTGATCATCAGAGCAACCAATTAATGTTGTCTATAGACTCTACTCAAATACAGGATGACCATGCAGTTCATATATATGTAGTAGCAGTTGGGCAACTCTTGCCTTCCTCCCGGGGCTTGGTTTCCCCTAAAATAGTTGGGACACTCGGATTTATAAATGGTCCGCGAATCTGAAATGAGAGCCTCATGGGGCATGAATGCTGATTTATGGATTGTGTATGTTGTATATGTGTAAAGATTCGGTGGAATTTCCTAATCGCCTAGGACATTATGAAGTGTTTATTGGGGTCAACAATCCTGGAAAATCCTTGGTATGATCCATTATTCATCGATAGAGCTTGTAGGCCCTTCCTGGTCCAGAAACAATGATGAACTTACTGAAGCTCAAAAAAGGAGCAGGGTCAGGTTCCTGTGCACGTGTTCAGGTCACTAATCCCGGTGATCCACACTGGCAGCAGGAAGTGAGGTCGATCAAGATGGCAGCTGTGATCAGTGGCACCAATCTCTGCTTTTTTCAATATGTCGGGGCTTAGTAAGGTTAAAAGTAGTTAGGGAGGGGCGTAACTAAGGAGAAAGCAGACCCTGAGGCTGCTGGGGGGCCCAGGAAGTATAGGGGCTCCATGAAGCCCTAATTCAATTTCAATAAAAATTGGTAAAACAGGTCAATCTCTAGACATTTTGGGGGCCTGAAAAATAATTTGCTATGGGGCCCAATAACTACTGGGGTCAATGTAAATTTCGAAACAGATTTGGGCTTTTTATGGGTATATGTACTAAGAGTTACACTTTTGGTTGAACGCAAGCATCTGATTGGTTGCTGTGGGTTACAAGACCTGATACAAACAACAAATGAATATTACAAATACAGGGCAAGCGCCGTTGAGCATTTGGACATAAAATACAGACCAGTACAGGAGGTAATGAGGCCCCTTTCCTTAAATGTTATTTATTATTTTTTCTTATAAATGAAGTTCCCTGGTGTTGGAGCATTTCTGATGCTATAATGTGTAATTTAGCAAAATACTGCCGGTGGCTTCCAATAATAAAGCTCAAAGGGAGACTTTCATAACCAAATATCAGTCTATCATCCTGTTTGGACAGATAGGGGCCTTATCAGAGGCAACCTGGCATCTCTCTCCGGGGGGGCCTTGTGTTATTCTTCTCTAATAAAACAATCATATTTCTTTTTCTTTGATCTGCGCTTTTGTTCTCTATGTAAAAAATAAATAAAAAACACAAAAACATCCGGCTCATTAAGGTGAGTTTGGCTTTCTCTGCACCTCACGGCGAAACCTCATGTTGGTTTTAATGAGCAATAAAAGAGCAGTTGACTATATTGGCTTTCAGTATAGACCAATGGTTGTTGGACCTTTCCAGTTCAAGGTCCCTTCCAGGAACCAGGACCCTCCTTAGCTCATAAGATCACAGATATGGGAAAATACGAGTGTATCGGTCACTATTCAGCCATTGTTCCAGGTATATGTAGGGCAGCAAATACTGTACATAGTCACCCCAAATCTCACCTTAATTCATATTATCTATGGTTTAAGGATTTCCTTCAGACAAGGACCACCCAGAAATGTTGATGCGATCCTCTCCATACAGGCCTGTAGTATGATTCGGTCATTTGCTTGGGGTCAAAGGATCCCAACATGCTCAACATGTGAGTGGCCAAATTGGTAAAGATTGGTGCCTCCCCAAATAAGTTGGTCTTTAGGTGTATGACCAGCTCTACTCTTTGTGTTTTTTTTAATTAACCAGGTCCCTGCTCTGAGATCCCTTCCCATTGGACTTGGGTTCAGGGACCCCTCTCCGCAACCCCCCACCGCCCCAGCTGCATGAGCCTCAGGGCAGATACACACGTATCACCAGGCGACAAACTGCCTCTTCATTGGGCGACTAATCTCCCCGAACTGCCTTCCCGCCAGCTAAAATCGATGGCGGGATGGCACGCGGAGAGCTTCGTTTTCCGAAGTTGCCAGAAGTTGCCTCACAAGGAATCTTTCAGGCGACTTCCGAAAACGAAGCTCTCCGCGTGCCATCCCGCCATCGATTTTAGCTGGCGGAAAGGCAGTTCGGGGAGATTAGTCAACCGAAGTAGAGGCGGTTTGTCGCCGGGTGACTAAATCTCCCCAAATCTTTGTGTGTGTCTCTGCCCTGAAGAACAAGGAAACCCTCAGATAGAGTATTTTAATGTACAAAAGTTTTTTTTGGGGGGGGGGTGCACAAAACCATATAATATATTAGAATTACAAAGCAAAGTTTTAGCGGAAATAATTCTCAGCAAGACTTTTGCTAGCCCTGCGTCGTCATTCGCAGACCCGTATGACCCAGGATAAATGCATTTGTACCAGTTCTGTCCATAGGTACGTCAAATAAGACTATATAGCTCTATTGTGCTGAATAAATCCTGCTTCTGTGAGCTCCTCTCCACCCCGAGGAATGGTTCATTCCAACCAAACTGGGTCAGACATGTTTACAAGTGGTTGAACGTGAGCACCCCCTTATCATCATAGTACATCATATGAAGCTATAAACATGATAAGGGAATTGGCCTTTGAATCTACCAACATATTTTAAGGAGCCTACAAAAAAAGGAGATTGCAGACAGGACCTTACGGCTACCATACCAGCCCACGGCCTCCATAGCCCTTTAGCAGTAAAAATCGGTGTCCCTGAAGATGTCCCAGTAGCTCCCCATCTATTCTGCTGATACCTGAGCTTAGGGACCCACTCACAGTATACAATGTATATAGAATATAACAGTCACAATGCAAGGCTGCTTAGTAATGAATTTAAACATCTGCTTCTGTGAAGGTAAAGCTCCCTTTCAGCTAATGGTTTGATGGTTTCCCTACACTCCCTAAGCTCAGCTTCCAAACAGTAGCCCACTGAGCATGTGCAGTGCCACTGACTCACACACAAGATGCCTAACAAGATCCAAGATGGGGAGCTGCTGAGGCCTGGATCATTACTGTTATCGGCTGCTGAACCCCTGGTCTGGTACAGTGAGTTTATTATTTAAGATAGAGAATTTCCAACCTTATGCCTTTTTAAGGCATTAGTTCTCCTTTAAGCGGTCCAAGCTGAGTCATTGAAGCTGGGCTAAAAAAAACAAGAAGGAACGTAGATAAAGGGGAATATTTTGCCAACAATGGGAAATTCTTAATAAAAAATTCTCCTTTCTCATCGCAACTTCTTCTATTAAGATAAAATATGCCGTCACCCTTTCATTATAAAAACCCCTGGATTCCCCATGAAGCACAAAATCCGCTTTATTTTCCTGTGTTAGGGCTTTTCTTTCTTTGCTTTGCCTTTTCCCGTTCTCGTAATGTAACAATGAAACAGCAACTTTCCGCCCTTTCTTCCTTATTACCCGCCTCACTACTTTTTATTTGGCCACATTTTTGTTTGTTGTTCTTTCTACAACTCATTTGTCGATAGCAAGTTCATTGTGTAAAATACAGCAGCATTTCTAGCCATATCCTTGTTTAGGGTTTTGTTCCCCTTTGACTGTAATTATAATGAATACTTAAAGGGCTTGTTCACCTTTAAATTAACTTCTAGTCTGATATCGAGAGGGATATTCTGAGACAATTTGCAATGGGTTTTCATTTTTTATTATTTGTGGTTTTTGACTTATTTAGATTTTTATTCAGCAGCTCTCCAGTTTGCAATTTCAGCCGTCTGGTTGCTAGGGTCCAAATTCCCCTAGCAACCATGCCTTGATTTGAATAAGAGACTGGAATATGAATAGGAGAGGCCTGAATAGAAAGATGAGTCATAAAAAGTAACAATAATGATAAATATGTAGCCTTAGGGCAGAGACACACTCTCAAATTCGGGGAGATTTAGTCGCACAACGATAAACCACCTTTTCTTCGGGGCGACTATTCTCTCCGAACTGCCTCCTGCCAGCTAGAATCCAAATTAGGGATTCACCTAATCCAGGATTCGGCTTTTATCAGCTGGATTCGGAGTCGGCCGAATCCATCTGCCTGTCTGAACCAATTCCGAATCCTAATTTGCATATGCAGATTAGGGACGGGGAGGGAAATCACGTGACTTTTTGTCACAAAACAAGGTAAAAAATGTTTTCCCCTTCCCACCCCTAATTTGCATATGCAAATTCGGATTTGGTATCTTGCTGAATCTTTCGCAAAGGATTTGGGTGTTTGGCCGAATTCAAAATAGTGGATTCGGTGCATCCCTAATCTAAATCACCGGCGGGATGGCACTCGTAGCGCTTCACTTTCCGAAGTCGCCCGAAGTTTCCTCGGGAGGTGACTTTGGAAATCGAAGCGCACCGATTGCCATCCCGCCGGCGATTTATATTCTAGCCGGCGAAGAAGTGGAGATTTGTCGCTGGATGACTAATCTCCCCGAATCTGATTGTGTGTCTCTGTCCTTACAGAGCATGTTTTTAGATTTGAAAGCTGGAAAGAGTCAGAAGCAAAATACCGGTAATTTAAAAAAAAATAAAGGCCAATTGAAAGGTTGCTTAGTAGGGATGCACCGAATCCACTATTTTGGATTCGGCCGAACCCCCGATTCCTAAGCATTGGATTCGACCGAACCGAACCCTAATTTGCATATGCAAATTAGGGGTGGGAAGGGGAATTTTTTTTTTACTTCCTTGTTTTGTGACAAAAAGTCACGCGATTTCCCTCTCCACCCCTAATTTGCATATGTAAATTAGGATTTGGTTCGGCCAGGCACAAGGATTCGGCCGAATCCTGTTGAAAAAGGCCGAATCCTGGCCGAATCCCGAACCGAATCCTGCATTCGGTGCTTCCCTATTGCTTAGATTTATCTGTTCTATAACATACTATGGGGCAGATTTATTAAGGTTCAAATGGTAAATTTGAATTTTTAAGTTGGACATTTTTGGACAAAACTCGAGTTGGGAAAAATCTAAACCTGAATTCAATTCAAATTTGAGATTTATTATACCTCGACCCTGGAAGTAACCCAAATTCGATAGTTTGTGTAGAAGTTAATGGCAGAGATCCGTTGACCCATTTAAGATGTGACTAGCCTTCCTGACATTCAAGGTTTTTTTTTTTCAGCAAAAAACTAGATTCGAATTACATTCGAGCTCGATTCGAGTTTTCGGGTCGGTAATATTCATTTAAATTTTAGACGTTTTTTTCTTAGATAAGATACTATTCATGTTTCGAGGTAATAAAAAACTCGAAAACCACTCAACCTTTGATAAAACCGCCCCTAAAAGTTAACTTAACGCGTTTATTTTCTCATTTACGGACGACGCAGGTTAATGTTTGCGAGGCTTTCCATACACAGAAGAGGGCGTTTGCGCGAGTGAAATATTAGGGACGGATGACGTGCGATAGATTTTCAGGAATTGTTTTGTTCGCGTGAATATAAATTCTCCACTTGGCCTGAATAACCGGGACCCTCGACCTAGTTTTTCGGGAAAGAATGTTGGCCCGGGTGCTCGGCTTCATGTTGGACGATTCTCCTGCGGACAATAAAAGTTCTTTACAGCTGTGAGAGAGATGAACTTGGTCGGAACCCACTGATATAATAATGTGCAATTCTCCGATCGTGCCAAATACACTTTACTGAGCTGGACTTGAAATTGCCTGTTCTTCATTTACATTTATATAGCGAAACTGCCAGCACAGGGCACAGGATTATTTGAGGCCCCGGTCACTGTGCAAGGTTTTTTTTAACGGCTTCTAATAGTTTACGTATTTGGGACGTTGAGTGCTGAAAAGAATACGTGCGTGGGAACCTTGCAAAATGGTTCTGTTTTCTGTTACTATCAGGCGACCCTAACCCGGTGTGCCTTCATTTATATACCCGGCTCGCACCCGTGGGTTTGGACGGCTCTTGCACAAAAGCTTCTGGTCCACGTTGAGCTCTTCTCCTGCCCGCGACCTAGCAGTGCCGGCTCCTAAATTTATAGACTCGCGCCTGCCCCACCCAGCAGTGAGGTCACAAAAGGGGTGGGTCTATAAATAGAAGCCGACGACTAACTGCTCCCAAGGCACGAAACGCGTAAGACTTTTGCTGTGATGTTTTTGCCACAATAAAAATCTTTTTTACTACATCAATTCGTTGAGTGTGGTCTGGTATGTGCCAGCCCTTTACTATTTTATAACTTGCTATAAATAGTGGGGGCACGGCAAGCTGGACTGGGTGCGGGTCGAGAATTTCTGCGCCCACCCCACTGTGACATCACGGAAGGGGGTGGAGCATGTCTGGTGCGAGTATATAAAAGAAGGCAGAAGTGGGGAAGTAGAAGGTTGCAGTCCATAGTTCAGCCCTCAAAGACATTGGGGCAGATTCCCTAAAGGGCGAACTGACTAGCGCTAGCGAAAATTTGCCAGCGTGACGTCATTTCGGAACTTCGCCCATTCCCTAACGGGCACAGGCATCACTTTGTTAACGAAGGAGATAAGACGCTAGCGTTGCTTCGCAACTCTGCAAATTCACTAAGATGCGAATTTTACTGAACGTTACCTCATTCGCCAGACTTGCCTTCGCCAGTGTCTTTTACTTTTTTCAGTCATGGCCTGCAAAGGTCCGTAAAAATGTTTTTCTAACATATGGAACATAAACTATACAATGGGCTCATGTGTAGGGCAATATAACAACTTTATTTTATTTATTACAGTTCCCTGGACTTGTGTAGTGTTATGTATTTGCTGCAACATACTGTACACCTCCATGTAACGTTATCATTTCCCGCCGTATGCAAATTAGCCAACGCTAGCGCATCTTCACTTTGATTGCCGAAGTAACGCTGGCGAAAATTCGGCAACGTTCCGCGACCCTGGACGCAACTTCGCACTTTAGGGAATTGTCGTTGTCCTAGTGAATTTACGCCTGGTGAAGTGTTGCGATGGCTGCCGTCTCTTACGAATTTTCACCCTTAGGGAATTGGCCCCATTGTACGCAAGTAGACCCAAACTCACGGGTGCCTCTTAGCTTTGTGCCGGCCTTCACTACTGGGGATCACAGTGAAGTGTGCTTTAATTTTCTGCACCAGATGGGCTTGCACTCTAAACAGGACTCCCACGGCCTAACGCTGGTGTGGATTAAAGCAGCCGTCTCCATCCTTTTTTGCCCCAGGGACCAGTGTAAAGCCCTATTTGTTTTGCAAGGACTGGGTGGGGGTGTCAACTGTGCATGGCGCATAAATTTCACGGGCACTGCGTCATATTCGTCTCGTAAAAGGGCGGCACAGCTCTGAGGCCCGGTTCAGGTATATCCTCAGCCCGGTGGTTGTGGACCCCTGGTTTAAAGGGAGGCAATTCCTTTTCTATTTACAGTGTGATATATGAAGCAAGTAATATAATATAATATAGCATGCCACTGATATTATTGCATCGAGGGCTCAGAAATGCACAGGGCTGATAGTGGAAAATAATATTCACCCCGAGCCAGGAAATTGGGTGCTGTTTGCCAGAGCTGCTGAGTAATATTTGTTCAGATTTGTCCTGTTTGCAGATGGAAGTTTATGCAAATCCCTTTCATCATTAAATGTTTTTGTTTTTTTTTGCTGTATACAGAGTTTGCTGTTGTTTTTATCCTACTGAAACATAATACAAGTTGAAAGTAGCATAATAAGTAGTGAAATGAAGAATATTCCTATTTTGTAGTCCTATCATATCATTAGGGATGCACCGAATCCAGGATTCGGTTCGGGATTCGGCCAGGATTCGGCCTTTTTCAGCAGGATTCGGATTCGGCCGAATCCTTCTGTCCGGCCGAACCGAATCCGAATCCTAATTTGCATATGCAAATTAGGGGTGGGGATGGAAATTGCGTGCCTTTTTGTCAGAAAACAAGGAAGTAAAAAATGTTTTCCCCTTCCCACCCCTAATTTGCATATGCAAATTAGGGTTCGGATTCGGTTCGGTATTCGGCCGAATCCTCCGTGAAGGATTCGGGGGTTCGGCCGAATCCAAAAAAGTGGATTCGGTGCATCCCTACATATCATACTGTAGGATTATAGAGACCTGTCTTTGTGCAGCTGGAAATTTTCTCCCTATACATTTCTGGACAATTTTGAGCAAACTATTGGTCGGATGCCCATGTGAAAGACCCCATACCTGGACCAATCAGCTGCTGACTTGGTCTGGAGCGGCTGAAGTTTTGGCCTAGAAATGCTGTATTTTGTATAATAAACATGAACTTACTGCACCACAAGCCTAATCAAACAAATGATTTATGCTTTCAAAGTTGGCCACAGGAGGTCACCATCTTGTAACTTTGTTATACATCTTTGCAAGACCAAGACTGTGCACATGCTCAGTGTGATCTGGGCTGCTTAGGGATCATCATAAATGATCAAAACAGCACAAGTAAAATAATATCTGCCAGAAGCCGATACAGCAAGACTGATTAATAATCAGAATATACAGACTGCACTGGCTCCTGTGTTGTCATGTCATCTAATGTGGATTTTATAGTTTTTGTATTGTTTAATACAAACTTTCTCCAACTCTGCAGAACCAGTGGCTGCAGCAAAATAATCCTCCAAATAGAATCCCAGTTTATCTGTTTAAATCTGACTCCATGATCTTTGTCCCTGCAGCTGGAGCTGGAAACAGTAAAGGAGATGTAAAGGCAAAAATAAAATCCAATACAGATCTCTACACCGTCACCGACTGCTCTACAGGGAAACAAACAAAGCTGCTTGGCTGGGAAGTAAGGCGAGGGCTCCCCCTGCTGTTCATAAGTATGATTGTTTCCCTGCAGAGCAGTTAGGGACCGTCTGACAATTCCTATCCACAGCAGTAAATGAAAGGACAATTTCACTGCATACAGTCAGGTTTCTTAAAAAAATGGTACACGTTTTTAATTAAAGTATATTGGAGATGGGTTTCTTTTTCATTAAAGAAAGTAAAAATGGGATTTAATTTTTTTCCCTTTACATCCCCTTTAATGATCTCAGCAGGTTTTCAGCTAATGACTGGGTGCAATGCGATTCCAGGTGCGAAGTTTTAATTGAGTTGAACCCTACCCATTGGTTTACCCACAGTTTGGGCTACTGAAGTGTGCCCCCGGGTGCGGGTTGAGGGAAGGTGGTGGGTCAAACTTGGGTCTGCAGGTTGAAAAATTCTCATCCGCTAATTAGATGTTCTTTACCAGGGCCATCAGCAGGATTGGTGGCACCCCATACTACTACCACTAAGTTAGAAGATCTCCACCCTCCAAGGGAACCCCCAATTATGAACCCATTGAGCCCATAGGCAAAGAGCCCTGCCAACAAAGTACAATGGTGCCCAAATTTTTTTAAGTCCTGCAGCGGGTCGGGTTACCCGCAAAAACCTGCGGGTAGAGACGTGGTTCTGCGGGTTTGCGGGTCGGACCGAGGATCTTCTCGATATCGATTGTTACTCTTTTTTTTCTGATCATGTCCACTTCCGATGATGTTACCTTCGTTTTACAATGACAGCACTCCCTGATCCTTGATGGTCAGTGGGTCGCGGATTGCAGATAAGGTACTTGCGGGTTGGGTTGGGTAGCGGGTCTAAGCGGGTAAGAATGCGGGACTCTAAGCTACACCAACCCCGCCCATTATGCTTTAACCCCACCCACTCTTGTGCAAGCTCTGCAATATGTCAATCTAATTTTTACATCTCTTGGACCCACCTATGCCATAGGGGCCCTGACTATAAGTGGTGAACAGATTTGGTGAATCCTATGTTTTCAGAAGAATTAAATCCAAACTCTGGCGTTCTTTCGATTTCTCTCCGATTCGAATTTGCAGAATAGGGCTTGGATTCGGTAAAGTGTTCGGCTGAAACTTTGGTGAAAGAGTCGATAGTTGGCTGAATCCAAAAATGACGGCTGTGGCGCATTCCTGCCCTCTACTGTAGTGCAAACCTCAGATCAGAAGGTGACAAAGCTATCAAACCATCTCTCATCTTCCAGTAATTGTATTAAGCTGGAAGAGCTATTTTAGGGAAAAGGGCCCCCCTGAGAGGCACCACTTTTAACCTTGGAGGGATCACAGATCCGCGGTGCATTTAAATAACAGTGACTTGCTTTGTACAACATGAAGGCATTTAAGGAATTGTGTTTTTCTATTTAGAACCTCTGTCAGGTTAATAATACCCAAGCTTGAAGGACGGACTTTAACCCCTTCCTCTGCCGATAGGATGTCAGGCCGCCTGGGAATCGCTCGGAGACTCTCGCTTTCAGCTTCCAGACCATGAAATGAAATGCGTTTTTTTGACTCACTAGTGATTAATGAGATTTTTCTCTCTTGGGAAAATCACATTCCAGTAAATGTTTGCCAGTAGAGCCGACTCCTTATCACTTTGGTGTCACTGAGTGTTGTTGAGTCACAAATCACAACCTTTTAGCCCCGTCTTCCCCTTTCACCTCCAAAGCAGCCCTTCTCCGTAACAGACGGTAGACTTTGTTTTTCCCTAAAAGAGATCCGGCCGCCCGCAGAGTTCAGATTAACTTCTTAGGAGAACCTTATAAGGGTAAGGCCACACGAGGAGACTCGGGGAGATTTTGTCGCCTGGCGACTAATCGCCTCGTCTTTTGAGCGACTATCTCCCTGAACTGCCTCAGAGTTTTTCCCCATAGGCTACAATGAAAAGTCGCCTGCGCTAATGCACACGCAGCGATACGTTTTCAACAGTTGCCCAAAGTTGCCTCAGTGAGGCAATTTCAGGCGACTATAGAAAACGCATCGCCGTGTGTGCATTAGCGCAGGCGACTTTTCATTGTAGCCTATGGGGAAAAACGCTGAGGCAGTTCAGGGAGATAGTTGCTCAAAAGACAAGGCGATTAGACGCCAGGCGACAAAATCTCCCTGAATCTCCTTGTGTGGACTAGCCCTAAAGAGGAAACTGAATCCCACCTAAGAACTAGTGTAGAAGTTGTGGGTCTCTGTACTGGTCCAAGGCCCCACAGCCCTTTAGCAGGGAAGACCATTGCCTCTGAATATGCCCCCAGTAGCTCCCCGTACATGTTCTGCTGGATGATTTCGCACACTCCTAAGCTCAGCTTCCCAATAGCAGCCCACTGAGCATGTGCAGGGCCACTGACTCACAAAAAGTCTGGATCATTACTGTTATAGTGCTGCTGAACCATTGGACTGGTGATGTGCGGGCCAGGCCGATATCCGCAGGTCTTGCGGGTTCGGGTCGACCTCGCACCCCCATTTGCGGGTGACGGGTCGGGGTTGAGCTCTTCTTCCTGCTCTCCCCGCTCGTCACCTTGCACTGCCGGCTTCCAACTTCTGGCTTCTGTCTTTATAGACGCGCACCTGATCGCCCCACCCCTTTTGTGATGTCATCGGTGGGGCGGGCCTATAAATGCAAGCCTGAAGTCTGGCTCGGGCGGGTCAAGACCTGCTGCTCTTCCACCTCGCACCCGACTTTGATGCCAAGGCGCGCCAATCAAAGCAGGGGCAAGGCTATAAAAGGCAGAAGCCGGCACACGAAGGTCGCGGGCGAGGAGAGCGGAAGGAAGAGCTCAACCCAAACCTTTTTACGACCCAACAATGGTGTGTAGTAGTTGGCCTGAACCTGCGAGGTGTTTGGCCAGCCTAAACAACACTACTGTGGACTGGTACAGTAAATTCAGTATATAAAATACAGCATCTTTAGCCCTTCAACACTAGTGTTCCACCTCCTCATTATAACAACTTTCATTTTTGACATTAGGTTGTTTAGAATTGTACCCATTGTGACACTGTCCCGTTCTGCCTTCCTTTCTAGTTTTGCCAACCAGGAGGATGGCAGCTTTCCCGAGAGCGGAAACAGCCGACGTTCTTCATTGTTGTCTTAACGGATATCGACTCCGATCGGCACTACTGCGCCTGCCTGACATTCTACGAGGCCGAAATCAACTTACAGGTAAAATATTAAGCAAAGTGCTTATTGTTCTCTTTTGTATTGTGTCCAAAATTACGGAACTTAGGGCTTTAATTAGTAGAGATCTTGGTGCTTCTGTGTGACTTCTTGTGTCAGAGATGCCAAAGTTGCCTCTACAACCCCCATCGTCCTCAGCATTCTCCAACTGCCAATGGATGCTGGGTTTGTTCAATAATTCCCATCTAGGTATTATATATGCATACAGGAGGGGTGGGGGCATTACTCTACCTCAACATTATTATGGGTATAATGTACCTCCTTTTGTAAAATATAATAGGTTATAAGTCTGCAAGTTGTCTACAATCATGAAATGAGGCCTACTGTATGGAGGTTGTCTAAAACCATGTAATGCTGCCTACTCTAGGGGGGGGGGTTGTCTACAATCATGCAATGCTGCCTACTCTGGGGGGATTGTCTACAATCATGCAATGCTGCCTACCATTGGGGGTTGTCTGCAACCATGCAATGCTGCCTACCATTGGGGGTTGTCTACAACCAGGCAATGCTGCCTACTCTAGGTGGGGTTGTCTACAATCATGCAATGCTGCTTACCATAGGGGGTTGTCTACAACCATGCAATGCTGCCTACCATAGGAGGTTGTCTACAATCACGCAATGCTGCCTTCTCTAGGGAGGGCTCTAGCCTGAAGGCCAGTTAGGGACAGATTTGGGGGGAATGCCTATTTACCTTCCTACGTACCGTTGGAAGCTAGTCTAGGAGGTCAACTAGAGCAAGTATGGGGGTGAGCACTTGTATGTATGTCCTAGATGTTTTTGGTTCTATTACTCAGTGGTTGACCTATGAGTTTAGTGGGGGCCCTGGACAAATGGAATATAGTGGGATCTTCTGATATTCTCATATTGTACAGGAGATAGGACAGTGACCTCACTAGGCATTGTCTGCAACTGATGATATCACTAACCACCATTTTTTTACAGGTTCCTTGTGAACGAAAACAGTATGTAGTGTTTTGTTGCTGGAATATAATAATTTATCTCTTCGGCTACATGAACTCGTGATTTCCTCTCCTTTCAGTAGGAAATCTCATCACAAACTTCGGGAAAGGTATAATCCCAAGCGATTACGATGCATCCCAAGAATTTTATGCTTTATTTTTGCTTTCCAGGCGATTAACAGTTCTTTTGTGGAATGAAAAGTTTTTTTGGCGTTTCATTACTGAAGCTAATCTCTTAATGAGTGAGTGAAAGAGTATGTGAGATACACAGGAAGCCGAGCGCTTATTCCTCTAATAGGAATGGCTGAAATAATCCGGGGGAATGGTCACAAACTGGAAGTTCTTCCAAGAAGTCTTTGTTTCTTTGAAAAAGAAATTGCGGAAACGGTTACAAGAACGATGTTGGATTCTTTTGTCTTGGCGTCTTCCGTTCTAGTATACAGAAAGATCAACATGTACCTAAAAGCTATTTATTTACACTATAAAGTTTGTTCTTCCGTTCATTTGTTGTACTGGTGACATGGGATGTTCCGATGTCTAAACGCCGGATGTAGACCATTTGGGAGATAGGATGGCTGGTCACTTTGTGTAGGAGCTACATAGAGGCTTCCACTCAAAGTACAGCTGCCTACTTTTGGTACAGTTTGGGGAAGGCCCTTTCCAGTTTCAGCACAATTATGCCCCCATGCACAGAGTCCGATCCATACAGAATCGGTTTGCTGAGATGGGAAGTACCTCACTGCACAGAGACCTCAACCCAACTGAACCCCTGTTGGATGAATTGGAAGCCAGACTGTGAGCCTGATCCCCCAACATCAGTGTCCAACCTCACTTATACTCTTGTGGATGAATGGAAGCAACTCCCAGCATCCAACATCTAGTGGGAACCTTTCCAGAAGAGTAGAGGCAGTTACAGCCGCAAAGGGAGGGGCAACTTCATATCAACCCTCTTGGTTGGAATGAGATGGGGCAGGTGTCCCCAGGTTCACTCCCAAGATTTACCCAAAGCTAAAATTTGAATGACCTATATTAACGTCATTCTTAACCTCCTGAGATGAGTGACTCTATAATGCGGCTTCAATGATCTTTGATTCCCGTGGCTAAGAGTCTTCCTATGAAAGGAATCCATGGAGAATGCTTCCCAACTGCTTAACTTTATCAGCCTTAGCGTATGCAAATCATCATCATCATTTATTTATATAGCAAATAATACCATTAATCTCTTTAAAATTCCTCCGAAGCCTCTTACTCGCTTTGGATACATTATTCCAGGGCACAAATAAGCACTCACCCCAAATCTCCCCCTAACTGGCCTTCAGGCTGGGCCCCTTAGTTCAAAACATGGTTACAGATGTATGGAAATATTGGGGTAACAGTCACCCTGCTATAGTTCCAGGGGTACCCAGGGCACAAATAAGCACTCACCCCAAATCTCCCCCTAACTGACCTTCAGACTGGGCCCCCTTAGCCCATAACAAGGTTACAGATATATAGAAACATTGGGGTGTCACCCTGCTATAGTTCCAGGGGTACCCAGGGCACAAATAAACACTCACCCCAAATCTCCCCCTAACTGACCTTCAGACTGGGCCCCCTTAGCTCATAACAAGGTTACAGATATATAGAAACATTGGGGTGTCACCCTGCTATAGTTCCAGGGGTACCCAGGGTACAAATGAACACTCACCCCAAATCTCCCCCTAACTGACCTTCAGACTGGGCCCCTTAGCTCATAACAAGGTTACAGATATATAGAAACATTGGGGTGTCACCCTGCTATAGTTCCAGGGGTACCCAGGGTACAAATAAGCACTCACCCCAAATCTCCCCCTAACTGGCCTTCAGATTGGGCCCCCTTAGCTCATAACAAGGTTACAGATATATAGAAACATTGGGGTGTCACCCTGCTATAGTTCCAGGGGTACCCAGGACACAAATAAGCACTCACCCCAAATCTCCCCCTAACTGACCTTCAGACTGGGCCCCCTTAGCTCATAACAAGGTTACAGATATATAGAAACATTGGGGTCATCCTGCTATAGTTCCAGGGGCAGCAAATAAGCACTCACCCCAAATTTCATGACGACGCATATGTTTAAAAGTTCACATGATTATAAAACGTGCAGTGATATTTTATGCGCTCCACAACTGACCAAGTACTTCTTTATATGAGATCTTTAATTTGCAGATTATCTTCCCTAGCCCCAAATATTTAGTGTATTTGATATTTTGCCTGTAATGAGGCAGAGGCTAGAGTGACTGCTTTAGAGGAGGGGGATAATGGTTGTGAGTTTTAGAGGTCCACTGTAATAGAAACAAAAAACAAAACAAACAAAAAAAAAGACTTAAAAGAATGTATCCTAATCCCCAAAGGTTTGGAGTTCAAATATTTGTGGAAACCATTGATCATTAACATTCTCTGCATGCTGATGTAGATAAATCATCCTAAAAGTAACATTGCCAAAGTGACATCTTAAACCCATTACTGTTGCCCGTCTTGCCGGCAGTTCACTTAAATATTTTCCTCCAACTCCTGAAGATGTGGAGGAACATTCTTTTCTCTGCTTCTTTTTGAGAGCAAATACATCATCATTTGCATATTTCGTAGGTTAATTGTGCTCAATAAAGTGTTTAATGTGTTCCTATACATTGGAGTAATTTTTTTAGGTCCTTTGCAAGATACCCATTGGATGAATCCACTAATAAATCCAGAGATCCAAGAGTTTCTCTCTTCCTTACAAAACTGAGTTTCTTAGAGGTCCATTGCATAGTATAGGATGGTTATCCTCAACAAATACATCGATTGATTAATAGTGTTCAGGGTCAGAGTCACTGGGACACCAAGAAGCATCCTGGTGGGCCCTGGTGCCCTCTCCAGATCTGCAGCACTGGGGAAATCTGTTTTGAGGCAGGTCAGCACTAGGTGGTGACAGCAAGAAGATATGTGTTGGTAGTGGGGAGAGGGGGTTTGGGCTGGGCTAAAGAACCCTTAAGGTGGTGGTCCTCCATAGGGTGGTGATGGCCCTTAGTTGGGCCCAGGCAACCCAGTCACTGGTAGTGTTCTCCCACAACTGGTTGTTTATGGGTTAGCTGCTTAGTATTGCCAATGGGTACAATCAACAATGGGTTTGTACTGTATGTTCTCCCCCTAAGTGGGTTAGCCTTGGTTACAGTCAGTTTAACTGTCTCCTGATGAAGTTCACCCCTACATGTTGGGAAAATTTTAATTGTTGTTAAGATTTCCTTAGGTTCTAGACTTGATTAGATCTTTCCACAGAGTTTGATTTTGAGATGGAGAAGATGACGATGGCTAAATTTATGGACATGTGGACCCCTTGGATTCTACATATCGAACGCTCATCGTGATTCCACCAGTTATTGCTTTGTTTTTTTCGTCTTTTGCTTCACTTACTCCTAATATGTGTGCAATTCGATGAAGTACGTAGGTGAAAATGTAAAAACATTTAAATAATTTTTTTTAAAAATTGTATTGCAAGCTTCATAAGTGCCATCATAATGGCCCTAGTCTCTTCCAGGCTCCTGCTTGGACCTCTTTTTTCATTCTACTTCAACCTCAATTCAGTCTTAACTGAATTCTCGAGGTTCTTTCTGTCTCTGCTGTTGGTGAACAGCTTCTGGTGGGCTCCCCATGCCCAACACTGTAAAGTATTTTGGTGGTTACTTTGATAAGAATGTGTGATGTTTCAGATGGGGGGGTTGGGCACGTTCGATCTGTAGAGCAGCCGAGGTAAAAGGTTGATGTGCTATCTTAACTGGCTCCAACAATGTGTTTTTGTGCACGTCTTTCATTGGTATCTGCTTGTGGTTAGTTTTTATGATGTGTTTTGGCACTTTTCTCGCTTGGTTGTCCTAACGCGGCTGAGATAGAGTCCAGGTACGAGACCCCGTTGAGCACACACTGAGATTTCGCAGTTCAACATAATCACTTATTACAGTTTGTGGTCTGGGTAATCCATAATGATGTGTCTATTGATAGCCGCTGTAACCATAGAATTCTTTGGGGCTTTGATTAATTCTAAGGGAGACGTCACTTTCCCTCTCTCCAAATGTTTTCCAGGAATAATAAGATTTTGCTAAACCCTCGTCTGTTTTGGAGCCTCGATTTGGTGCATAAAGCCAATGAGAATCAATTTGTGGCAATCATCTGTCCTTACCAGTTCCGTCAGTCAGCGTACCGGTTTCATCGCCCAACGTACCGGTTTCATCGCCCAACGTACCGGTTTCATCGCCCAACGTACCGGTTCCATCGCCCAACGTACCGGTTCCATCGCCCAACGTACCAGTTCCATCGCCCAACGTACCGGTTCCATCGCCCAACGTACCGGTTCCATCGCCCAACGTACCAGTTTTCCATATTGTAAATTACAGCCAGAACAATGGTGGTTATTCATTAACAAGGGCAAATGTTGAGCTGGACTTGTAACCCATAGCAACCAGATGTTTTTTTTTTGTTTTGTTTTTTTGATTCCACTGGCCTGATTTTGTTTACACGTTCATGACTTGCTGTGTGCGTGGCCTTAATGTAGACACTTGCAGGTATTTATCCAGAACACAGGGTCCCTGGCAGGTGTATGTGCTCTGGTACAAATCAGCGCTCTCCACTCTCCGAGACCGCCGAGTCTGTCTGCTCATTTTCCCCAGGGGTTTATCGGCTTGACATGTTTTGGCCTATAATGAGCCGTGCATGGTGTAGAAATTGGGTATCAGTTTTCACTTTAATGCTTTTTAAGTGCCAGGAGAAATCGTAAACCCAGCGTCTCTCTAAGGGAAAGTCTGTTTTGGGGCGGGAGAGGGAATGCCTTTAAGATACCAGAAGCCTGTTCTGTACATCTGTCTGTTATTTCGTTCCCAGACAGCAGCTTGCTTCAGGGTTTT
Organism: Xenopus petersii; assembly: GCA_038501925.1. Lineage (NCBI taxonomy): Eukaryota > Metazoa > Chordata > Amphibia > Anura > Pipidae > Xenopus > Xenopus petersii. Next base: position 4,839,413 of record CM076678.1, on the reverse strand, counting down.
ACTGGACCCTACCATGTCTAGTTGAGGATAGTTTGAGGGCGGCCAATCACTTTCTCTATATCATACTTTCCAAACAATGTGTTAGGGTGTTACTGCGATAGAGAGTAAGCTCTTATGGTTGCCACCTCCTGTTCTGAGACCAAATCATGGCATGTGAAAATGACATACGACGCTCTCCAAGGTGCTGATTATTTATACATCGAGATCAGTATGATCAAGGGTTTACTAAATAATCAGAAGAGTTATAAGAATTATTTTAGCTTCAGCTTGGTGGATCCATCTGTTGGTGGGAATTCTCCTTGGCACTTCTGAGGACTTAGTCTTCTCAATGATTCAGTCTCAAGCAGCCAAACCCTCAGTCCTAATAAAGATCATCCTTTTTAAATCTTTTTATCTAAGAACTACAACTACTACCACCGCCCTACAGTGGCTCGCGTCTCCCTTTAGGCTGTAGCCTGTAGACTTTGGTCAACCTTGGGATCTTCTACATGTTCAATGTATCAATGAACTCAGCTTTACTGATTCATGGCTCCTTGTATGAAACACGAAGACAGAGCTAAAGAGTTAAATCTTGCTTAGGAACAAGCCTTAGTAATAATGGCTTCTGGAATTTCTCTGTTTAGTATTAACCATCTGGGCTCTGATATCCTGAGCCGGGCAACATGCAAGGGGCCTGGTGACCCATTAAATGACTGATATTCTCTCTATTCAGTTTCTCATGAATGTAAAACAAGTTAAAAGCTTCCTGTTTATATCAGGTTATGAGAGATGAAAATGGGGGCATAACCTCGCAAACAGCCTGATCCGGAGATAAGGAGGCCTAACCAATCATGAAGCTCAGGACATTATCGTGGGGAACTGGTTGAACCACAACTGAAGTGTAGGGGTCAGAAATGGAAAAAGTACCCATAAGGCACAGAGTGCAATGCTCAAGACCTAAAAATCCATTACATTAATACATTAATGTAGTATAGTGTGGCAATGTCTATTATTTAGTATTTTGCATATGGACATATCTCAGCAGCCAATGAAATCTCTACAGGAGGGTCCTCTAGGTTGCTCTCCCATTGGACATCACTAGTATAAGCCAATGAGCCCTCTGATGTTTGAAGTAGAGATGCAAAGAATCCAGGATTCAGTTAAGGATTCTGCCTTTGTCAGCAGGATTCGGCCGAATCTTCATGCCTGGCCAAACCGAATCCTTATTTGCATATACAAATTAGGGGCTGGAAGGGAAATCACATAACTTTTTGTTACTAATTTGCATATGCCAATGGGGTTCAGATTCGGTTCCGTAATCAAGCAAATCTTTCATGAAGGATTTTGGGGATTCGGCCGCATCCCAAATCGTGTATTGGGTGCATACCTAGTTTGAAGCCACATTCAGGATGTTTCAGGTCCTTAAAGAGATACTGACACCAGAAATGATGCCTTTTTTTTACATCCATCAGAAAATTGACTTTGCATGCTTCTTAAAATTTTGCCATAAAAGTATTTGCCCGATGCTTTTACATCACCTATCAACGGGACCTACAGGTAACTTTTAACTTACATTCATATATTAAAAAAGTCGTTTTTTTTAGTGTCAGTATCACTTTAAGGGAGTGTCTTCAATGTGAATGCGTTGGGATGGGGTTGGACCTGCTAATGGTGGCCATACACTTAGAGATCCGCTAGAGATTTCGCCAAACGAGCGGATCTCAATCCACATTGAGGTGGGCAATATCGTAGCCCTCCCAATGGGATTTTTAGCCTGATAGACATCTGCCCGACTTTCTGTGTATTGAAATGAACGATCTTTCCAAGAACAATCGTGATTGTTACGTCTCTGGCCACCTTTAAGCTGGCCATAGATGTTGAGATTTTTAAAAGATCAGATCCTGATCGTGAGTCCACGATCTTCTCAGAACGATCGTACGATCGTACGAATCTACTATCAACTAAAAAGACCAATTTACCAGGAAAACAAAGGGGAGCTGCCTGCTTGGCCCTGCAAACATAGAGAGATTGCACTGGGACCGACAAAGATTTTTTGACCTGGCTGATCAATTTCCCGACAGATGTCGGCCGAAAAATCGTAAGATGTGCGATCGTTCGAATACCACTAACCGCACGATAATTTCGAAGGAACGGTCGGGCTTCCCTAAAATCGGTCGTTCGGCAAGAAGAATCGTCGCGTCTATGGGGGCCATTAGACTCCATCTGATTTCATTGGGCGCGGCCCACCATTTGTCCCACATTCACATTACGGCAAGTTCTGCCTCTAAGAAGCCAAGGGAAGTGGCTCTCACTAGCCACAGAGGTCACTTCTTCGATTTCAGGGATTTTTCTAATAGTCAATAGTCCAGTGGCCTTTGCCAACATAGTTATTCCAATAGACTGAGCACAGCAGGAATGTTGGGGCTCATTTACAAATTTCAATTCAAAATCGGGAGTCCATATAGTTATTCAGCCAGGCCCAAGGGACTCGCCCCAGTTCAAAAAGGCAATCAACTACAGAAAAGTTTATATCAAAAACAAAAGTCCCAAGGCTTCTTCAAGTAAAAAATATTAATTTATTGTTATTCAAATTAAAACAGTAACTAGTACATACTACCCCCCATACCCCACCCTACGCGTTTCGCACCCTCCGGCGCTTAGTCATAGGTGTATCTGATAGTCCAGTGGCCTTTGCCAACATAGTTATTCCAATAGACTGTTGGGGCTCATTTACAAACACAGGGCAAATTGGCTCATGGGCAGTAATTCATGGCAACCAATCAGATGATTGCTGATTGAAAAAACCCTAATCATTGATTGGTTGCTATAGGTTACTGCTCAGATGCAAATTAGCCCAGTGTTTATAAATTAGCCCCAGTATTTGTTCCTGCTGCTGAAGCCAAATCTTGTGATCTAGTGAGGCTTTTGGAGGCAATAGCCAACACTGCTCTTGTTGCCGTTGGGATAGAATGGCTAATGATTGGGGATATTTTTGCCCTAAAGAGACACGTAAGCATTTGTGTTTTTCAGGGAACCAAGAGGGAGCACAGCGAGACGGAGGAGGAGGATTCGGGACTGATTCAGCCTGCCCAAGTGTTTGCACCTAAGAGCCTGGTGTTGGTGTCGAGACTAGACTATCCTGAAATCTTCCGGGTAATCATTTCTTTATGTACTTTGGCCTGTGGCCCTAAACGCAACCGTAAGCGCAGCTTCCAGCGGTCTAGGAGTGGCCCTTGAGACATCACAGTTGACATGTATTTGATAGGCTGTTGCCCTCATCCTTTAAAGGCGTTGTTCCCCTTTAAATTAACTGTCATTAGGATGTACTGAGATACTTTGCAATGGGTTTTAATTTTTTTATTATTTGTGGTTTTTGATTTATTTCTCTTTGTAATCAGAAGCTCTGTGGTTGACATTTTAGCAGTTATATGGTTGCTAGGGTCCAAATTCCCCTAGCAACCATGCACTGACCTGAATAAGAGACTGGAATATGGAATAGGAGAGGCCTGTGACCCCTTTTTGAAACTTGGAAAGAACCAGAAGAAGAAGGCAAATAATTAAAAAAACTATAAAAATTGAAAAGTTGCTTAGAATTGGCCATTCTATAACTTACTAAGAGTTAACTTAAAAGTAAACCAATCCCTTTAAAGGGGTGGTTAATTTTTAGTAAGTTATAGAATGCCCCATTCTAAGCAACTTTTCAGTTGATCTTCATTTTTCCTTTTTTATAGTTTATGAATTATTTGCCTTTTCCTTCTGACGCGTTCCACTTTTCAACGGGGGTCACTGATCCCATAAAATAAACAAATGCTCTGTAAGGCTACAAATGTATTGTTATTGCACCTTTTTATTATTCCTCTTTCTATTCAGGCCTCTCCTATTCATATTCCAGTCTCTTATTCAAATCAATGCAGGGTTGCTAGGGGAATTTGGATCCTAGCAACCCTAATGGCTGAAACTGCAAACTGGAGAGCTGCTGAATAAAAAGTTAAATAACTCAAAAATCACAAATAATAAAAAATTAAAACCAATTGCAAATTATCTCAGAATGTCCCTCTCTACGTCATACTAAGAGTTAATTTCAAGGCAAACAACCCCTTTAAAGAGACAAAACACCATTATCATGAGAGATAAGAGAAAGTTGGAGAAACTGTATATGGGCTTTTGTACAATGTCCATCGGGGGGTCGGGTGGGTTGGGGGAGACATCACTAATCTACGTTAGGATTAAAATGTGCAGCATTTTTGGAGGAAAAACAAAGATGGCCAAAATGTGACTTGGGGTTTTGTGAAAGGAAATTGCCCCCAATAAACCATGTCTGTGTTTTTGTCATTCGCAGGCGTGCCTCGGCTTGATCTACACCGTTTATATCGACAGTCTGAACGTGTCCCTGGAGAACTTGGTGTCCAACCTGGTGACTTGCATCGTGCCATGTGCTGGCGGCTCCCAGGTGAGTGTCAGACCAACTGCAACGTTGCATGTAGCAAGAGCATTCTTTGCTTACAATGGGTTTTATGGGATCTCTCTGTACAGACTATGAGCAAACTTAGGGGCTGTTCCTGCTGAATTGTGTTTAGTACAGGGAATACCTATGCTGCCATAGTTTTATGGGATCATTCTGTACAGACTATGAGCAAACTTAGGGACTGTTCCTGCTGAATTGTGCTTAGTACAGGGAATACCTATGCTGCCATAGTTTTATGGGATCTCTCTGTACAGACTATGAGCAAACTTAGGGGCTGTTCCTGCTGAATTGTGCTTAGTACAGGGAATACCTATGCTGCCATAGTTTTATGGGATCTCTCTGTACAGACTATGAGCAAACTTAGGGGACTGTTGCTGCTGAATTGTGCTTAGTACAGGGAATACCTATGTTGCCATAGTTTTATGGGATCTCTCTGTACAGACTATGAGCACATTTAGGGGCTGTTCCTGCTGAATTGTGCTTAGTACAGAGGAATACCTATGCTGCCATAGTTTTATGGGATCTCTCTGTACAGACTATGAGCACATTTAGGGGCTGTTCCTGCTTGTGGGAGGTAATAAGGAGAGTTATAGGCAGCCATCCAGAGAAAAATGGAGTATCTTGGAGTCAGTAACAGCCCCGTAGAGGCAGGGAGAAAACAAAATCTGATTATACATAATACAAAATCTCGCAGTTTCTAGGAAAAGTAGAGAGAGTAAGTGGAAAATGTTGCCCTTTTTTATGCAAATTCCATAATTCGTAAATAAATATTTTCTGCATTAGCGTCCGTCTCGCTTTAAGTCAATACTAAATATAAACACAATCGAAATCCGAACCTCTGTGGGTTTCATTAAAATGAAATTTATATTTAGCCGGTAGAGAATCCAATTATAACCCGTCAGAAACACAAGGAGCGACTCCCGGGTGACTGTAACATTGGGCAGACCCATTCCTCACAATCCCGCTCATTTCACATGATTTATATCAACTGAATGGGAATTCCACAGCCATTCCCTGGTGGCACTTCAGTAAAGCCAGAATATTCCATTTGGGGGTGATTTATGGGGAGAATGGTCCGTGTCAGAGTTACCCACATAGTAAACCGGCTGAACTGGATCGTCGCGGCTCCAACTGGATATAATAAAGTTCTTGTTGGGTTACATAATATCAGATTTAAGGGAACGGATCGGGGATATTCTTTAGAACAATAACAAAAGCTGCCGGACATGTATCTTTATCTTCTTGAAGACTAGGGATGCACCGAATCCACTGTTTTTGGATTCGGCCGAACCCCCGAATCCTTTGTGAAAGATTCGGCCGAATACCGAACCGAATCCGAACCCTAATTTGCATATGCAAATTAGGGGTGGGAAGGGGAAAACATTTTTTACTTCCTTGTTTTCTGACAAAAAGTCATGCAATTTCCCTCCCGCCCCTAATTTGCATATGCAAATTCGGATTCGGTTCGGCTGGGCAGAAGGATTCAGCCGAATCCTGCTGAAAAAGGCCGAATACCGAACCGAATCCTGGATTCGGTGCATCCCTACTAGTGACACACGCTAAGATTCGGGAAGATTTAGTAGCCCCGGCGACAATTGGCTTTTATTCGGGCGACTAATCTCCCTGAAAAGTCTTCCCGCCGGCTAGTATCTAAATCGCAGATGGGATGCCACTCTCAGCGCTTTGTTTTCCAAAGTTTCCTCCTGAGGCAAATTTTGGTGACTTCGGAAATCGAAGTGCCCCAAATACCATCCCGCCGGTGATTTAGATTGTAGCCGGCGGAAAGGCATTTCTGGGAGATTAGGGCAGAGATATACACGAAGATTCAGGGAAATCTAGTTGCATCTTCTTCGGGCGACTAATCTCCCTGAAAAGCCTTCCCGCCGGCTACAATCTAAATCGCAGGTGGGACGGCACTCGCATCGCTTTTTTTTCCGAAGTTTCCTCGTGAGGAAACTTCTGGCGACTTCAGAAAGCGAAGCGCTCCGAGTACCATTCTGCAGATGATTTAGATTCTAGTAGGCAGAAGGCTTTTCATGGAGATTCGGACAGAGACACACGCAAATATTCGGGGAAAATTTGTCGCCCGGTGACAAATCGCCTCTTTTTCGGGCGACTAATCTCCCTGGAAAGCCTTCCCACCAGCTACAATCTAAATCGCAGTTGGGATGGCACTCGCAGGGCTTTGGGGCAAATTCACTAAGATGCGAAGTTGCGCCTGGCGCAACTTCGCCGCACTTCGCCAGGCGTTTCGCAAGTGCTCGCAAATTCACTAAAATCCAAAGTTGCGCACAGGGGTAGCGTAAGGTTGCGAAGTTGCGGTAGCGTTGATTCGCTATGTAAAGCGAAGTTACGCCAGCAAAGGATAATTTGCATACGGCGCGAAATTCAAATTTCAATGGAGGAACACGTATCAGCACTACAAATGCCTAGAAAACCTTCAAATCAGCAAATATAAATGTTATTTTGCCCTACACATGTGCCCACTGTCTAGGTAAGTTGCCATGAGTCAGGAAATGTAGGGGGGAAGGAGGGGAGCCCCAAAAATATTTATTCAGCCTATCACCCATCATGTAGAAAACATGCCAGCGTTTTTTGGGACTTAGAAAAAAATTTGACTTTTTTTGAAACAATCCCTATCTACTCTATTGCGCTTCGCCAGGTCTGAGGTGGCGAAGGAAGTCTAGCGTAAAAGGTAGCGTTCAGTACACTGCGCAAGTTAGTGAATTTGTGTAGTTACATCGCTAGCGAAAATTCGCCTGGCGTAAGGATGCGAAGTAACACTAGCGAAACTACGCCAGCGTTCGTTAGTGAATTTGCGCTGTAACGAAAATGCCAAAGCTAGCGAATTAACGCTAGCGTTCGGCGCTTAGTGAATTTGCCCTTTTGTTTTCCGAAGGTTCCTCGTGAGGCAACTTTGGGCGACTTCAGAAAACAAAGCGCTCCAAGTACCATCCAGCTGGCGATTTAGATCCTAGACAGCGAAAAGGCTTTTCTGGGAGATTAGGGCAGAGAAACACGCGAAGATTCGGGGAGATTTAGTCGTCCAGTGACAAATCGCCTCTTCTTCGGGCAACTGATCTCCCTGAAAAGCCTTCCCGCCGGCTACAATCTGAATCGCAGGCAGAATGGCAGTCGCAGCTCTTTGTTTTCCGAAATTTCCTCGGGAGGCAAGTACCATCCCACCGGCGATTCGGAAAACAAATTGCTCCGAGTACCATCTCACCGGCGATTAAGATTCTAGCCGGCGGAAAAGCTTTTCGGGTAGATTAGTCGCCTGAAGAAGAGGTGGTTTGTCGCCATGGCGACAATCTCCCCGAATCTAAGCCTGTGTCACCACCCTTAGTGTAACCAATGCACAACTCATGAACAGGCGTCTACGGTGCCTAATCTAGAAAGGGGTTGTTCACCTTTAAATTAACTGTTAGTATAATGTAGAGAAGGATATTCTGAGACAATTTGCAATTGGTTTTCAATAGAAAGAGGAGGAATAAAAAGTAGCAATAACCATACATTTGTAGCCTTACAGAGCTTTTGTTTTTTACAGGTGGGGTCAGTGACCCCCATTGTAATGCAAAAACGTATTTAAATTAAAAATTTGCTTAGAATTAGTTATTCTGGAATTTTATCGGGTCTTTTTCCCCGATCTGATTTATTCGAGTCATTTTATTAATAAATAAGGCAAAATCCAGCACGGGCGTTTGGTTGAGCTTTTATTTTATTTTAATTATTAGATTAATTTGGATTTTAGTAGATACCCCCCCAAGTGTCATTGACATGATTAAAGTAACTGAGGGGTGTGGCCTCTAATGATGAACCAATCAAGCGTAAGTGACATTGAGCAGAGAGAGAGTTGAGTTACAAGCTCAGGGTGTCGGGCAGTTTTGTCCATAAAGACTAGGGATCCACCGAATCCACTATTTTGGATTCGGCCGAATCCTTCGTGAAAGATTTGGCCGAATACCGAACCGAATCCGAACCCTAATTTGCTTATGCAAATTAGGGGTTGAAAGGGGAAAATATTTTTTACTTCCTTGTTTTGTGCCCCTAATTTTTATATGCAAATTAGGATTCGGATTCGGTTCGGCCGGGCAGAAGGATTCGGCCGAATCCGAATCCTGCTGAAAAGGCCGAATCCCGAACTGAATCCTGGATTCGGTGCATCCCTAATAAAGACTCCAATACACGGGCTGATAAAAGCAGCTTATTGGCCCGTGTGTGGGGCCATCTGACGGGCTTTCCCGATCAAGATCTGTCCGGAAGTCGGGCAGATCTCGATCGGGCAGGTTAAAAAATCCCGCCGGACTGCCTGTATTGGATGCCTTATGATCCAATCGTTGGGCCCTAGGGCTCATGATTGGAACAGGCCGATATCACCCACCTCAATGTGGGCATATCGGAGAGAGATCTGCTTGTTTGGCGACATCACTAAACGAGCGGATCTCTACATCTTTAAGCCGAAAGTTGGCCAGATCTCAATTGGGCAGGGTAAAAAAATCCCGTGGGATCGCGGCTGGATCTGTGCGTTCATGCGCTCCCGCCCGTTTACCCATCGTTATAATCCAATCATTGGGCCCTAGGGTGCACGATCAGATCAGCCCGATATCGCCCTCCTCAAGCGGATCTCTCCGATTATGGCCACCTTAAGGGTAATGCCAGACGAGGAGATTCGGGGAGGTTTTGTCGCCTGGCGACTTATCGCCACGTCTTTTGCGCGACTATCTCCCCGAACTGCCTCAGTGTTTTTTCCCCATAGGCTACAGCGCAAAATCCCCTGTGCCTGTGCGTTTTCAATAGTCGCCCACAAAACCTCCCCGAATCTCCTCGTTTACCCTAAGAGGAATATTTGGCCTCTGGACGTGCAATTAAACCCGCCGGATCCTTGTTTATGTCTAATACATTGAAGCCCCCCGCAGTCTGAGCATTGGGGTGGAGGTATTAAAAGGGTGACCAGATGTTACCCCTGTGTAAGGTAATCCCACAAATTTCTAATTTCCTCTCGTTCTCAGTGTAACAGAATATATAATAGTGTCAGTGAGGGGAGTCTATAATAAACATCACTCATTTGTACTTTTGTTCGTTCCCTTTGCAGAAACTGTTTTCATTGGGCGCGGGGGACCGGCAGTTGATCCAAACTCCTCTCCATGACAATCTCCCCGTCACCGGCACCAGCGTGGCGCTGCTCTTCCAACAGTTAGGTAAGTGCCAATACCCACCGACTGACCCAAAGAGCTTGCAATCTCTTGTGCTTCATCTGAATAGCAATCTCTGCTACTTTCCTTAAAGGAGAACTAAAGCCTAAAAATGAATAGACCTAAAAATGTCATGTTTTTTTATAGTGAACTTATTGCACGAGGCTAAAGTTTGAGCTTGTCAATAGCAGCAATGATCCAGGACTTCAAACTTGTCACAGGGGGTCACCATCTTGGAAAGTGTCTGTGACACTCACATGCTCAGTGGGCTCTGATTGGCTGTTGAGAAGCTAAGCTTAGGGCTCGTCACTAATTATCCAGCAGAAAATGAGCTTCCCTGGCTGTAATATAAGCTGATGCTACAGGTTTGCTGATTATTCAATTCTGATGTTAATTGCACTGGTTTCTGTGCTGCCATGTAGTAATTATGTGTATTAATTACTAATCAGCCTTATATTGTGACATTTCTATTCTATGTGTACTGTATATTGTGAGTGGCTCCCTAAGCTCAGTAAGTGACAGCAGCACAGAGCATGTGCAGTGAATCAGCAGAAAAGAAGATGGGGAGCTACTGGGGCATCTTTGGAGACACAGATCTTTACTGCTAAAGGGCTGTGGTTGCCTTGGGCTGGTACAGAAGCACAAAACCCCATCTAAAAAACAAATGCTCTGTAAGGCTACAAATGTATTGTTATTGTTACTTTTTATTCCTCCTCTTTCTATTCAGGCCTCTCCTATTCATATTCCAGTCTCTTATTCAAGTCAATGCATGGTTGCTAGGGGAATTTAGACCCTAGCAACCAGTTGGCTGAAATTGCAAACTGGAGAGCTGCTGAATAAAAAGCTAAATAATAGGGATGCACCGAATCCACTTTTTGGGATTCGGCCGAACCCCTGAATCCTTCACCGAATCTGAACCCTAATTTGCATATGCAAATTAGGGGTGGGAAGGGGAAAACATTCTTTACTTCCTTGTTTTCTGACAAAAAGTTACGCAATTCCCCTCCCTGCCCCTTATTTGCATATGCAAATTCGGATTCGGTTCGGCCTGGCAGAAGGATTCGGCCGAATCCTGCTGAAAAAGGCCGAATCCCGAACCGAATCCTGGATTCGGTGCATCCCTACTAAATAACTCAAAAACCACGTATAATAAAAAATGAAGACCAATTACAAATCGTCTCAGATTATCCCTCTCTACATTATACTAACAGTTAATTTAAAGGCGAACAACCCCTTTTTAGTAACACAGACTCTTGCCGCGCCAGATTCTTCACAATCATTTATCCCATGTTGTGGGTGTTATGGTTTTTATAGTAACACACAGAGACGTCTCTGGAGATCTCCAGCAAGTGCCGCAAAGGGGGGACGGAACTATAAACATCTGCTTTGTCTCCTGGGGTGCAAGCAGGGACTCTAGGGGCCACATACAGGGGCCACTTGTACCAGTGTCACAGTATTCAATATCCGCTCTCTATAGTCGCTATAACAGCCGTTAGTTTAGTCGGTATAGTCCAGCATATTAATGTGCTTATTATCAACTTATTTCCCAGCGCCGGGGCCGATCAGCATAAATCCGCCTGAACTGCTGGATACAAATATTTTTTAGTTTGGACGGTTCCTGCTGGGCCAGGTATGCGCCCCCTTCTGCCTAAAGTGCTATTTCTGGAAGCAAAACGGATTTCCAATAAAAACAAGGGAAAGGGTCAAAATATCTCAGGAGCCCAATGTCCAGTAGCCGCCCCCGTGTCTCTCCTTATGGATTTAATTACTTTGCATTAGTCGCCTGCTGATCCGTCTCACAATTCCCGCTCCACCACGTGGGCTGCTCGCCGTCATCTCCTTATCCCGAAATAGCCAGAGCGTCAATGAAGCAGCAGGAGCCTGTGCACTGGAATCCAGGAGCAGCAACTTCACGTGCGCCTGTCGATGGAGCTGGATAACCTCACTGCGCAGCTTTGCCGTTCAATATCAGTTACCGGGTCGCAGGGGGCTGTTTTGGGGAGTCTGGCTGCTGAGGTTGGAGAGGGGGACCTAGGTTTTAAAATACATTTAAAGGGATTCTTCCCCTTTAAATGAACTGTTAGTATGATGTAGAGAGGGATATTCTGAGACGATTTGCAATTGGTTTTTATTTTTTATTATTTAGCTTTTTATTCAGCAGCTCTCCATAGAGTCCTGCAGCGGGTCGGTTACCCACAAACACCTGCAGTAGCCCGCGGGTTGCAGGTAGAAGGTCCGGGTGTGGGTATAGACGCGGGTCATGGCTCAGGCCGCAGGTCTTCTCAATAGTGATTTTTACTACTTTTTTCTGATCACGTCTACTTCCTATGATGTCATTTCCGGTTTACAATGACAGCACTTCTTGATTATTGATGGTCAACGGGTTGCGGGTCTGGGTTGCAGATAAGGTACTTGCGGGTCAGGTCGGGTAGAGGGTCCAAGCGGGTAAATATGCTGGTTGCGGGTCTGGGTTGCTGATTGCAGGTTGCGGGTACAGGTTCCAAAAAAATTGACCCACGCAGGATTCTAGTTCAACAGTTCGGTCTAGTTGCTAGGGTCCCAAATCCCCTAGCAACCATGCATTGATATGAACAAGAGACTTGAATATGAATAGGAGAGGCCTGAATAGAAAGAGGAGGAATAAAAAGTAGCAATAATAATACATTTGTAGCCTTACAGAGCATTTGTTTTTTTTTTTTGATGGGGTCAGTGACCTCCGTTTGAAAGTCGGAAGGAGTCAGAAAAAGAAGGAAATTGTACATAGATTATAAGAAATAAAAAATGAATTCCGATTGAAAAGTTGCTAGGAATATGACATGACATTCTGTTACATACTGAGTTAACTTAAAGATGAGCCACCCCTTTAAGGGAAGACATTAGAGCAGTGGTCCCCAACCTTTCTTGGCCCAGGGACCGGTGTTAATGGAAATTTTTTTTGCAGGGGTCGGAAGGGGGTTGGGGGGGGGAGTCTGGGGTTTAGGGAAGGGGCCTGAGGTTGTCAGCGGAACTGAGCGTCCAATTTGGCACGCCGTCGGGCTAGGCTCGGTGGCCCAGAGCAGGATTGTCCGTGGCCCGGTGGTTGGGGACCCCTGCATTAGAGTATGTGGACCCTATAACTAACGGCATACTCTGGTCTGTTGCTCAATGAGACTTTATTCAGATCCTTATGTGTTCGGATAGTTCCACGGAGAAGTAATGTGCTGGCGGAACCTCGCTCCGATGCTTCCAGAACTTTACTGGACCGCGGGGACTGAATAAATCCCTGCAAACCAAAAAATTAAGACTTCAGTGCGGAATTTCGGCAAATCGGATTCCTGATTGTGCAAAGGATCAGGAAATATTTTGGCCCAATGTTCTGCTTATTGGGTTTGCTTTTACGGGAAAGCCTTGCGACGCGGCCAGCGAAGATCTAGCGATTTCAGACTGATCTCCTGGTTCAGGGGCGTAACTACAGAGGCAGCAGACCCCGCGACTGCAGGAGGTATAGGGGACCCCATGAGGCCATAATCAATCAGCAATTTCAACTAGGAATGCACCGAATCCATTTGAGATTCGGCCGAATCCCAGAATCCTTCATGAAAGATTCGGCCGAATACCGAATCTTAATTTGCATATGCAAGGGTGGGAAAGGAAAAAGTGGAAAACATGTTTTTACTTCCTTGTTTTGTGGCAAAAAGTCACGTGATGTCCCTTCCTATCCCCAATTTACATATGCAATTAGGATTTGTATTTGGTTCAGCCGATTCCGAATCCTGCTGAAAAAGGCCAAATCCCAACCGAATCCTGGATTCGATGCGTTAATTACTAGTTTCAACATATATTGGTAAAACAGGTAGGGATGCTCTGAAACCACTGGTTGGGATGTGGCAGAATCCTTCATGAAAGATTCGGCCAAATACCAAACTAAATCCTAATTTACATATGCAAATTAGGGGAGGGAACTTTTTTTAAACTTCATTTTTGTTTAAAGGTCACATAATTTTAATCCCACCCCTAATTTGCATATGTAAATTAGGATTTGGTTTAAACAGGTACAAGGATTCAGCCAAATCCGAATCCTGCTGAAAAAAGCCGAATCCTGGATAAAATGTGGGGGTCACATTTGGGGGGCATACATGTCTAATCAGTCCTACAAGACTCCCAAGAAGCCTGGTTAGTGTTGGGGTCACATTTGGGGGGACATACATGTCTAATCAGTCCTACAAGACTCCCCAGATGCCTGGTTAGTGTTGGGGTCACATTTGGGGGGGTGTACATGTCTAATCAGTCCTACGAGAATCCCCAGAAGCCTGGTTAGTGTTGGGGTCACATTTGGGGGGGGTGTACATGTCTAATCAGTCCTACAAAACTCCCCAGAAGCCTGGTTAGTGTTGGGGTCACATTTGGGGGAGACATACATGTCTAATCAGTCCTACAAAACTCCCCAGAAGCCTGGTTAGTGTTGGGGTCACATTTGGGGGGAAATACATGTCTAATCAGTCCTACAAGACTCCCCAGAAGCCTGGTTAGTGTTGGGGTCACATTTGGGGGGGACATACATGTCTAATCAGTCCTACAATTCTCCCAAGAATCCTGGTTAGTGTTGGGGTCACATTTGGGGGGACATACATGTCTAATCAGTCCTACAAGACTCCCCAGAAGCCTGGTTAGTGTTGGGGTCACATTTGGGGGGGACATACATGTCTAATCAGTCCTACAATTCTCCCAAGAATCCTGGTTAGTGTTGGGGTCACATTTGGGGGGTGTATATGTCTAATCAGTCCTACAAGACTCCCCAGAAGCCTGGTTAGTGTTGGGGTCACATTTGGGGGGAAATACATGTCAAATCAGTCCTACAATTCTCCCAAGAATCCTGGTTAGTGTTGGGGTCACATTTGGGGGGACATACATGTCTAATCAGTCCTACAAGACTCCCAAGAAGCCTGGTTAGTGTTGGGGTCACATTTGGGGGGACATACATGTCTAATGAGTCCTACAAGACTCCCAAGAAGCCTGGTTAGTGTTGGGGGCACATTTGGGGGGACATACATGTCTAATCAGTCCTACAAGACTCCCCAAAAGCCTGGTTAGTGTTGGGTCACATTTGGGGGGACGTACATGACTAATGAGTCCTACAAGACTCCCAAGAAGCCTGGTTAGTGTTGAGTAGAGTGTAAGCCCCTCGCTATCTCATATCTATCACACCAGCAATCTCCCAGCTGCCATATGGCATCTCACACGGCAGTTTTATGGCTCCGCTCGCAGCCGACTCATTTGTTTCCCTGCTGGGAGAAATCTCATCCAAATCTGTTTTTCTCGCATTCCTTGGACACGAGAAGCTGACTGGCCGATGAGCAAACGGAATGGAACTCGGGTGATGCAGCAGATTTCGGCAGCGGCCTGTGAGTCTTGGAAGCAGCCGCACGGAGCAGTGGAGGAACACTATCCACTATTTTCGATTCAGCTGAATCCTTTGCGAAAGATTCGGCCGAATACCGAACCGAGTCGTAATTTGCATATGCAAATTAAGGGTGGAAAGGGGAAACACTTTTCACTTTCCTGTTTTGTAACCAAAAAGTCATGCGCTTTCCCTCGCTGCCCCTAATTTGCCTATGCAAATTCGGTTCGGCCAGGCAGAAAGATTCGGCCAAATCCTTCTGAAAAAGGATGAAATCCTGGCTGGATCCCGAACCGAATTCTGGATTCGCTGCATCCCTAGTAGGAACACATAATGACTGTTTATTAATGACCAACATCTCTAGTAGAAAGGACCCCCCTTCCTCCATGTTTTTTAAAGAAGCACTGGTCCAGGCAAAAAGAAAGTTTTAGTAATTGGGGTTCCTAAAACATAATCCCCCCCCCCAGTGTTTTTAGCTTTCCTTTCATTTTCAGCCCAACTGGGTGCCCCGAACACCCCTGCACTTGTCAAAATATTTCTCCCCCGTTCATTGTAAATAGATCACCCCCTTTTTGATCTTATAGGGGCTGCCCGATGGAGAATAATACATCAGTCGTCGCAGGAATGCTCTGGGCTCACAATAATCAGGAGCCTGACATAAAAACACTTAGGGGTAAATTTATCAAAGAGTGAAGTTCCGCCACTAGAGTAAAATTCCGCAGCTCTCAATTCATTTTTATGGGATTTTGAAAGGCGTATTTATCAATGGGTGAAAGTGAAAGTTCACCCTTTGATAAATACGCCTTTAAAAATCCCATAGAAATGAATGGAGAGTGGCGGAATTTCACTATTAACTTCACTTTTTGATAAATATACCCCTTTGTGTTCTTTGTTTCGCCTTGTTTTCTACATGCGGAATGTGCTTTCTGCTCTGTAGTGTGTCCTGGTGGGATTATCTATGGGTTACACAGGTAGGAGGAGGCACCTGCCAGTCTGAGCTGAGCAACACAGGAAGTCCCGCCCTTTGACGCCCTACAGAACAGAAAGCACAGTCTGCATGGAGAATTGTAAGCTCTCCCTCAAGAATTAAAGGGATTGTTCACCTTTGAGTTCACTGTTAGTATGACGTAGAGAGGGATATTCCGAGACAATTTGCAATTGGTTTTCATTTTTTATTATTTGTGGTTTTTGACTTATTTAGCTTTTTATTCAGCAGCTCTCCAGTTTGTAATTTCAGCCGTCTGGTTGCTAGGGTCCAAATGATCCTAGCAACCATGCATTAGAGACTGGATTAGGAGAGGCCTGAGTAAAGAGAAAAGTAATAAAAAGTAGCGATAACAATACATTTGTAGCCTTACAGAGCATTTGTTTTTAATGATGGGCCAATCTGACGCGTTTCGCTTTGGCAAAAATTTGCAAAACGGCAAAAAATTCACCGAAATGCATTGAAGTCTACGGGCAACAAATGACGCGACAAATTGGGCAACAATTTTTTTGACTCCGACAATGTTTTGTACCCATTAGAGTCCAGGGGCTCATTTTCAAGACAAAAACTTTTGCTCATCGCTAAGAATAAACAATGAAGACCAACTGAAAAGTTTCTTAGAGTTCTATAACATACTAAAAGTCAACTTAAAGGTAGGGAGGCTCCTCATCCAGGATTCAGTTCCGGATTCGACCCGGATTCAGCAGGACTGTGCCCGACTGAACTGAATCCGAATCCTAATTTGCATATTCAAATCAGGGGCAGGAAGGGAAATCACACGACTTTTCGTCAAAAAAACAGGGAAGTAAAAAAACGGTTTCCACTTTTTCCTTTCCTGTCCCTAATTTGCATATGCAAATTAGAATTCAGTTCGATATTTGGTTGAAACGTTCGTGAAGGGTTTGGCCGAATCCCAAATAGTGGATTCAGTGCATCTCTACTTAAAAATGAACCCCCTCTTTAAATTCCATGATGAGGACTTCTCTACTGTGCTGCTTCCCACCACCAGCAGCCACTTAGTGGGACATTCACTAAGATTCGTAGTTGCGCCGGGCGTAACTTGGCCGCACTTCTCCAGGCGTAGTTTCGCCAGCGCTCCGCAAATTCACTAAAATCCGAAGTTGCGCTCAGGGGTAGCGTAAGGTTGCGAAGTTGTGCTAGCGTTGATTCGCGAAGCGAAGTTACGCTAGCGATGGTTAATTTGCATACGGCGCCAAATTCAAATTTCAATGGAGGAATATGTAGCAGCACTACAAATGCCTGGGAAAATAAAAATTGTTATTTTGCCCTACACATGTGCCCACTGTATAGTTAAGTTGCCATGAGTCAGGAAATGTAGGGGGGAGGGAAGGAGGGGAGCCCCAAAATTTTTTTCGATCTTTTTCAGCCTATCACCCCTCATGTAGAAAACACGCCAGCGTTTTTTGGGACTTAGAAGAAATCCCTATCTACTCTATTGCGCTTCGCCTGGTCTGAGGTGGCGAAGGAAGTCTAGCGTAAAAGGTAGCGTTCAGTACACTGCGCAAGTTAGTGAATTTGCGTAGTTACGTCCGTTACGCAAATTCGCCAGGCGTAAGGGTGCGAAGTTACACTAGAAAAGTTACGCCAGCGTCCGTTAGTGAATTTGCAAAGTAACGAAAATGCCCAACGCAAGCGAATTGACGCTAGCGTTAGTCGCTTCGACGCTTAGTGAATTTGCCCCTTAGGGTAGATCCCTCCTTTATTTTCTAGGTTCCGCCAACCCTACCTCCTTATTTTCCAAGTCAAAGACTAGTGTGTGCTAACTTGGGGTACACTCTCTGACACTGCACCCCAGAAGAAGGTATGTAGCACAGGTGCAGTCCTTAATGTAAGATATGATATCTTACATTACATACCTTATCATATGGCATTTCAGAGGCCTGTTGGCTGGGCAGTAAATTGTAAAAATAAGGTTTTATTTCCCCTTTAAATACTATATTATCCACACAAGCATAGAGGCATCGGTGTCACTTTAAGTGAAGGGAATCCCCTCCTGGTGAATGGGGAGTGCGACTAATAGAAGTGCATGTTCCATGCTCCGAGCTGTGAATTATAAGGAACAATGGGGGAGCGATTCCTGACCGGACCCCCCAGAACAATATGGAGGAAGCAGACCGTGACAGTAGCGCAGCGTATCATTCTAACCAAATGTTACTGCCGGCCCAGAATCCTTTGCTCTGGAAAATCTGGAATTTATTTTCTGTCTAGTAAAGGCCATGTACGATCTGATATCCTTGTTACCTTATTACACACTTATCCTCGCAGCCCAAATTAAGCAAATTTCTGTAATTCTGTGGTTCCTGCGCCCATAAGAAAGTCTCGATTTAATTTATATAAAATGTATATATATATATATATATATATATATATATATATATATATATATATATATATATATATATAGCTACCATATTGATTCCCATAGACAGTACTGGAAACATGAGCTCTGTATAAACAACCCCCTCCTTTCTCAAATCCTCAGCCTATGCTAGACTTTAAGATGAGGATTCTTAATACAGAGGGCTTATCTGTAGAATTTTTTTTACTACCTTCTCATTCTAAAACAGCGACTCGACAGATCCAGGAAGTTGGAAACATTAGGCAGGAAGTATAATCAGCACAATACATTATATATTACTAATGGAAATGTACTAAGCCATTTGTGACCCTGAGCAATTGTCCCTGGTTCCTTAAAAATGGCTTAATGCCCAGACAGTATTACTATTGGCTTCTGCTTATCAGCTGCAATAAAATTAACCCAGTTGTATTTCTCCGTGGCTCATAGACCGTGGTTATATGGTACTTAACCTGGAAGTATCCCAAAAGCTGCCATATTGATTCCCTTAGACAGTACAGTATGAGGGTATAGCTTATTGTGTGCCCAGAACATTCCTTCTCTGTATATTTGTATTTATACATATGGGAGGAGGAGGTGCCATATTGATTCCCTTAGACAGTACAGTATGAGGGTATAGCTTATTGTGTGCCCAGAACATTCCTTCTCTGTATATTTGTATTTATACATATGGGAGGAGGAGGTGCCATATTGATTCCCTTAGACAGTACAGTATGAGGGTATAGCTTATTGTGTGCCCAGAACATTCCTTCTCTGTATATTTGTATTTATACATATGGGAGGAGGAGGTGCCATATTGATTCCCTTAGACAGTACAGTATGAGGGTATAGCTTATTGTGTGCCCAGAACATTCCTTCTCTGTATATTTGTATTTATATACATGGGAGGAGGAGGTGCCATATTGATTCCCTTAGACAGTACAGTATGAGGGTATAGCTTATTGTGTGCCCAGAACATTCCTTCTCTGTATATTTGTATTTATATACATGGGAGGAGGAGGTGCCATATTGATTCCCTTAGACAGTACAGTATGAGGGTATAACTTATTGTGTGCCCAGAACATTCCTTCTCTGTATATTTGTATTTATACATATGGGAGGAGGAGGTGCCATATTGATTCCCTTAGACAGTACATTATGAGGGTATAGCTTATTGTGTGCCCAGAACATTCCTTCTCTGTATATTTGTATTTATACATATGGGAGGAGGGAGGTGCCATATTGATTCCCTTAGACAGTACAGTATGAGGGTATAGCTTATTGTGTGCCCAGAACATTCCTTCTCTGTATATTTGTATTTATACATATGGGAGGAGGGAGGTGCCATATTGATTCCCTTAGACAGTACAGTATGAGGGTATAGCTTATTGTGTGCCCAGAACATTCCTTCTCTGTATATTTGTATTTATACATATGGGAGGAGGAGGTGCCATATTGATTCCCTTATTGTGCACGAACATAAGGATCAGGCGTATGCAGTGCAATTAACTTGTGGAAACACAGATCCCATAGATATAATATTATAATATTTGAGCAGGGGCACTGGGACATAGGAGACGTGGCAGGGCCAGGAATGTGCCAAGATGTTCCCACGTGAGGAGTGTTTAATAGTTCTCATATGACTCCGCCATGCCCATTATTAGTTAATAATGAAGCTCTAGTTTACAGTAATTAGAGGAAGTGGCCGGTGTATATATAATATATTCCTACAGAGTCATTAATGATCCGCTGGACACATTCTATTTTGGGTTTGGGCCATACCAGAATATTCTTCTCTTTCTCTCAATCACTTTAATCCCTTATTGGAAACGTTTGCTGGGCTGCACATTGCTGCTTCCTAAAGGCACACGGGCGCTGCAGAGAGTCAGCTCAGCGGGTGAGAAAATGGTCCAGAAAAAAAATCCCTTTTCATTTATATTACCCGGACCCATGCGATTGCCATACACCCTACAGAAAGAGACCTTACCTGCTCTCAGGATCATGGGAGTGGCCAAAGAATAACATCACCTTCTCCTGCTATTCCTTAACCCTCAGGAGAAGATCTTGATCCTGTCTACCTACATGGGCAGACTCACTTTTTTATTTCTCCTGTCTCATTCCGGACAGACATTCCAAGAAAGTTCTAATTTAATCGTGGCCTTTTTTTAATCTCATCCTTTAGTATTAGGTTTCAGTATTTCAGAGTCTCATCTCATCAGGACTGTCATAATGTCTACCTCTATGGTCAGGCTCACTTTTTGCTCTCCGATCACATCCTCATTCTGGACAAAAGGGCCAAGAACGTTGTAATTAGAATGTGGTCTGTTCTTTTTAATTTCATCCTTTAGCGACCCAAGTCTCATCTTTGCCATATCCGTTTTGTAGATCCTGTCTACCTCTATGGTCAGGCTCACTTTCTGCTCTCCGATCGCATTCCCATTCTGGACAAAAGGGCCAAGAATGTTCTAATTAGAATGTGGTTCTTTTTAATTTCATCCATTATCTACCCGAGTACTTGGTATCAGAATGTCATAGTCTCATCTTTGCCATATCCCTTTTGTAGATCCTGTCTACCTCTACGGTCAGGCTCACTTTCTGCTCTCCTATCACATGATCATGGTGGATCAGCTCATGATATTTTATTCCATTGCACGACAGTTTCAGGCGGAAAAATGGACTGGGGTTTCCAAACCTAAAGTATTGGGTGTAGGGCATTAACTATTTTACCCTACTCCTCTTTATTGCCCATAAGTCCTTGCTATTATTGACTCTTAGAAAACATTCATATGGTCTAAATCCTTATCCGTGACACTTGGGGGGGAATATCCAGATCTCCTGTACGCAACTGCCGCTTATAAATCAAAGTTCTGGAGGACTGATGTTTTTATTATTATGGTTAATATCTGACCTTTTCAGCTTATTATTTATGTCGGCTCAGCTCGGGCTGAAGCTTCGGTCCTTGGCAGCATTTCTCTTCCCCTCGGAGACAGGCGAGCGCACGATGCACAATGTACATAGTTCAAGAGTTTAGCACATTCCTCCGTCTCCTAATGAAAAGGCGCAATATTCACAATTTTTGGGTTTTGGCTACGAGTTCTCGGTCCCAGATTTTAGCATTAGTGGATATACTGGCATAGAGAATGGGATACATTATGGGAAAGGGAAAGTAGAGACAGAATTCTGGACGTCTAGAATTTTCCCTTTTCTTCTCCCTTCTCTTCTTTGGTCTACTTTTTTCCTTCCCTCCCATTGTTTTTCTTCTGCTAGCAATCTTTTGAACTTCCTCTCTTACACATTGTATATTTTGCAATGTTCTTGTCTGTAGAAATTGTTTTAAGACTCTCCCATGACCAGTAGAGGGTGCCAGACTCCGATCTCAGGCAGTACTATGTGAACCTACCATGACCAGTAGAGGGGTTTTCAGCCTCAGATGTTGGGCAGTACTATGTGAACCTCCCATGACCAGTAGAGGGGTTTTCAGCCTCAGATCTTGGGCAGTACTATGTGAACCTCCCATGATCCATAGAGGGTTTAAGACTCAGCTTTAGGGCAGTACTCTGTGAACTTCCCATGACCAGTAGAAGGTTCAAGCCTGATATCTAGGGCAGTAGTATGGGAACTTCCCATGACCAGTAGCGGGTTCCAGCCTCAGATCTAGGACAGTACTCTGTGAACCTTCCATGACCAATAGAGGGTTCCAGCCTGAGATCTAGGGCAGTAGTATGTGAACTTCCCATGACCAGTAGCGGGTTCCAGCCTCAGATTTAGGACAGTACTCTGTGAACCTTCCATGACCAATAGAGGGTTCCAGCCTCAGATCTAGGGCAGTAGTATGTGAACTTCCCATGACCAGTAGCGGGTTCCAGCCTCAGATCTAGGACAGTACTCTATGGACCTCCCATGGCCAGTAGAGGGTTCCAGCCTCCGAACTAGGGCAGTACTCTGTGAACCCCCCATGATCAGTAGAGGGTTTAAGACTCAGCTTTAGGGCAGTACTCTGTGAACTTCCCATGACCAGTAGAAGGTTCAAGCCTGATATCTAGGGCAGTAGTATGGGAACTTCCCATGACCAGTAGAGAGTTGAAGACTCAGATCTAGGACAGTACTATGTGAACCTCTCATGACCAGTAGAGGGTTCCAGCCTCAGATCTAGGGCAGTAGTATGTGAACTTCCCATGACCAGTAGAGAGTTCAAGACTCAGATCTAGGGCAGTACTATGTGAACCTCCCATGACCAGTAGCGGGTTCCAGCCTCAGATCTAGGACAGTACTCTGTGAACCTTCCATGACCAATAGAGGGTTCCAGCCTCAGATCTAGGGCAGTAGTATGTGAACTTCCCATGACCAGTAGAGAGTTCAAGACTCAGATCTAGGGCAGTACTATGTGAACCTCCCATGACCAGTAGCGGGTTCCAGCCTCAGATCTAGGACAGTACTCTATGGACCTCCCATGGCCAGTAGAGGGTTCCAGCCTCCGAACTAGGGCAGTACTCTGTGAACCCCCCATGATCAGTAGAGGGTTTAAGACTCAGCTTTAGGGCAGTACTCTGTGAACCTTCCATGACCAATAGAGGGTTCCAGCCTGAGATCTAGGGCAGTAGTATGTGAACTTCCCATGACCAGTAGAAAGTTCAAGACTCAGATCTAGGACAGTACTATGTGAACCTCTCATGTCCGGTTGAGGGTTCCAGCCTCAGATCTAGGGCAGTACTATCTGAACTTCCCATGACCAGTAGAGAGTTCAAGACTCAGATCTAGGAGAGTACTATGTGAACCTCTCATGACCAGTAGAGAGTTCAAGACTCAGATCTAGGGAAGTACTATGTGAACTTCCCATGACCAATGGAGAGTTCAAGACTCAGATATAGGGAACTACTCCATGAACCCCCCATTACCAGTAGAGGGTCCCAGGCTCAGATAGACATATCAGTATAGGTGTCTCTTTCACGTTGTCCTCACAAACAATAGGAAGATGTTAGATTAGTGTCTTTTTATCACACGGATGTTTTTCACTCTTTGAGGTCCATGTTTTTCTTCTGTTATTGAAAAAAAAATTTCAGGAAACAAATCAAAAATTCCCGGGCTCCTGCCTGATATTCAACAGGATGTTTTCTGTCAGTGGAAACCAGTCTGCTGTCAACATTCATGGCTGCTGTGGTGCATCTGCTCTTTTCTCAGAAAAACAAGTTGTTTGTCTGCCCCTGTTTACTGATCTGGCCTCAGGGAGGGATCCATATCACCAATCTCATTTATATTAAAGGAAAACTATACCCCCAAAATGAACACTTAAGCAACAGATAGTTCATATCATATTAAGTGGCATATTAAAGAATCTTACCAAACTGGAATATATATTTAAGTAAATCTTGCCCTTTTACATCTCTTGCCTTGAGCCACCATTTTGTGACTCTATCTGTGCTGCCTCAGAGATCACCTGACCAGAAATACTGCAGCTCTAACTGTAACAGGAAGAGATCACCTGACCAGAAATACTGCAGCTCTAACTGTAACAGGAAGAGATCACCTGACCAGAAATACTGTAACTCTAACTGTAACAGGAAGAGATCACCTGACCAGAAATACTGCAGCTCTAACTGTAACAGGAAGAGATCACCGGACCAGAAATACTGCAGCTCTAACTGTAACAGGAAGAGATCACCTGACCAGAAATACTGCAGCTCTAACTGTAACAGGAAGAGATCACCTGACCAGAAATACTGCAGCTCTAACTGTAACAGGAAGAGATCACCTGACCAGAAATACTGCAGCTCTAACTGTAACAGGAAGAGATCACCTGACCAGAAATACTGTAACTCTAACTGTAACAGGAAGAGATCACCTGACCAGAAATACTGTAACTCTAACTGTAACAGGAAGAGATCACCTGACCAGAAATACTGCAGCTCTAACTGTAACAGGAAGAGATCACCGGACCAGAAATACTGCAGCTCTAACTGTAACAGGAAGAGATCACCTGACCAGAAATACTGCAGCTCTAACTGTAACAGGAAGAGATCACCTGACCAGAAATACTGCAGCTCTAACTGTAACAGGAAGAGATCACCTGACCAGAAATACTGCAGCTCTAACTGTAACAGGAAGAAGTGTGGAAGCAAAAGACACAACTCTGTCTGTTAATTGGCTCATGTGACCTTACATGTATGGTTTGTTGGTATGTTTGTGAGTACAGTGAATCCTACGATCTCAGGGGGCGGCCCTTATTTTTTAAAATGGCAATTTTCTATTTATGATTACCCAATGGCACATACTACTAGAAGAGTCTATTATTATGAAAATGGTTTATTTACATGAAGCAGGATTTTACATATGAGCTGTTTTATGCAATATCTTTTTATAGAGACCTACATTGTATGGGGGGTATAGTTTTCCTTTAAGTAGGGTTTTCCAACGTCTGGTCCTTCAGCTGTCATTGAACTACAAAGACAATGGTACTTCTGCCACTGCTTTGTCCTACTGCCACTTTTTGATCCGATTGTGTTCAACATGTCCTTCTGTATTAATCGTATCCTACTGTCTGTCTTTCTTGTATTACTGTCTCTGTCTTGTTCTACTGTCAGTATCTATTTCCTACTATTTTTATTTTGCCCTTCTTTATCCATCTTGTTCTACTGTCTCCACCTGACACAACAGTCGACATCTTAATTAGCATTCTGAATTTTGTCCTGCTGTCTCCCTCACATTCTTCTGTCTCACTGTTGTCTTTCTTCCACCACTTTGTCCTTCTGGATCCAACTTATCCTTCTGCTTCCACAGTATCCCTCCCAACCTGTCCTCTCTCCTCCCCACCTGTCCTCTCGCCTCCCAACATTTCCTCTCTCCTCCCAACCTGTCCTCTCTCCTCCCAACATTTCCTCAATCCTCCCAACCTGTCCTCTCGCCTCCCAACCTGTCCCCTCTCCTCCCAACCTGTCCCCTCTCCTCCCAACCTGTCCTCTCTCCTCCCAACCTGTCCCCTCTCCTCCCAACCTGTCCCCTCTCCTCCCAACCTGTCCCCTCTCCTCCCAACCTGTCCTCTCCCCTCCCAACCTGTCCTCTCGCCTCCCAACCTGTCCTCTCTCCTCCCAACCTGTCCTCTCTCCTCCCAACCTGTCCTCTCGCCTCCCAACCTGTCCTCTCATCTCCCAACCTGTCCCCTCTCCTCCCAACCTGTCCCCTCTCCTCCCAACCTGTCCTCTCGCCTCCCAACCTGTCCTCTCGCCTCCCAACCTGTCCTCTCGCCTCCTAACCTTTCCTCTCGCCTCCCAACCTTTCCTCTCTCCTCCCAACCTGTCCTACTACCTCCCAACCTGTCCCCTCTCCTCCCAACCTGTCCTCTCGCCTCCCAACCTGTCCTCTCGCCTCCCAACCTGTCCTCTCGCCTCCCAACCTGTCCTCTCGCCTCCTAACCTTTCCTCTCGCCTCCCAACCTTTCCTCTCTCCTCCCAACCTGTCCTACTACCTCCCAACCTGTCCTCTCGCCTCCCAACCTGTCCTCTCGCCTCCCAACCTGTTTTCTCGACTCCCAACCTGTCTTCTCGCCTCCCAACCTTTCCTCTCGCCTCCCAACCTTTCCTCTCTCCTCCCAACCTGTCCTCTTGCCTCCCAACCTGTCCTCTTGCCTCCCAACCTGTCCTCTCGCCTCCCAACCTGTCCTCTCGCCTCCCAACCTGTCCTCTCGCCTCCCAACCTTTCCTCTCGCCTCCCAACCTGTCCTCTCGCCTCCCCACCTGTCCTCTCGCCTCCCCACCTGTCCTCTCGCCTCCCCACCTGTCCTCTCGCCTCCCCACCTGTCCTCTCGCCTCCCAACATTTCCTCTCTCATGCCAACCTGTCCTCTCGCCTCCCAACCTGTCCCCTCTCCTCCCAACCTGTCCTCTCGCCTCCCAACCTGTCCCCTCTCCTCCCAACCTGTCCCCTCTCCTCCCAACCTGTCCTCTCGCCTCCCAACCTGTCCCCTCTCCTCCCAACCTGTCCCCTCTCCTCCCAACCTGTCCTCTCGCCTCCCAACCTTTCCTCTCGCCTCCCAACCTGTCCTCTCGCCTCCCCACCTGTCCTCTCGCCTCCCCACCTGTCCTCTCGCCTCCCCACCTGTCCTCTCGCCTCCCCACCTGTCCTCTCGCCTCCCCACCTGTTCTCTCGCCTCCCCACCTGTCCTCTCGCCTCCCAACATTTCCTCTCTCATCCCAACCTGTCCCCTCTCCTCCCAACCTGTCCCCTCTCCTCCCAACCTGTCCCCTCTCCTCCCAACCTGTCCTCTCGCCTCCCAACCTGTCCCCTCTCCTCCCAACCTGTCCCCTCTCCTCCCAACTTGTCCTCTCGCCTCCCAACCTGTCCCCTCTCCTCCCAACCTGTCCTCTCGCCTCCCAACCTTTCCTCTCGCCTCCCAACCTGTCCTCTCGCCTCCCCACCTGTCCTCTCGCCTCCCCACCTGTCCTCTCGCCTCCCCACCTGTCCTCTCGCCTCCCAACATTTCCTCTCTCATGCCAACCTGTCCTCTCGCCTCCCAACCTGTCCCCTCTCCTCCCAACCTGTCCTCTCGCCTCCCAACCTGTCCCCTCTCCTCCCAACCTGTCCCCTCTCCTCCCAACCTGTCCCCTCTCCTCCCAACCTGTTCCCTCTCCTCCCAACCTGTCCTCTCGCCTCCCAACCTGTCCCCTCTCCTCCCAACCTGTCCTCTCGCCTCCCAACTTGTTCTCTCGCCTAATGAAGATATTGCAATAATCCTACATGTTGCCCGGAAACTTTTTGTGTTATTGGGCAGTAACAATAATATTCTGCGCTCTATAATCTGTGTGTAGAATGTAACACGTTTCCCGCTTTCCCATTGAATTCTCTGAGAGGTTGTTAGAAATGTTTCGTGTTATAACTCTGTTGATGGAAGTGATAAGGGAAGCTATTTTTAGGGAATGATTATATATACAATTCCTTGCCGATCAAAAACAGAACTCATTGTTCTGCTGAGGACGTGTTATCTGTTCCTACAGAAAATCTCTAACATGTCCAGCTAAAATATTTCACTGGGTAATCAAAATAGTTATTTAAAGGGAAACTCGACTCCAATGTCAAGTCAGCATTTTTCCGCCATATAGCTGGAAGTAACTTATACAAATACTCTAGGTGAAAGATGCAATATTGTTTTAGTACCATATAGGGGTATAGCTTATTGTGTGCCCAGAACATTCCTTCTCTGTATATTTGTATTTATACATATGGGAGGAGGGAGGTGCCATATTGATTCCCTTAGACAGTACAGTATGAGGGTATAGCTTATTGTGTGCCCAGAACATTCCTTCTCTGTATATTTGTATTTATACATATGGGAGGAGGAGGTGCCATATTGATTCCCTTAGACAGTACAGTATGAGGGTATAGCTTATTGTGTGCCCAGAACATTCCTTCTCTGTATATTTGTATTTATACATATGGGAGGAGGGAGGTGCCATATTGATTCACTTAGACAGTACAGTATGAGGGTATAGCTTATTGTGTGCCCAGAACATTCCTTCTCTGTATATTTGTATTTATACATATGAGAGGAGGAGGTGCCATATTGATTCCCTTAGACAGTACAGTATGAGGGTATAGCTTATTGTGTGCCCAGAACATTCCTTCTCTGTATATTTGTATTTATACATATGGGAGGAGGGAGGTGCCATATTGATTCCCTTAGACAGTACAGTATGAGTGTATAGCTTATTGGGTGCCCACAACATTCCTTCTCTGTATATTTGTATGTTTTTTGCATTAAAGACTAAAATCAAAACCAGTTTGGCTTCCAGTGCTACTTCCTAGTTCTGCTAAGTCACTATTTGTGGAGGAGCAGGTAGTAAGACAAATAAAACCCTTTGTATAATGAGCTGCTGGGGATAAGTTTACTTTTGACAGTTGCTGGTTATGGGTTGGCCAGTCTGAACTCGGCTCACTGGAGCGCAGATAAGGGCCACGCCAGGTGACTTACCTGTCTAAATGAATGCACACTTATTGCGCTCTAACAATTCTTCTTCCTTACCACCTTCTTCTGATAATAATCACTCAGATAATACCCAGGGCCTCCTGTACCCCCTGCGCTGGTATGTGGAGAGAGGAGAGCTGCTGCGCTGGGGCTTATCTCTTTATTCTACATGCAGAGCAATAAAACATGCGTCTCGTCATCGCCCATTAAACTGGCCCAAAGGGCCTCTCACATATTTCACTGGACTTTTATATATACACACGTACACACTATATATATATATATATATATATATATATATATATATATATATATATATATATATATATATATATATATATTTCTTTTTATATATATATATATATATATATTTCTTTTTATATATATATATATATATATATTTATATATTTATATATATATTTTTTTTTTAATATATATATTTACATATATTTATATATATTTACAAATATTTACAAATATATATACATACATATATATATATATATATATATACATACATACATACATACATACATACATACATACATACATACATACACGCGTGCGCGTATGGGATCCGTTATCCTGAATCCCATTATCCAGAAAGCTCAGAATTACAGAAAGGCCGTCTCCTACAGACTCCATTATAATCAAATAATCCAATCTTTTAAAAATGTTTTCCTTTTTCTGTGTAATAATAAAACAGTCGCTTGTACTTGATCCCAACTAAGATATAATTAATCCTTATTGGAAGTAAAACCAGCCTATTGGGTTTATTTCATGTTTATATGATTTTCTAGTAGACTTAAGGTATGAAGATCCAAATTACAGAAAGATCCATTATCCGGAAAACCCCAGGTCCCGAGCATTCTGTATAACAGGTCCCATAACTGTAATAACAAAACAGTTGCTTGTACTTGATCCCAACTAAGATATAATTAATCCTTATTGGAGGCAAAACCATTTGGTCTATTGGGTTTTTTTAATAGATACATAATTTTCTAGTAGACTTAAGATATGAAGATACAAATTACAGAAAGAGATGTTATCATAAAAACCCCAGGTCCCGAGCATTCTGGATACCAGGTCCCATACCTGTAATAATAAAACAGTCGCTTGTACTTGATCCCATTTAAGATATAATTAATCCTTATTGGTAACAAGAACAGCTTATTGGGTTTATTTCATGTTTATATGATTTTCTAGTAGACTTAAGGAGATCCAAATTACAGAAAGATCCATTATCCGGAAAACCCCAGGTCCCGAGCATTCTGGATAACAGGTCCAATACCTGTGTGTGTGTGTGTGTGTATATATTTATATTATTTTTTCCTTTGTACATTTTATAAAATCTTGGTATTTTTCTCTCCGTTCCAGGCATCCAAAATGTTCTGAGTCTCTTTTGTGCCGTGCTGACTGAAAATAAAGTTCTGTTCCACTCGTCCAGTTTCCAGCGTCTCGGCGATGCCTGCCGGGCCCTGGAGGCGCTCATCTACCCCCTGAAATACAGGTGAGTGTACCCCGAAAACGCAATGGCCGCCGCTCGGATTCTTTCGATGCTCCTCGTTGCTCTGTGGAGTGTTAGACTAATGGCACAAGCTGCTGGGAAACATCCCTCCGGCTTTAATAGATGTTACTGGGCCCCACAGCTAATTAAATTGTAGGGTCCTGTTATACCAATATATATTCCAATTGCTAATAAGGGCTCCTGGGACCCCCTGCAGTCTAGTGTAGTTACCCTTCCTTTCATAGGGGTCCCTCTTTTTTCTGGCTTCTTGCCCCGGATCCCTATTAGGCAAATTCACTAAGATGCGAACTTCGCCGCACTTCGCCAGGTGTAGTTTCGCCATCGCTCTGCAAATTCACTAAAATCCGAAGTTGCGCACAGGGGTAGCGTAAGGTTGCGAAGTTGCGCTAGCGTTGATTCGCTATGTAAAGCGAAGTTACGCTAGCGAAGGCTAATTTGCATACGGCGCGAAATTCAAATTTCAATGGAGGAACACGTATCAGCACTACAAATGCCTAGAAAACCTTCAAATCAGCAAATATAAATGTTATTTTGCCCTACACTTGTGCCCACTGTCTAGGTAAGTTGCCATGAGTCAGGAAATGTAGGGGGGAAGGAGGGGAGCCCCAAAAATATTTTCGATCTTTTTCAGCCTATCACCCATCATGTAGAAAACACGCCAGCGTTTTTTGGGACTTAGAAAGAAATGTGACTTTTTTGGAAGCAATCCCTATCTACTCTATTGCGCTTCGCCAGGTCTGAGGTGGCGAAGGAAGTTTAGCGTAAAAGGTAGCGTTCAGTACACTGCGCAAGTTAGTGAATTTGCGTAGTTACGTCGCTAGCGAAAATTCGCCTGGTGTAAGAATGCGAAGTAACACTAGTGAAACTACGCCAGCGTTCGTTATTGAATTTGCGCAGTAACGAAAATGCCAAACGCTAGCGAATTAACGCTAGCGTTCGGCGCTTAGTGAATTTGCGCCTATGACTCCACCGGTCTGTATTCACTCTACCGGTCTCGCCTTTTACCCCATCCACTGAATTACATTTTTTTTTCTTTTTTGTTTCTCTCTGAATCTGTTGAGTTCTCCTCATGCTCAGAAAGTATTTTCTCAATTCCCTGCAGATTAATCGTCATTTCTGGAATGTGTTTTTCCCGCCTTGCAATATGTTTAACTGCCTGAAACTGGTCTCAACAACCTGTTTTTGGAATCGGGGGGGCCCCCCCACCCCGACACATGTTGGATCCACAAGCACACGGGACACGGCAGCCCTTAGCGTGTAACATTACCACTGACAACACCTCCCTGCTGTTTCATTGCTAATAGGGACATTAGTCTGAATATTGGGTCCCTTAGAAATAGAATAATATAAACGTATATTGTTTATCGTGTGCCCAGAGCATTCCTCCTCCTCCTCTTTCTGTAACCCAATGCTACTGTTTGTCACCTTCACTGGAATAAAAACTAGGGATGCACCGAATCCAGGAATCTGTTCAGGATTCTGCCTTTTTTCAGCAGGATTCTGATTCGGCCGAACCAAATCCTCATTTGCATATGCAAATTAGGGGCGGGAAGGGAAATCACGTAACTTTTTGTCACAAAACAAGGAAGTAAAAAAAACGTTTTTCCTCCTTTTCCCTTCTTGTCCCCTGTACAAATTAGGATTTGGTTCGGTATTCAGCGGAATCTTTCATGAAAGGATTCAGGGATTCGGCTGAATCCAAAATAGTGAATTCAGTGCATCCCTAATAAAAATACCAGAAAATTCCCATATTCTGCCCACTTAAAGGGATACTGTCATGGGAAAAAAATTTTTTTCAAAATGAATCAGTTAATAGAGCTGCTCCAGCAGAATTCTGCACTGAAATCCATTTCTCAAAAGAGCAAACAGATTTTTTTATATTCAATTTTGAAATCTGACATGGGGCTAGACATTTTGTCAATTTCCCAGCTGCCCCATGTCATGTGACTTGTGCTCTGATAAACTTCAATCACTCTTTACTGCTGTACTGCAAGTTGGAGTGATTATCACCCCCCTACCTCCCCCCCCCCCCAGCAGCCAAACAAAAGAACAAAGGGAAGGTAACCAGATAGCAGCTCCCTAACACAAGATAACAGCTGCCTGGTAGATCTAAGAACAACACTCAATAGTAAAAATCCAGGTCCCACTGAGACACATTCAGTTACATTGAGAAGGAAAAACAGCAGCCTGCCAGAAAGCATTTCTCTCCTAAAGTGCAGGCACAAGTCACATGACCAGGGGCAGCTGGGAAATTGACAAAATGTCTAGCCCCATGTCAGATTTCAAAATTGAATATAAAAAAATCTGTTTGCTCTTTTGAGAAATGGATTTCAGTGCAGAATTCTGCTGGAGCAGCACTATTAACTGATTCATTTTGAAAATATTTTTCCCATGACAGTATCCCTTTAATAACATTCCCTCCCATAGCCACAAGGGGCGCGGTTTCAGCCGCGCAGAGCTAATCCCAGATTTCTCTTTGTTCCAGTTATCCGTATATTCCAATCCTACCCGCCCAGCTGCTCGAGGTGCTCAGCTCCCCCACTCCCTTCATTATCGGGGTCCATTCTGTCTTCTGCTCGGAGATTCACGACCTGGTAAGGAAACACAAACTATTATTTATATGAGGGATAATTCATGGTCACATGACAAGATTTAAACAGCTGCTATCATTTACTGGACTGATGCCTGAGAGTGAATATCATTATTTGTTGCTATGGGATACAAGACCTGTTCCAAAGTTTACTCCTTTGTGCGCTTCGTTTTACCGAAGGTGCCTCACAAGGAAATTTCGGGGCGACTTTGGAAAACGAAGGGCTCCAATGCGCCAGCAATTTATCTTCTGTCCCTCAGGAGGCAGTTCTGGGAGATTAGTAACCACGAAGAAGAGGCGATTAATCGCAAGGTGACTAAATCTCCCCGAATCTGAGCGTGTGCCTCTTGAGTAATGAACGGGAAACAGTTGAGGAACTGTGCCCCCTACAGGACAGCATGCTGCATTATCTTCTTTAAAGGGGTGGTTCACCTTTAAAGGATAAGTAAACCTTAAAAATAAGTGAATGTAAAATTGATGAGGGGGCTATTCTAAGCACTTTTGTAAATGACATTCATTATTTATTTTCTTCTCATTCCAAGATATTAAGGGATAGGTGCACTGTTAATATGAATGAATTGTGTTACAACAGCGCCACCTGCTGGTCAGTTTCCCACCAGTCTGACCAGCAAGTAGTCAAGGAAGTTGTCAGGAGAAAGAAAGAGGCTGATGTTCTTCTGCTTAGGAATAAAATTAGAAACCTTTCTCACATCTTTCCTAAGCAGAAGAACATCAGCCTCTTTCTTTCTCCTGACAACTTCCTTGACTACTTGCTGGTCAGACTGGTGGGAAACTGACCAGCAGGTGGCGCTGTTGTAACACAATTCATTCATATTAACCGCACATGTATCCCTTAATATCTTGGAATGAAAAAAGAATAAATAATGAATGTTAATAACAAAAGTGTTTAGAATAGCCCCCTCATCAATTTTACATTCACTTATTTTTAAGGTTTATTTATCCTTTAAATTCTGTTTTATTGTGTTATAGAATGACTCATTTTAAACATTATTTTTTTTTATAATTTTTGAATTATTTGATTTCTTTGTCTGCCTCTTTCCAGCTTTCAAATTGGGGTCGCTGACCCCATCTAAAAAACAAATGCTCTGTAAGGCTACAAATGTATTGTTATTGCTACTTTTTATTCCTCCTCTTTCTATTCAGGCCTCTCCTATTCATATTCCAGTCTCTTATTCAGATCAGTGCATGGTTGCTAGGGGAATTTCGGACCCTAGCAACCAGATGGCTGAAATTACAAACTGGAGAGCCGCTGAATAAAAAGCTAAATAACTCAAAAACCGCAAATAATAAAAAATGAAAAACAATTGCAAATTGTCTCAGAATATCCCTCTCTAACAGTTAATTTAAAGGTGAACAGCCCCTTTAAGACCAGGACGCACGTCATTCCTGATGCAGCTCCCCTTATGTTACTTACTTACATTCTTGTCTTTCAGTTGTGTTTTTATTTTGGGGGCCCCTGTTGAGCTGCTCCCAGTTTTATGGGTTTATCACCTTCCTCTCCTTTCTTTCTTGCAGTTAGACGTCATTATTGCAGATTTGGACGGCGGAACCATTAAAATTCCTGAATGCATCCATCTGTCCCCGATCCCGGAACCTCTGCTCCACCAGACCCAAGCTGCTCTCTCTCTCGTATGTCCCTCAAGTCATTCATGCTACTTGGATATATACACGGCTATACCAAACTGTAGCCAATGTTGAAGTGGGGGGGCGGGCCTCTTTTATTGGGGAGGGGCTTCTTTCAGGGTTTTGTTGGGGGCAATGTTTGGTGTTATCTGGGTATTTGTATATTACATTTACAGGGTTGTGCCCACCTGTAGCCAATCAGAGCATAAAACAGACAACCTGTGGCCAATCAGAGCATAAAACAGACAACCTGTGGCCAATCAGAGCATAAAACAGACAACCTGTAGCCAATCAGAGCATAAAACAGACAACCTGTAGCCAATCAGAGCATAAAACAGACAACCTGTGGCCAATCAGAGCATAAAACAGACAACCTGTAGCCAATCAGAGCATAAAACAGACAACCTGTAGCCAATCAGAGCATAGAAACAGACAACCTGTAGCCAATCAGAGCATAAAACAGACAACCTGTAGCCAATCAGAGCATAAAAGAGACAACCTGTAGCCAATCAGAGCATAAAACAGACAACCTGTAGCCAATCAGAGCATAAAACAGACAACCTGTGGCCAATCAGAGCATCAAACAGACAACCTGTGGCCAATCAGAAATAATTACTAGATCGTTGCATTTACACAGTATATGAAAACCATGTTTCTATATGAAATAAGTTCATTCGTGTCACCTGCAGGTGCTGCACCCTGACTTGGAAGTTGCCGACAATGCGTTTGCTCCATTGCGCACCCCTGTACCTCACATAAAGTTGCTGGTGAGTATCAAATTGTTCAGCTTATCCTAATTAACTGCCCCTTTATATTCCCTTTCCGTCTAATATAATCTGCAGGGACCTGCAGGTGGCCACCAATAATGGTGTTTATATATATATATATATATATATATAGTACATTCTGTAAATAGTGTTTCTTTTATGGATGGGCTTTACGCTGCATAAAATCTCATTGTAGTCACTGCCTGACTGATGTATTCGCAGGCCCTTACCCTTTATACCATAATTATGCGCCAATATTTGAAATAAATCTGTATATAAGGGAAAGCATCACCTACAAGGCTTGTGGTTTGGGTATAAAAACATTAAAACCCCCCCCCCCCAGGGCATTTGTCTTTAATCTGTCCCTTACCCCCATCTCTTTGTGCAGGATAAAGAAGTGCGAGCTGTTTTTCTGAGGTTGTTTGCCCAGATATTCCAGGGATACAGGTCCTGCCTCCAGCTCATCAGGATCCATGCTGAACCAATCATCCACTTTCACAAGGTAATGGGCAGCAGCAAACTATGCTCCTTATTGTGTGCCCAGAACATGCCTCCTCGGTATAATGGGATTTCTGCACATGTTGCATATTGTGTCCCATAAGATCGAGACACATGGTTTGTATTTATTGATATAGGTGGCAGCTGCCATATTGGATATTGGTAACCTTAGCTAATAGCTAATTAGGACATCGTCAGGGGAAATCCATCTCCTTCATGAGATCTCCTATGCTAGAGGAATGCAACGTCGCCTGCTTTATCACTCACCCCTCCTCATAGCAAACGTCACACCTTGCTTCTACCTTCTCCCTCCTCAGCCATCCGACCTGGGTCCTCACTCCTCAGCCATCCGACCTGAGTCCTCACTCCTCAGCCATCCATCCTTGGTCCTCGCTTCTCCCTCCTTAGCCGTCAGCTGTGCCTGGAATTTGACTGATGCAATTAAAAAACCTAAAACGCCTATTGGCTAAAACAAATGTCAAGAACAAGTACCGTATATACTCGAGTATAAGCCGAGTTTTTCAGCCCCCAAAACATGCTGAAAAACGCTACCTCGGCTTATACTCAGGTCAAGCGCAAAAACAGTCGCCGGCACCTAAGAATAGTCGCCGGCGTCCAAGAATAGTCGCCGGCATCCAAGAATAGTCTCCAAGAATATTCGCCGGCGTCCAAGAATGGTTGCCGGCATCCAAAAACGAGACGCCGGCACCTCTAATGGGAGCAGAAACCCTCAATTTTTTGATTGAAACTTACCAGAAGCTGCTGCATTTCTCACCCTCGGCTTATACTCGAGTCAATAAGCTTTCCCAGTTTTTGGAGGTAAAATTAGGTACCTCGGCTTATACTTGGGACGGCTTATACTCGAGTATATACGGTAACTATAATCAGGGCGCAGGGCTGAATATGCGCACCCTGAGGAGTGAGGAGCAAGAGCTGACTGAGGAGGGAGAAGCTAGGACCCAGGACGGATGACTGAGGAGGCAAGAGTGAGGAACGAGGACCCTGGACGCATGGCTGACAAGGGAGGAACAAGAGCTGACGGCTGACGTGGGAGGAGCGAGGTGTGACAATAGCCTCAGAGGATGGGAAAGTAAAAAAGCATGCCATGTCGTATTCCTCTTGCTTAGGGCATCACATGCTGGACAACGATTTCCCCTGACGATGTCCTAATATGCATTCCGCACAGTAGGACATACTCTGCTCTCCCTGAGTGACGTGAAAAACATACGGCCTCCTGGGTTGGCTGATTTAGCTGCAGCCGTAGAGCCTCCGTGCAGGGCGATCATGGAAACCACAAAGACTGTTTCCCGTTGGGACTTGAGACTTGCTCCTGAGGTTTATCTCTTTAGTCAGATCTCATTTAGAAATAATGCGATTATGGAA
The DNA here is from genome assembly GCA_038501925.1 of Xenopus petersii. Classification (NCBI taxonomy): domain Eukaryota; kingdom Metazoa; phylum Chordata; class Amphibia; order Anura; family Pipidae; genus Xenopus; species Xenopus petersii. The sequence goes on along the minus strand of CM076678.1, from coordinate 4,802,697 downwards.
GTGGAAATCCAATTAGCGGAAAAATCCGAAGCGAAGATACTAATTGGAAGCATATGGTTATCTCTCTAGAAATCCAAATAGTTTCACGAGAGGCATAAGTCTTAGGGGCTGATTCACTAAGGGTCGAATATCGAGGGTTAATTAACCCTCGATATTCGACTGGGAATTGAAATCCTTCGACTTCAAATATCGAAGTCGAAGGATTTAGCGCAAATAGTGCAATCGTACGATCGAAGGATTATTCCTTCGATCGAACGATTAAATCCTTCGAATCGAAGGATTTAAATCCAACGATCGAAGGAATATCCTTCGATCAAAAAAAGTTAGCCAAGCCTATTGGGACCTTCCCCATAGGCTAACATTGACTTCGGTAGCTTTTAGATGGCGAACTAGGGGGTCGAAGTTTTTTTTAAAGAGACAGTACTTCGACTATCGAATAGTCGAACGATTTTTACTTCGAATCCTTCAATTCGAAGTCGTAGTCGAAGGTCGAAGTAGCCCATTCGATGGTCGAAGTAGTCCAAAAAAAACCTTCGAAATTCGACGTTTTTTTACTTCGAATCCTTCACTCGAAGTTAGTGAATCGGCCCCTAAATGTATCATTAGGATAAGCTTACCGCTTTCCCAGTTGGGTCTTCACAACACATCACATTAGGCAGGCACCAATCCGGAACATCCAACGAAAGTAGATTCCAAGAGCCAGAAATTATATATAAAATATAATACTTTATCATCATCTAAAAAAGAAGAATAACGCCTGACGCGTTTCGTGTGGCAAGGACACCTGTGCCTATGATTAAGTGTCCTTGTGACACGAAACGCATCAGACGTTATTCTTCTTTTTTTTTAGATGTGATGTAAAATAAAGTATTATGTTTTATATATAATTTCTGGCTCTTGGAATCTACTTTCGTTGGATGTTCCGGATTGGTGCCTGCCTAATGTGATGTCTTGTGGTTTATCTCTCTTACATGAAAGTTCTCATATGGAAATCAAAACCCTAAGAATAAATTGAGTTTCTCTATTCGGTATTTGATTAATTCCCCCCTTCTTTTGGCTCCGGCAGCCTCCATTTATAGACACGTGTCTGCCCCGCCCTTTTTCATGACATCAGAGATGGGCGGGTCTATAAATCGGGGGTCGGGTGTGGGTCTAATTTTTGTTGACCCACACATTACTAGCATCTACCCCCATGGGCTATAGTTTGCCCCACTTGTGCAGTGGCCCCTAAAGTTGATGGTGCAGTCTAACGTTTTTGAAATGAACCCTACGCAAGGTTAGAACCTTGCCCAAGACGACAGTTTATTATCAGGGGTGGCAAATAACCCCTCCGAATCTCCTTTCCTCACGCCTTTGTCCGCCCTGCTCTAATCATTAAATGAATAATACAAATTCTTTGATTATTTGTTTAAAGTTGGGTGTGTGGGGTCCCTTTTAGATCCATAGTCCCCAGCTGTCAGTTATTATATTATATATATACTGTATATTCAGTGTATACACCTATTTTACTAGCGGAAAATTGCAGCTGAATATTTGCAGATGGCCCCTCTATGAAGTCCCTGAATCCTTCCCACAATAAACTGTCAGCCGTAGCTTGGCATGCGTCGTGTGTCTGTCCGCGTAATGCCATGATGAATATACCGAGCCTTTCTATCTGTCTCCGTAGGCCGCCTTCCTGGGGCAGCGGGGTCTGATCGAGAACGATTTCCTGACCAAAGTCCTGAGCGGAATGTCGTTCGCTGGCTTCGTGTCGGAGAGGGGGCCTCCGTACCGGCCGTGTGATCTCTTTGACGAGGTACCACCGTATTGTGCAAGGCTCGTACTGTACCGCTCGTGCCGCTGTCAGTTCTGTTCATGTAAATGAAAGGGGAAACATTCCGTTGCCAGGAAGTGAGTCTCGCAGCCAAATGTTTCCATCGTTGGCCAAGTATTCCCTGTACAAAGGACATGTCAGATATAAACACTAACGAGAACATGCAGAGCAAGAGTAGGAGCTGATAAACACGTCTGTTCCTTCTAGAGAGATTTATTTTGGTTAGTTGCACCTCACATCAAACAACACCTTTATATCCCCAGACAGGTCTTGTTTGGCAACAGGGTGAGTATTAAACTGGCCACACACACTAAGATCTGCTTGCAAACATAACTAACCTTTGCCTGGTTTGGACAACTACACGCAGGGCTAAATTGGGCTGATCCGATGATCTGGCTCCGGGGGTGATATGGGCGGCCAATTTTCACCCCTATATCTGTTAGGGGGAGAGTTTAAGGCTATGGGCACACAGAGCTGTAGGCATCGCTGCTGTCAGCCTGCATATACACTCCATGCCCCATCTCAAATTAATCTGAATTAGAGCTGCCGGAATCAGAGCGGAAACAAAGGTCAGCCCAAAAGTTGACATTTTTGGGCTGACCTCTGCTACGTGTGACTGCACGAAAGTGGAAACAGCGTTGATGAATGGAGCAGGTTCACTTCTCTGAGCCTGAAAATGTGCAGACTGAGAGCAGCAGAGCCTACAGCTCCATGTGCCCGTAGCCTAAATGTGCCCAGGGTCGGACTGGGCCAGCGGGACACCCACATCCGTCTACAACCTCCGCTGCTCCTTGATCTTACCCCCTGGGCCCAATCGTGGCCACAACTATAGGACAAGTATGCATGGGGCTGGAAGGGAGGTTGCCCCTATGTTGGAAGCTCCAGTGATCCTGAGACCCTTCAGTCCAATGCTGTGTGCCCCCTGGCCTCCTGTATGGCCAGCATTTGGCCATCAGTAAAAAAATAACTGCAAAAAACGATTTTGGGTATGTGTGTTTGTGATGGACCAATGATCCCAACCAAAATAGTTTGGATCGGCCCTTATGCTGAGTGATCCAAACAATCACATACCTCCCATCTTTTAAGCATAGTAATCTCAAATTTCGTGCCTAACTGGGTGTGGCCAGGTTGATCAGAGGCATTGCTTAAGATGTCCAAAATTTTTCTATCACGAATGATGGAAAGTGTGTGATCAGCCAATCATCGATCATAGAGATCAGTCTGAAAGTGAACAATTGCAGGGATGTTGTTGGCTTTAGCCAATCATCGATCATAGAGATCAGTCTGAAAGTGAACAATTGCAGGGATGTTGTTGGCTCTAGCCAATCATTGATGATAGAGATCAGTCTGAAAGTGAACAATTGCAGGGATGTTGTTGGCTCTAGCCAATCATCAATCATAGAGATCAGTCTGAAAGTGAACAATTGCAGGGATGTTGTTGGCTTTAGCCAATCATTGATCATAGAGATCAGTCTGAAAGTGAACAATTGCAGGGATGTTGTTGGCTCTAGCCAATCATTGATCATAGAGATCAGTCTGAAAGTGAACAATTGCAGGGATGTTGTTGGCTCTAGCCAATCATCAATCATAGAGATCAGTCTGAAAGTGAACAATTGCAGGGATGTTGTTGGCTTTAGCCAATCATTGATCATAGAGATCAGTCTGAAAGTGAACAATTGCAGGGATGTTGTTGGCTCTAGCCAATCATTGATCATAGAGATCAGTCTGAAAGTGAACAATTGCAGGGATGTTGTTGGCTCTAGCCAATCATCAATCATAGAGATCAGTATGAAAGTGAACAATTGCAGGGATGTTGTTGGCTCTAGCCAATCATCAATCATAGAGATCAGTATGAAAGTGAACAATTGCAGGGATGTTGTTGGCTCCGGCCTATAAAAACATGACGGCAGGAGATATATTCCATGTTTCAGCTCTATGCAGGCACCCACTTTCCCTGCAGCCTCTAGAGTAATTGCTTGCAGTCCAACAACTGCTGCCAGACCCCCGGCCCTCTCCAATCATATTGGGTTACAGCCTTAATGAAGAACAAATGGGTAATCATGTTAGTGGCATTACGGAAGGCTTTGCACGCCAGTGCACTCGCACAATCACATTCACACTTGTCTGTGTTTCACAACTGGCACAGCAAGTCAGCCTGCACATAGATGGGTAACGTTGCACGGGGGTATTGCATTCGTGTTTAGGGTGGAATGTGCTGCAAGTTATTTCTAATACACCAGTTCCCCATCTCACTCCGCACTTTTGTCTCTCGCCCCGGGTGTAGCTGGTTTCTTATGAGGTCGAGCGAATAAAAGACGACGATCAGAACGACACGCACAAGATTCTGAAACACATCCGGGAGCTCGCCGAACAGCTCTTCAAAAATGTAAGTATGTGGCGACACAGGTGAGGGATCCGTTATCTGGAACGCTCGGGACATGGGGTTTTCCAGATAAGGGGTCTTTGTATAATGGGGGGCTTAAAGGAGAAGGAAAGCTACCAAGGCAGTTTATTACCAATAGATTAGCCACAATAGTGCAAGGTATAACACTATATTTATTGTGCAGAATGTTTTACCTTACCAGAGTAAACAGCTCTAGAAGCTCTCTGTTTGTTTAGGATACCCCCTCTAAGGCAAATTGGAGAGGCTTCAGATGGGTTTTTTGCCTTCCTCTGGATCAACTGGCAGATAGGTAGTTATTAAAAAAAAAAAAAAAAGGTTGAACTCGATGGACATGTGTCTTTTTTCAACCTTACTTACTATGTTACTATGTTACTATGATAGCAGCTGCCATATTAGCTTTGAGTGACATCACTTCCTGCCTGAATATCTCCCTGCTCACTCATAGCTCTGGGCTCAGATTACAGCAGAGAAGGGAGAGGAGCAAACTGAGCATGCTCAAGCCCTAGCCCTGGAGGTTTAAGCTGAAAACAGTTAGTCTGATACAGAAGCCCATGAGTACACAATAGAAGGAAAGAAATGTGCTGTTTCTTTTGACAGAGGACTCAGAGCAACATTACTTTGAGGGTTTACTGGTGTATTTATATAGACCTTTCTGATAAAACTTACTTTTAACCTTTCCTTCTCCTTTAAAGCCAATTTCCCATGATTCAGTGCTTCTAATCCTTTCTTTTTTTTTTTTTAACAGGAGAACCCAAACCCTCACATGGCCTTCCAGAAAGTCCCCAAACCCACGGAAGGTTCACATCTCCGAGTCCATATTCTTCCCTTTTCCAAAATGAATGACCTCAAAGTTCAGGAGCTGATCCAAGAGGGACTTAATAAGAACCAGAATGCCATCCTTTCTCCCCGGGCGGAAAAGAAATGTGTGGTGCCGGCTGGATCGCCCGTAGGTAGGGAATCCGGATCCTGGTGTTTGTTTTCTTCTTCCCCTGTATCAGTGTTGGGACTAGTTTTCCATGTGTAAGAGGTGAAAGTGCCCCGTGCCCTGTCCTCAAGTGATCCCGCGTATCTCCCGTGCTTAACAAGTCAGCGAAACAAGTAAAGTCTTGGCAATAACTTGCAGAGTGGACGTGAGCAGTTACTCAGGCATGTATAGTGGTTGTGATTGTAAATCTATTAACCTCAGGCATTGCGCCGACTCAGCTTATGTAAAGGTACCTGGGGGTCCAGTGTTGCCGCAGTGGCTCCCGCACTGCTTCCTTCAATCTGATGTTCGGTGCCGGTGTGTGACGCGAAATTCAAATATTTAATGGGCCTCTCGACCTACTACTCATTGCCCAATGTAGGTCTGTTTTCAATAGTTCCTGGATGCAATGTCTAGTGTTCTTGACCCTGCCTGTCCCTGATCTTGTCTAGTTTGCTGCCTGCCCTGACCTTTGCCTGTTTATTGACTACTTTCTTAGATCCGGTTTTGTACTACAATATTGGTGTTTCTGGCTGGTTTTGAAACGCGGACCTTTCGCATGTCAGGCCAACGTGAAACAAGCCGGGGTCAATTCCAAAAGTCAGCGCAGTACACAATCTGGAGACAAGACCGTAATCAAGGTCACAGGCCTGGTCAAAAACACCAATATCCAAGATCCAAGATGACAGAAACAGGATCCAAGATGAGGATCCAAGATGACAGAAACATGATCGAAGATGACCAAAACAGGATCCAAAAAGACCGAAACAGGATCCAAGATGACCGAAACAGGATCCAAGATGACCGAAACAGGATCCAAGATGACCGAAACAGGATCCAAGATGACAGAAATAGGATCCAAGAGGACAGAAACAGGATCCAAGAGGACAGAAACAGGATCCAAGAGGACAGAAACAGGATCCAAGGTGACCGAAACAGGATCCAAGGTGACCGAAACAGGATCCACGAGGACAGAAACAGGATCCAAGATGACCAAAACAGGATCCAAGAGGACAGAAATGGGATCCAAGAGAGGACAGAAACGGGATCCAAGAGGACAGAAACGGGATCCAAGAGGACAGAAACGGGATCCAAGAGGACAGAAACGGGATCCAAGAGGACAGAAACGGGATCCAAGAGGACAGAAACGGGATCCAAGAGGACAGAAACGGGATCCAAGAGGACAGAAACAGGATCCAAGATCCAAGATGACCAAAACAGGATCCAAGATGACCGAAACAGGATCCAATATGACATTACGCGCCATACAAAAGGACACGTGTAAAATCACGGGTACAAGTTTGGGGCAATGAATAGAACTGGCGTATGAGCAGAAATGTACAACAACTTGGTTCAGAAGAAGGATCCATCCAATTACCATGAACATATTCAGAGGGTCAATTCCAATCGTTATACCTCCTGCTCCTGCCTACAGTTATCAGACACCCACGCCATTTGCTTCACGTGGGAGATTTTTCGAAGACGCGGCACATAACAAATGTGTTTTGCCTGAATTGGCATGTAACAAAGTGTCAGAATTCCCCGAAATGTTCTTTCAATAGACTATAAATAAATAGAGCAGTGGGGAAGATTGGGAATAATAATTGTGTTTTTCTAAGAGACTTCATATTAAATTTATTATCCTTTAAAAAAAAAAAAAAATATAGGAATTACATCGCTGCAAAGGAGCTCCGTCTGTCCTGTTTAAAGGAGAAATAAAGCCTTAATATTATTAATATTAATATTCAATTCTGATGCTAATTGCACTGGTTTCTGTGCTGCCATGTAGTAATTATGTGTATTAATTACTAATCAGCCTTATATTGTGACATTTCTATTCTATGTGTACTGTATATTGTGAGTGGCTCCCTAAGCTCAGTAAGTGACAGCAGCACAGAGCATGTGAATCAGTGAATCAGCAGAAAAGAAGATGGGGAGCTACTGGGGCATCTTTGGAGACACAGATCTTTACAGCTAAAGGGCTGTGGTTGCCTTCAGCATGTCTGAACTACTTCTTTATTGAGCTCTATTTGTCCACCTTTAAGTAACTTTTAGTTTGTTACAGAATGGTCAATTCTAAATAACATTTAATTGGTCTTCATTGTTTATTTTTTTAGAGTTTTTTTTTAATGGTTTGCCCTTTTCAGCTTTCATCTAAAAAATACAAATGCTTTGTAAGGCTACAAATGTATTGTTATTGCTACGTTGTATTTCTTATAGGCCTCTCCTATTCTTATTCCAGTCTCTTATTCAAATCAATGCATGGTTGCTAGGGGAATTTGGACCCTAGCAACCAGACGGCTGAAATTGCAGACTGGAGAGCTGCTGAATAAATAAGTCAAAAACCACAACTAATAAAAAATAAAAACCAATTGCAAATGGTCTCAGAATATCCCTGTCTACATCCTACTGACCGTTCATTTAATGGCGAACACCCCCTTTAACTGTATTTCAGTTCTGCCATTTGCCTTGATTTCTTTATTTGCCCTTTAAAGCACTTTTTAGCCATTGACGTACTCAAATATTTAGGAATGTTTCCGCCTCTGCTTTCCCATTCTGTGATTCAGCACTTTTCACGGGTTAAAGGTCCCTTTCTCGCAAGTTTGCCGAAGTGTTTTGTATCCGCTGGAACTTTGTCTATAAACACAAACGGTTCCCTAAATATCTCATTAGCATCACCCCATGGGCTGCATGTACAGGTATGTGACCCGTTATCCAGAATGCTCACCAACTGGGGTTTTCCGGATAACGGATCTTTCCATTATCTGGATCTTCATACCTTACGTCTACTAGAAAATCATATAAACATTAAATAAACCCAATAGGCTGGTTTTGCTTCCATTGAGGATTAATTATATCTTAGTTGGGATCAAGTACAGGAATGGGACCTGTTATCCAGAATGCTTGGGACCTGGGGTTTTCCAGATACTGGATCTTTCCTTAATTTAGATCTTCATACCTTACGTCTACCAGAAAATCATATAAACATGAAATAAACCCAATAGGCTGGTTTTGCCTCCAATAAGGATTAATTATATCTTAGTTGGGATCAAGTACAAGTGGCTTTTCTATCATTACAAGTATGGGGGACCTGTTATCCAGAATGCTCGGGACAAGGGGTTTTCTGGATAAAGGATCTTTCCGTAATTTGGATCTTCATACCTTAAGTCGACTAGAAAATCGTATAAACATTAAATAAACCCAATAGGCTGGTTTTGCCTCCAATATTGATTAATTATATCTTAGTTGGGATCAAGTACAGGAATGGGACCTGTTATCCAGAATGCTTGGGGCCTTGGGGTTTTCCAGATACTGGATCTTTCCTTAATTTAGATCTTCATACCTTACGTCTACTAGAAAATCATATAAACATGAAATAAACCCAATAGACCAAATGGTTTTGCTTCCAATAAGGATTAATTATATCTTAGTTGGGATCAAGTACAGGTATGGGACCTGTTATCCAGAATGCTTGGGACCTGGGGTTTTCCAGATACTGGATCTTTCCTTAAATTAGATCTTCATACCTTACGTCTACTAGAAAATCATATAAACATTAAATAAAGCCAATAGGCTGGTTTTGCTTCCAATAAGGATTAATTATATCTTAGTTGGGATCAAGTACAGGAATGGGACCTGTTATCCAGAATGCTCGGGACCTGGGGTTTTCCAGATACTGGATCTTTCCTTAATTTAGATCTTCATACCTTACATCTACTAGAAAATCACGTAAACATTAAATAAAGCCAATAGGCTGGTTTTGCTTCCAATAAGGATTAATTATATCTTAGTTGGGATCAAGTACAAGCGACTGTTTTATTATTACACAGAAAAAGGAAATTTCGATCATCTATAAAATAAAGTCTATGGGAAACGGCTCTTCCGTAATCAGAGCTTTCTGGATAATGGGTTTCCAGATAACAGATCCCCCTACCTATACTATGAGTATTATCAGAGAAGGTAATGAATTCATGTACAGACCAACAGGGGACTGCGGGTCCATAAAGTCTATAAAGTACCATAGCCCTGTCTGTATCCTACTAAAATGAACCTGGAGGCAAACTTCCCCTTTACTCATGTTTATTATAGCTGCTGGGGCTTGTTCTAATCCTCACTCCAGTGACACGTCCATCACTAATTTGGTTTTCACTTATTTCAGACATAAATATTAACCCCATCAATGGAGCTGTACGTAATTATTTCTGCTGTTGGTGTATCAGATAACGCCTTTATAACCCCAGCCATAAATCAGCCATAAATCTCTTCTACGAGGCTTTAGAGAGATATAAGGAATATGGTTCATAAATCATGGAGTGCTAATATCACTGTGCTAAATTAACTCTAAATATTTATTTTTATTTTTTTTCAGTTTCGATAGTGAACAAGACAAGCTCAGTGTTTAACAGCGCACGGAGGCTGGAAGTCGTCCGCAACTGCATCATGTACATATTCGAAAATAAAACTCTGGAAACTGAAAAGGTAATGTGCAACTTCCCAAAGCTGCCATAAAGCAGGACAGGACTGCTGCTTACAATGGGGATCAGATAGGATCTGTGCAGCCACTGGGACAGAATGTTCTGTTATACAGATAGCTAGAATCTCAGCTGCCATAAAGCAGGACAGGACTGCTGCTTACAATGGGGATCAGATAGGATCTGTGCAGCCACTGGGACAGAATGTTCTGTTATACAGATAGCTAGAATCTCAGCTGCCATAAAGCAGGACAGGACTGCTGCTTACAATGGGGATCAGATAGGATCTGTGCAGCCACTGGGACAGAATGTTCTGTTATACAGATAGCTAGAATCTCAGCTGCCATAAAGCAGGACAAGACTGCTGCTTACAATGGGGATCAGATAGGATCTGTGCAGTCACTGGGACAGAATGTTCTGTTATACAGATAGCTAGAATCTCAGCTGCCATAAAGCAGGACAGGACTGCTGCTTACAATGGGGATCAGATAGGATCTGTGCAGCCACTGGGACAGAATGTTCTGTTATACAGATAGCTAGAATCTCAGCTGCCATAAAGCAGGACAGGACTGCTGCTTACAATGGGGATCAGGTAGGATCTGTGCAGCCACTGGGACAGAATGTTCTGTTATACAGATAGCTAGAATCTCAGCTGCCATAAAGCAGGACAGGACTGCTGCTTACAATGGGGATCAGATAGGATCTGTGCAGCCACTGGGACAGAATGCTCTGTTATACAGATAGCTAGAATCTCAGCTGCCATAAAGCAGGGCAGGACTGCTGCTTCCGGTGGGGATCAGATAGGGTTTATGTATAGTGTAGCTGTTATTAAACACCCTCTTCTCTAAAAACAACAACATGTTTATTATTAAAGCCGCTGTGCATTGGGATCATTATAACACAGCACAACTATTTGTTCAGCCTGTTCTATTTATGGAATTTGTAGCAAAAATGTTGGATGTTGGAGAGTTTAATAAACTGTTAGAAATCCGTCGCTCTCCGATGGTGCGTTTCGTGCCAAGTCCATATAAAATCACGGCTCTTGGTTAAGGTTTCAGCTTAACGAGTGCGATTTGTTTCTGTTCCCAGACCCTGCCGGCTGCGCTGCGTGCGCTGAAAGGAAAAGCCGCCAGACAGTGTTTGACAGAAGAGCTTGCGCTCCACGTTCAGCAGAACCGCGCCATGCTCAACCACCAGCAGTTCGACTACATCGTGCGGATGATGAACTGCGCCCTACAGGTACCAGCACAGGCCTAATGTATAAATCACTCTGATATTATTTATTACCCTGATTTATATAGCACCTATACAATTTCCAGAGATTGTGAGTCACTCACTGGCCCAATGGAGCTTGCAATCTAATGTTCCTATTCACCCAATACACACACAGTAGACTTCATCCAATCAGGAGCCAATTAAGCTGCCTGTATGTTTTTAGTGTACAGATATGGGACCTGTTATGCAGAATGCTCAGGACCTGGGGTTTTCCGGATAATGGATCTTTCCTTAATTTAGATCTTCATACCTTAAGTCTACTAGGAAATCATGTAAACATTAAATAAACCCAATAGGCTGATTTTGCTTACAATAAGGATTAATTATATCTTAGTTGGGATCAAGTACAAGCTAATGTTTTATTATTATACAGAAAAAATATTTGGATAAAATCGAGTCTATGGGAGAAGGCCTTCCCCTAAGTTGGAGCTTTCTTGATACAGAGTTTCCAGATAACGGATCCCATACCTGTATAGTGAGAAATGAGAGGAAACCGACGCAGATACAAGGAGAATATACAGCCCAGGCTGAGATGAAGCCTAGCACCCTGGAAATAAAGAAATCCCCCACTGTGATTAAAGCGCTGCAGGGAGGGCAAGTTTATGGCAGCCTCACTGGTCTGAATGTAGAACATATTTCATATTTATACCAGATATAAATCCTTTCCCCCCGCAGCCCATGCCTCTCGCTTTAATTATATTAATTAGTCTCATGTCATTCTATGTTACAGCTCACGTGTGGTTTTAATGATGGACCAGTACATGTATGTGGGTGGAACATTGTTGCTTATATGCACCAGGCAAGGAAAGCCCCTATCCCTCTTCTTTCCAGACCTTTAAAGATAAATATATTCCACTCATCACTGGACTGGGTACCTGGGGCCCACCAGTACCTAAACCCCCCAACCCTCTCTCAAATTAGACCGACACCACCAACCCTCTCTCAAATTAGACCGACACCACCAACCCTCTCCCAACTGAGACCGACACCACCAACCCTCTCCCAACTGAGACCTACAATGCAAACCCTCTCCCAACTTAGACCTACACCACCAACCCTCTCCCAACTGAGACCTACACCACCAACCCTCTCCCAACTGAGACTTCCACCACCAACCCTCTCCCAACTGAGACTTCCACCACCAACCCTCTCCCAACTGAGACCGACACCACCAACTCTCTCCCAACTGAGACCGACAATGCAAACCCTCTCCCAACTGAGACCGACACCACCAACCCTCTCCTAACTTAGACCTACACCACCAACCCTCTCCCAACTGAGACCTACACCACCAACCCTCTCCCAACTGAGACCTACACCACCAACCCTCTCCCAACTGAGACCTTCACCACCAACCCTCTCCCAACTAAGAGTGACACCACCAACCCTCTCGCAACTGAGACCTACACCACCAACCCTCTCCCAACTGAGACTTCTACCACCAACCCTCTCCCAACTGAGACCTACAATGCAAACCCTCTCCCAACTTAGACCTACACCACCAACCCTCTCCCAACTGAGACCTACACCACCAACCCTCTCCCAACTGAGACTTCCACCACCAACCCTCTCCCAACTGAGACCGACACCACCAACCCTCTCCCAACTGAGACCTACAATGCAAACCCTCTCCCAACTGAGACCGACACCACCAACCCTCTCCTAACTTAGACCTACACCACCAACCCTCTCCCAACTGAGACCTTCACCACCAACCCTCTCCCAACTAAGAGCGACACCACCAACCTTCTCCCAACTGAGACCGACACCACCAACCCTCTCCCAACTGAGACCTTCACCACCAACCCTCTCCCAAATGAGACCTTCACCACCAACCCTCTCCCAACTAAGAGTGACACCACCAACCTTCTCCCAACTGAGACCAACACCACCAACCCTCTCCCAACTGAGACTTCCACCACCAACCCTCTCCCAACTGAGACCGACACCACCAACCCTCTCCCAACTGAGACCTACAATGCAAACCCTCTCCCAACTGAGACCGACACCACCAACCCTCTCCTAACTTAGACCTACACCACCAACCCTCTCCCAACTGAGACCTTCACCACCAACCCTCTCCCAACTAAGAGCGACACCACCAACCTTCTCCCAACTGAGACCGACACCACCAACCCTCTCCCAACTGAGATCTTCACCACCAACCCTCTCCCAAATGAGACCTTCACCACCAACCCTCTCCCAACTAAGAGTGACACCACCAACCTTCTCCCAACGGAGACCAACACCACCAACCTTCTCCCAACTGAGACCGACACCACCAACCCTTTCCTAACTTAGACCTACACCACCAACCCTCTCCCAACTGAGACTTCCACCACCAACCCTCTCCCAACTGAGACTTCCACCACCAACTCTCTCCCAACTGAGACCGACACCACCAACCCTCTCCCAACTGAGACCTACAATGCAAACCCTCTCCCAACTGAGACCGACACCACCAACCCTCTCCTAACTTAGACCTACACCACCAACCCTCTCCCAACTGAGACCTACACCACCAACCCTCTCCCAACTGAGACCTTCACCACCAACCCTCTCCCAACTAAGAGTGACACCACCAACCCTCTCCCAACTGAGACCTACACCACCAACCCTCTCCCAACTGAGACTTCTACCACCAACCCTCTCCCAACTGAGACCTACAATGCAAACCCTCTCCCAACTGAGACCGACACCACCAACCCTCTCCTAACTTAGACCTACACCACTAACCCTCTCCCAACTGAGACCTACACCACCAACCCTCTCCCAACTGAGACCTTCACCACCAACCCTCTCCCAACTAAGAGCGACACCACCAACCTTCTCCCAACTGAGACCGACACCACCAACCCTCTCCCAACTGAGACCTTCACCACCAACCCTCTCCCAAATGAGACCTTCACCACCAACCCTCTCCCAACTAAGAGTGACACCACCAACCTTCTCCCAACTGAGACCGACACCACCAACCCTTTCCTAACTTAGACCTACACCACCAACCCTCTCCCAACTGAGACCTACACCACCAACCCTCTCCCAACTGAGACTTCCACCACCAACCCTCTCCCAACTGAGACCTTCACCACCAACCCTCTCCCAACTAAGAGCGACACCACCAACCTTCTCCCAACTGAGACCGACACCACCAACCCTCTCCCAACTGAGACCTTCACCACCAACCCTCTCCCAACTAAGAGCGACACCCCCAACCCTCTCCCAACTGAGACCGACACCACCAACCTTCTCCCAACTGAGACCTACACCACCAACCCTATTTATAATGCCAACATCAAGGCTATAGAGTGCAGTTCTTAGCTTCTCTTTCTGTTTCCTGAGTCCTGCGTGTGTAAAACCTGCTCATTTTTCACGGTGATTTATGGCCGGCCCATCAGCTGGACTTAATCGATGCAACATGATTGCACGCTGCGTTGCCAAACTTCGCACAGCCAATTCCAGCGCATATTTCTTGGCTCTCCCTTCTCTAATTTAATTTCAGCACACGCATGAGATTACAGATACACTCCAGTAGTCCTATTTCTGATATGGTTTTAATCTGGCACTATCTGCCATTTCTACATTGAATGCGACTGCCTGCAATTAGTAGCCTTTCACTAAACGTTTTCATTGCTTTTAACTTTATGATTGTAATTGCAATTCAAAGCAATGTCTTTCCCTTTCTATTCTCTGGTCTGACTCTTGAAACAATGTAACAGGACTCGGTTCTCCTCCGGGTCTGTGAAGCAGCTTGCTTCTGCTCCATTATTTCAGGAGTTAGATCCGACAGTGCAAAGAATATAAACATTCTGCATTGGAGGGGATAAATCAGAAAACAGCTGCCGAGGGTCTAGTCATGTTTTGGAGGTAGGAATGTTCTGGGCACACAATATACCCTCATACTGTACTGTCTAAGGGAATCAATATGGCACCTCCCTCCTCCCATATGTATAAATACAAATATACAGAGAAGGAATGTTCTGGGCACACAATAAGCTATACCCTCATACTGTACTGTCTAAGGGAATCAATATGGCACCTCCTCCCATATGTATAAATACAAATATACAGAGAAGGAATGTTCTGGGCACACAATAAGCTATACCCTCATACTGTACTGTCTAAGGGAATCAATATGGCACCTCCTCCTCCCATATGTATAAATACAAATATACAGAGAAAGAATGTTCTGGGCACACAATAAGCTATACCCTCATACTGTACTGTCTAAGGGAATCAATATGGCACCTCCCTCCTCCCATATGTATAAATACAAATATACAGAGAAGGAATGTTCTGGGCACACAATAAGCTATACCCTCATACTGTACTGTCTAAGGGAATCAATATGGCACCTCCTCCTCCCATATGTATAAATACAAATATACAGAGAAAGAATGTTCTGGGCACACAATAAGCTATACCCTCATACTGTACTGTCTAAGGGAATCAATATGGCACCTCCCTCCTCCCATATGTATAAATACAAATATACAGAGAAGGAATGTTCTGGGCACACAATAATATTTACTGTTTACAGAATATAAATGATCAGGGATGTCTCTGATTCAGCAGAAAGGAACAAGATATTTCTGCTGCTGCCCGGCTAATAAATATTCATTGATGTAAAGTTTAGATACAGTTGATATTAGAACAAAACCAGTAAAGATCCCGCCAGATCCGTGCGCAATTCTATAAAATGCCTTAATGGCTGCAGACGGACTGGGCTCTATATCTGCGCTGCACAATTAGTGGGAGATTTATGAGTGTTTACAGGCTGCGCTTTTATGGCTCAGTCTTTCATTCCGCACATTTCTAAAAGGCTTGAGCTGCTCCTGAGCCCGGCCATCTGGAGATGCTTTTTTAAACAACAGCTTCTAATGTCTTTGGACACAAACGACCCGAATTGTTGGAGTGTCCCACCACCCTGGAGCTCAGGAGGCCAGCGGCATAATAAATGGCGCCCCCTGTGGGGCTCAATGATAACATAGGGTGGCCCTGCATAGAGCAACCTCCCTATGAAAGAAAATCGGAATATTGGAATGAACCAAAAGCATTGAGTTGTTGGGTAAATAAGAAGTAAATTTGTATTGGAAGAATTTATTGGGTGTTTATAAGCTCCCAGCCTGTGCCACCCAACCCGAAAATTGAGAGTACAGGTATGGGACTGTTATCCAGAATGCTCGGGACCTGGGTTTTTTCATTTAACAGATCTTTCCATGATTTGGATCTCCATTAGTGATGTGCGGGCCGACCCGAGGCCCGCGGGTTCGAGCCGGCCCCTGGACAAAATGCGCGGGTTGTAGACGGGTGCGGGTCGAGCTCAGACTTCCGCCTGCCCTGCCCCTTTTGTGACGTCGGGCGGGCGCAGGTCTGTAAATAAAGGGGAGCAGTGGGCCGGGTAGGGAGGGGGCAGGTTAGGGTCGGTTGCAGGTCGAGAAATTCTCGACCAGCACATCACTAATCTCCATTGCTTAAATCTACCAGAAAATCATATAAACATTAAATAAAACCCAATAGGCTGGTTTTGCTTCCAATAAGGATTAATTATATCTTAGTTGGGATCAGGTACAAGCGACTGTTTTATTATTACACAGAAAAAGGAAATGGTTTTAAAAAATTTGGATTATTTGGATAAAAATGGAGTCTACGGGAGACGGCCTTTCCATAATTCATGGCTTTCTGGATAACGGGTTTGTGGATTACCTGTATAACAAAGCCACTATATTTAGAATCTGATTAATGACTATTTCCTCAGCCCGTCACTGAATCCGATAGAAATTATATTTTTGGAGCAACTGTTATTTTTCTGCTTCTCTATAACCTTCAAGGAGTAATGAACGTGAAACAGTTGAGGAACTGTGCCCCCTACAGGACAGCATGCTGCATTATCTTCTTTAAAGGGGTGGTTCACCTTTAAAGGATAAGTAAACCTTTAAAATAAGTGAATGTAAAATTGATGAGGAGGCTATTCTAAGCACTGTTGTCATGAACATTCATTATTTATTCTTTTTCATTCCAAGATATTAAGGGATACATGTGCTGTTAATATGAATGAATTGTGTTACAACAGCGCCACCTGCTGGTCATTTTCCCACCAGTCTGACCAGCAAGTAGTCAAGGAAGTTGTCAGGAGAAAGAAAGAGGCTGATGTTCTTCTGCTTAGGAATAAAATTAAAAACCTTTCTCACATCTTTCCTAAGCAGAAGAACTCTTTGGAGGGTTATGCCAGTCGATTGTCCCTGGCACAGAAACATCACCGGCCAGGATTGAAATCTAGAAGGGGTTTGACCACACTCATGCCTATACCCAAGGGCACATCCTTTGTTTCGCCAGTGGTATAAATACAGGTGGCTCCCAAAAATTTCAGCCCTAGCAACCAGGCAACAAACTGGAAAATCAATAGTAGGGTCACTGTCCGTGGCAACTAAGGTCCATAAGAAAGTTTTGGTATATAAATTTCTCTTAGTGCCGCTGCTTTTACCTGTCAGCTCTATGCCATAGCCCTGCTTGCTCTCGATTTCTAGGGTACATGCTAATAAAATGATATCAGGGGCCTCCTACTAAATGGTTGGCGACCAGACATCAATGGGAAGAGTTAATGGAGGTGGGACACGGGCACAAATAGTCCATTCCTTCTCTCAACATAACGCTAACATGGCCTTGTGTGCACCGCTTGTGGGTAGATATCTGGTGCCGGCTTTTTAATAAAACTAATGAAAAGGGGCGACCACACCATGTTTAAAAGTAATAAAGGGAAAGTTATATGTTGTTGTTCTCCCTTTTAATTAAATCCTGGTATCAAGTCCCTTTTCTGTTGTTGAGAAGAGCAGAGCGTCTGACTGGTCCTACCTGTAATTTAGATTATAATGGGTCACTTCTTGGTTCTCCCATTTCATATCTTTGATACGGACGGGTTTTACGTCACAGTTTATGTGTGTGCGCTTTCTGTATTTTTGTATATTTCTCTATATGACTTGAAGCTTCCATCCTACTTCCTTTAACATTTTAAAATCATCGATAAACAAACGCGACACCATGTTCCCATTGGCCAAAATTTTCAGAAGACTTTCTTGTTTTTACCTATTAGAATTATGTGAAAGAAGGCACGGTAGTATGTAAGTAAACCTGTTTTATTGAAGAATACAATGCAGAATATTGGTTGGAACAATGTCCCTTTAACATGCAGTAAGCCAGGGTGCATGGCTAGGGTTCCCAGTGGTCGCTTGATGAGAGATGTGGTCCTTGTCAAGCTCAATGCATGGTGGGATACTGCATGGACACAAACGTTATACAGATCTTGAGACTTCATACAAAGATACCAATTAAGGATCTCCATGGAACTCTTTGGAATCCCATTAACTTTGCCTTCTTCAGCCTTTACCCCACCAGAGTTTACATTTTAGTATTGTTTCTTGAGGAAACCACAAACTAGTGATGATCAAGTTGATTGGGCCAACCTTGGGCAGGTTCAGGCCATGAAGGTTGAAGGTGAGCCTCCAAGTGCAAGTTCCAGCACTTGGTGGGTTACTCTTCAAGCAGGACCATCATACAGGATCATAAAAAAGAAGACTTTGGTCTGCGTTGGGTTAGGATTTAAAAATGTCTGACCTACTCATCACTACTATACGTGGTAAGTTTCTCAAACTGTTGCAAAGGTTCCCTTGAGCCCAGAAGCCCATCCTGTAGGTCAGTTACAGTGATATTTATGTTCAACAGCCTTCAAACTAGGGTTTAATGGCTGATATTGCAGTGGTTTAATATAAACCATGACTCCAGCTCTGCATCATAGTATTACTAACCACCAGGTCAATAGTTAAGGTTTTCTGTGTACACAGAATAAGGGATGTTGTGACTTTTTGCATAAATAAAGCAGAATGAATATTTTAGCTATTGGTAACTAGCTAACACATTAGACAGCAGTTGTATTTCACATATTTTACGTCTTAGTTTCTGGAAATGGGACATGTTTGTTCTTTAGTTTTACTACGGGCTTAGTAGGAAACTCTGTATTCGAAAATGTGTCTTAATGTGACTCATGATGCTCTTTAATAAGATTGCGTTCCAGTATGCGTAAGTTGGTGGAAGGTTTAATGTAGCTGTGGTTTCTGGCATTAACCTTTATGGACTCGCAAACAATGATGGCTATTACAATTTTGGGCCAAGTCAGTAGTCATGTAACGGCAAATATGTTTCGCACAACCTTTGAAGGTTGACATTGTTCTAATTAAAAGCCGTGACTCAGAATATAGAGACTTATTTGTGTTGTATGGTTTGACCATGGAGCCCTGACTCTTTGTTTATTGGAGAGAATTAAATAAGTTCCCAGCACACTGACTATTCCTTGATTCAACAAACTATCCCTTTAGTAATGTGACGGCAACAGAAGACCGGAAATTGTTGCCTAAAGTTCTAGCGACTCTTCCAGCTGTGCTTTTAAACAAGTTCTGAGTACTGGTGAATAGGCAAGTCATGGATCTATGAGGAGTGATTGATCAGTCTGGTGTTGGCTTTAAGGACAATCAGAGAAGTAATAAATAGAAGTTCTTCTTTATGAGGTTCTACGTAGAAAAGATATTTTAGAGCCATGAATGTGCGGTAAATAATATTCTTATGAAGAGCAGTTAGTGATATAGTCTGTGAACCAACCTAAGTGGTTCCACATGACTAATGGAAACTTCTATACCCTGTATAAAAAACATTCAGCCTATGACCTGTGACCTTATGCCTTTGCATGTTCATGACACTCCATGGTGTCTTTTAATATGCTTATATTTTAAAATGTGCAGCAGTTGTTGATCATTTTTCAATGTAACCTCCCATTGGAGGTCCATCTTTTGGTCTTCTTAGATCAGTGATCCCCCAACCAGTAGCTCGTAAGCACATGTTGCTCTCCCTTGGATGTTGCTCCCAGTGGCCTCAAAGCAGCTGCTTATTTTTGAATTCCTGGCTTGGAAGCAGGTTTTAGTTGCATAAAAACTAAGTATAGTGCCAAACAGTCCCAATCCAATGGCCAATTACGGCCATTATTTGGCACCCCGAGGGACTTTTTCATGCTTCTGTTGTTCTCCAACTCTTTTTACATTTGAATGTGGTTCATGGGTAAAAAAGGTTGGGGACCCATGCCTTAGATCATAAGGATAAAGTTTGAGATCCAGGGAAACAGTATATCAGCCATTCAGCGATAGTTTCTAGAATATCTAGGGCAGTAAACAAGTTTTCACCCCAAATCTCACTCGAATTAACCTTCAAGTTGGGCTTTGTCTAGGAAAGCAAGTAGGCTTTGTCCTGAAATATCCTCCTAAATGACCTTCAGGCTTAGCCACTCCTGCCATTCCCACACTAGTGGGTACATCATTTCCTATATCTACAATTCTGGAGATTTGACTTGCAGATGTAGTAAGAGTTTTCCTACTCAGTCTATTTTTGTGAGTTTGGCCCACTCTATTGCAAACTCCAGCCAGTAGAAGTATCCTAAAATGCTAGAATTATTATTAATGGAAACACTTCCCAGTGATTGATGATCTGCTCTCCAGTAGGTGCCAGCTCTATAGCTAGCGCTTTCTGTATAATTTGGGAGCTGAAATTCCCCAGACCTGTAGTAAAAAATGTACAGTATTTTTATGGGGCTATATTATAGCCCCCAATAGGTATGTTGTTGTCTTAAAGGGGTTATTCAGTGGGAATCCAGCATCTTTTTATCTACAACTTGTAGATTTTACCTGGAATCATTATTTAATGTTGTCATAACCCCCCAAAATATTCAACTCAATATTAGAGCTGTTTCAACCAAACTTTGATTTGGCATTGATCCTTATTTCAATCAAAGCCAATCACCAGTAGAATGACTTTAGACAAAAAGTAGAACTATCATTAATGTAAACACCTCTCCATGACTGGTGATCTGCTCTGGTGTAGATGCCAATTCTGTAGTCGGGGCTTTCTGTATGATTTGGGATCTGGAATTCCCCCGGCCTGTCGCATCTTGTAAAAGGCAAACGCAGTAAACTTGTTATGAGGGTATATCAGATTCCTCAAGATATGTGATTGTCCTAATGAAGTTGTGTGAGCACATTAGACAGGTTTATAATAAGCTTAGAAATCTAGGAGAACATCTGTCTACTCAACTCTATGGTTCCAAGAAAAAAATGTTGGAAAGTTCATGCGTTTTAACCCCAAACCCCTCCTTAATTAACCTTCAAAGTGGGCTTCTAGGGCTGGCTAGGAGAGTCAATAGGCTGAGACCACTGGAGAACTGGGTTATACAGTAGGACTTTAATTCGGGATTGTGTCTAAAGATGGAATGGCCTTTGTTGTACCCAAAGTCAACATCGTGTCCTTTCTGAGAGTCAGACAATAAGCCTCTTTACTTTTCTGGCCTGTCTTTGCTCCAACCTCCCTCTCGCCCCTTTCTCTCTGCGTCTGGCTCTGTGCAGCTCTATTAACTGCTCAATATATAACTTGTATTCCTCTCCTGTAAACTTCTCTCTCAGTCTGCTGTTAATATATTCTTTCAGTAAGCCCATAAAACAGAAGTAATAAGTTGGCATAAATGCTACAAAGCTTTGTGTCCCGGCTTGGGTAGAACGCCCTTCATAAGTGCCTGCCGGATAATTATAGGCCACACTTGGCTTCAGTGCAGTTATTTTAACTTGCACATAGTGACATTTTATATGGCCTTTAATATCCAGGAAACACCAGAGCCAGATCTATGTATCTGGATGCAGATGAAATTGTTCTCTACTGAATTTAGGCGATTTACTGCCCTTACATACGGTGACTTCACCAGCCGCAATGGAACCCGATTGTGAAGCATTGGAAAATGACTGGAGCCATAGGGGCAAATTCACCAAGATGCGAAGTTGCGGCAGGCACAACTTCGCTGCACTTCGCCAGGCGTAGTTTCGCCAGCGCTCCGCAAATTCACTAAAATCCGAAGTTGCGCACAGGGGTAGCGTAAGGTTGCGAAGTTGCGCTAGCGTTGATTCGCTATATAAAGCGAAGTTACGCTAGCGAAGGCTAATTTGCATACGGCGCGAAATTCAAATTTCAATGGAGGAACACGTATCAGCACTACAAATGCCTAGAAAACCTTCAAATCAGCAAATATAAATGTTATTTTGCCCTACACATGTGCCCACTGTCTAGGTAAGTTGCCATGAGTCAGGAAATGTAGGGGGGAAGGAGGGGAGCCCCAAAAATATTATCAATCTTTTTCAGCCTATCACCCATCATGTAGAAAACACGCCAGCGTTTTTTGGGACTTAGAAAAAAATTTGACTTTTTTGGAAACAATCCCTATCTACTCTATTGCGCTTCGCCAGGTCTGAGGTGGCGAAGGAAGTCTAGCGTAAAAGGTAGCGTTCAGTGCACTGCGCAAGTTAGTGAATTTGCATAGTTACGTCGCTAGCGAAAATTCGCCTGGCGTAAGGGTGCGAAGTAACACTAGCGAAACTACGCCATCGTTCGTTAGTGAATTTGCGCAGTAACGAAAAATGCCAAACGCTAGCGAATTAACGCTAGCGTTCAGCGCTTAGTGAATTTGCGCCTAAGTGTCCTCCAGCTATCAATAAAGTGCCAGCCATGCTCTTTGGGATAGTTGGGTTTCATTCCATTTCATTTCTCAGTTCCTTGTTATCACTTATGTAGTCCTCCTCATGATCCTCATTGCATAACGTCTTACCCATAATTCTCTCTTCTTGTTTTTATTGATGAGAACGTAGACCATACAAAGTAAGTAGTCCTTTGGAGAATGCTAGGAGAAGCTTTGTACCATAGCAAGCTGTTTCTGTTCGGAGATCTTGAGATGATATTTAAGACTTCTAGACATGGTGGCTACATAGAGTTACCACCTGGGCAGTAAGAATGATTATTGACCCTTTTGATAGGGTGCGGACATAACTGACCTAAGATGGTGTTGAGAAAGGGAGAGAACCATATCAAAGCATCTCCTCAACAGTCTTTATTAGCTAACGTAGTCCTACAAGATGTTCTCTCCACACAGGTCAAGGAAATAGAAATGGCACCTCCTACCCAATACAATATACAGAGAAGGAATGTTCCTTGCATGATATGATATGTCCTGGTGCACCAACCCTTGACTACTATTCAACAGTGTTTAGTAGTGTAAAGAGCCACCATACCAAGACAACTCTTGTACTACTATATAACCCCAACGTTACTGGGCCGGAATTCTGCTCTGGTCCCTCAGGACAGTACATTGTGCACCAGGCTTACTGAACATGAACCTGTAGATAAGGAAAGTAGGCCGAAATTAAAATGTATGTGCTCGGAGTGGGGTGCGATGGTCATTAGAGGCATTTACTGGTGTGTTTGTTGCTGACTGGAGCTCCTAATGGGAGACAGATATGCGTCTGGACTAGGGATGCACCGAATCCACTTTTTTGGATTCGGCCGAACCCCAGAATCCTTCGTGAAAGATTCGGGCAAATACCGAACCGAATCCGAACCCTAATTTGCATATGCAAATTAGGGGCGGGATGGGTAAAACATTTTTACTTCCTTGTTCTCTGACAAAAAGTCACGCAATTTCCCTCCCCGCTCCTAATTTGCATATGCAAATTCGGATTCGGTTCGGCCGGGTAGAAGGATTCGGCCGAATCCGAATCCTGGCCGAATCCCGAACCGAATCCTGGATTTGGTGCATCCCTAGTCTGGACTTGGTTTATAGGTTTGCTCCTCGTGTGGTGTCCTGTGCAAGGAATTCATATATAGATTAAATGCCTCTTATTCCCCGGCTTGTACCTCCGTCACAGGGAGGACTGATAAATATAGAGGGCAGTCTCGTGCCCCGGCAGATTTAGGGGGGATATTTTTGGACAGGGAGTTCGCCTGTAAATAAGCATTGTGTAGTTAGTACTAGTTGCACCTTCATTGCATGATGGAACCATTAATATAATTATTATGATGGCAGCTCCCACTCCTATGTATAAATACCAATATAAAGACAAGGTAAGTAGCTGTGTTAGGGCAGTCATTACTTATGTTTATCTTTATGTTGATTGGGCTGGCGGGACACTGGGAAAAACCCCGGTAGACTCCTGTTTGACCCTGTCTATCCTTTGTTCCTTATAATTGGGAGCGTCTTCTATAAAAAAATTTCTTTCCTCTGATAATTACCCCTTTCCGTGTTCCGCTTCCCGTTACCCCACGCGGGATCCTTATCGTTCGTCCCGCTCCCACAGCTGGTGTAGTTTAAGGCTTTGGACATTTCTTGCTCCAAACAAACATCCCGCTGGGAAAACAGCACAGGCATCTCGGCATTCCAGCCATTTCCTTGGGTTTGAAGGTTTGAGACGGAGCTCGGCCGGACTTTATTGCCACGGGGCCTCATGACAGTTGTTACAAACACGCATGGCATGTCGGCTTAAGGAGAGTCAGATGTGTGTGGGGGGTTATTTTTCTCATTATTGGGTATTGTTCTAGAGATGGAGGGGATGAGCGTGAGCTCTGTCTACACAGTACAGTCAATTACTCGGCACAATCCTGGGAACACAACTCATTGTGTCATTATACAGTCGTTAATTCATTGTATACCCTCTGGTCTACAGATCTGTGCAATTTACTCACATGCATGAACTTTCCTACATACACATTCTGTCCTTCTCCCTCTAGAACTTCCCGTGTTTTGCTTGGCCGCAGGTTGTTCTGTCATTTTCTACAGGTTGTCCTATTGCCATGAACATTCCTAGGCTCTGATTGGCTACAGCAGCAGATCTAGTTCCACCCACCAACGCTGCAGGCTGAGTTATATTGAGTATCGCTCATGTATTATAAGGGATAATGTACCCCCTACTGTAAATGATAAGGATATTAGAAGTCACTGAGGGGTTGTTCTGTGACCATATAAAGGCACAAGGCTGCAGGCTGAGTTATACAGGGAACTCTGAGTATCACTCATGTATTATAAGGGATAATGTACCCCCTACTGTAAATGATAAGGATATTAGAAGTCACTGAGGGGTTGTTCTGTGACCATATAAAGGCACAAGGCTGCAGGCTGAGTTATACAGGGAACTCTGAGTATCACTCATGTATTATAAGGGATAATGTACCCCCTACTGTAAATGATAAGGATATTAGAAGTCACTGAGGGGTTGTTCTGTGACCATATAAAGACACAAGGCTGCAGGCTGAGTTATACAGGGAACTCTGAGTATCGCTCATGTATTATAAGGGATAATGTACCCCCTACTGTAAATGATAAGGATATTAGAAGTCACTGAGGGGTTGTTCTGTGACCATATAAAGGCACAAGGCTGCAGGCTGAGTTATACAGGGAACTCTGAGTATCACTCATGTATTATAAGGGATAATGTACCCCCTACTGTAAATGATAAGGATATTAGAAGTCACTGAGGGGTTGTTCTGTGACCATATAAAGGCACAAGGCTGCAGGCTGAGTTATACAGGGAACTCTGAGTATCACTCATGTATTATAAGGGATAATGTACCCCCTACTGTAAATGATAAGGATAGTAGTAAACATCAATACATTCTAATAAGTAAAACAAATAGATAATTAGAAGTTGTGTCACCATACACACAATTTTATATAAAAAACAACCCAGACCCCTCATCATCATCACTATAAAGACAACAGGGCAAGTCTATTAAACAGAAGAAGCAGTTCTGTATTTATATTGCGCCATTAGATATTTCCCATTCATGGACACACTATAGTCATCTGTAAATAAACTCCATTGAGGAGACCAGTCCCAGGCTCACCATTAGTAGATACATCTGGGTTTGCTTAGACCCCATTTATTTACGATGGGGGGCCCACCTGCTCTCCAGCCCCCAACACAAAACAGGTGGAGACTTTCAGCTGGTCGGGATGGGCTCTGCTGCTCCTGTTTATTTTATTCCTCCCCGTTAAAGTAAGAATTCACCCAAAAGAAGAAATACAAAAGCCTCAAGAATAAAGTCCCGGTTCCGTATCAGAAGTGTCTGAGACTTTCCCTGTTTTCTCTTTCTTGCTAGGATTGCTCCGGTTCTGAGGAATACACAATCGCTTCTCAGCTGCTCCCCCTGGCGACGGCCTTCTGCAGGGTAAGTGATGTTTTCAAGCCATCGCAGCAGCTCAGTCTTGCTTTACGGCTGCTGCAGGATCAGCGCTATAGGATGACAAGACACAGGGTAGGTTTAGTTACCCTTCATCTAAGGTTCTTGTTGTTAATCATTGGATGGGGGAGTCTCATCTGGTGACATCAGCATCACGTTTATTTAGTTTAAATACGGCAAATTCGTTAATCCGGTCTCATTTGAGATAACGAGGTGCTGAGCAGCCGCACTCACTTCCCCGAACTTATTAAAGAATAACAAGAGTCTCTGCCGGGATAATTCTCTTCCTGATTTTGATTATTATATTACCGTGTCCCAAATAAACGACATTGTCAGTACAAACATGACTCATGGGCCCAGTTACTTTACTCCTACATTCCATCACGTGCCCAAACCTCACGGCTCCAGGTCCTGATTCTGAGGACTTTCTCTTGGTCATGGGGAAAGAATGAGCAGCAGGAATTCTAAACCACATATTCCTGGTACCAAGAGTCATGTGCTGGGCAAATAAATCCTACACCTCCTCCCATATGTATAAATACAAATATACAGAGAAGGAATGTTCTGGGCACACAATAAGCTATACCCTCATACTGTACTGTCTAAGGGAATCAATATGGCACCTCCCTCCTCCCATATGTATAAATACAAATATACAGAGAAGGAATGTTCTGGGCACACAATAAGCTATACCCTCATACTGTACTGTCTAAGGGAATCAATATGGCACCTCCCTCCTCCCATATGTATAAATACAAATATACAGAGAAGGAATGTTCTGGGCACACAATAAGCTATACCCTCATACTGTACTGTCTAAGGGAATCAATATGGCACCTCCTCCTCCCATATGTATAAATACAAATATACAGAGAAGGAATGTTCTGGGCACACAATAAGCTATACCCTCATACTGTACTGTCTAAGGGAATCAATATGGCACCTCCTCCTCCCATATGTATAAATACAAATATACAGAGAAGGAATGTTCTGGGCACACAATAAGCTATACCCTCGTACTGTACTGTCTAAGGGAATCAATATGGCACCTCCTCCTCCCATATGTATAAATACAAATATACAGAGAAGGAATGTTCTGGGCACACAATAAGCTATACCCTCATACTGTACTGTCTAAGGGAATCAATATGGCACCTCCTCCTCCCATATGTATAAATACAAATATACAGAGAAGGAATGTTCTGGGCACACACTCTAATTCTATAGGAATCAGTGTTATACCGAGTAAAAGAGCCGTGTGGATTCATTACATGTTCGTGCTGAGACTGGATACCTGGAAGGGGAGCATCGTATGATTATTATAATGAAAGACAAGACTCCTGGACGCATCTCCTGCCAAATATTATGCAAAAGGTCAGATTAGCAACGGAATCAAAGCCAGAAATCTGACCAAACTGCTTCCAATTACCGCGCGCTGCCCCGTCCAACTGAAACATGCGGCCGCTGGCCAAACAGATGATACTTCTTACTGTTATATAAGGGAGACGTCACGTACATGTAGTTCTGGAGCCTCATTCAAAAGGGGGTGCGGATATACAGTATCCATGTGGGACAGGAGTCTGGGGAAAAAGATTTATAACAATCTAATTGTGAGCGGTTAAAATAATGTTTTACATGTACATGGTTTGTTTCTGAAATAACTTCATTTATCTTTCAGTTTGTTATGAGGAACTTCCATTGTAAATTATGTATTTATCCATCAGACAATATATATGTGTGTTCCTGCTGAATTGTGCTTAGTACAGGGAATACCTATGCTGCCATAGTTTTATGGGATCTCTCTGTACAGACTATGAGCAAACTTAGGGACTGTTCCTGCTGAATTGTGCTTAGTACAGGGAATACCTATGTACCATAGTTTTATGGGATCTCTCTGTACAGACTATGAGCAAACTTAGGGGCTGTTCCTGCTGAATTGTGCTTAGTACAGGGAATACCTATGCTGCCATAGTTTTATGGGATCTCTCTGTACAGACTATGAGCAGATTTAGGGGCTGTTCCTGCTGATTGAGATTCTGAATTAGTCCCAATGTAAATGACATTAATACTAATCCGACGGTTAATATTCCGGTTCATGCAGTGACTGCCCCTTATTATTAAGGAAAGGCCAAGCAGCCTCTCAAACAAATAAAAGAAATAAAGTGGGAATTTATTTATAAACTGATGAAAGAGCCTAAATAGGCAACTGCCAAGAAAAAGAGTCGAGAGAAGGAAATACTGAGGCCGCTTTGATTCGCCGGTAATTACTGGTTTTGCTTCAAAGCACAGAACCCTCCATTGTTCCCCATGAGATACAGGGGGTTCCACAGTTGTTCCTCAGACCTCGTGGCAATGGGATTATTTTATCTTTAAAACCAGTGGAACTTTCCATTGGAGAAACGACAGAAATAACGAGACTATCCTGGAAAGAGCAAATAGCGGGACAAGTTCTTTGACATCTTGGGATGCCTAATGTTAATACCCCATGGGTACTGAGTGATATATACACGTATGGGACCTGTTATCCAGAATGCTCGGGACCTGGGGGGTTTTTTTCCGGATAATGGATCTTTCCGTAATTTTGGATTTTCATACCTTAAGTCTATTAGAAAATCATGTAAACATTAAATAAACCCAATAGGCTGGTTTTGCTTCCAATAAGGATTAATTATATCTTAGTTGGGATCAAGTACAAGCGACTGTTTTATTATTACACAGAAAAAGGAAATACTTTTTAAAAATTAGAATTATTTGGATAAAATAGAGTCTATGGGAGACGACCTTTCCGTAATTCAGAACTTTTCTGGATAGCAGGTTTCTGGTTAACGGATCCCATACCTGTGTGTGTATGTACTAGGGATGCACCGAATCCACTTTTTTGGATTCGGCCGAACCCCCGAATCCTTCACAAAGGATTCGGCCGAATACCGAACCGAATCCGAACCCTAATTTGCATATGCAAATTAGGGGTGGGAAGGGGAAAACATTTTTTACTTCCTTGTTTTCTGACAAAAAGTGACGCAATTTCCCTCCCTGCCCCTAATTTGCATATGCAAATATAGCAAATGCATATGCAAATTAGGATTCGGTTCGGCTGGGCAGAAGGATTCGGCCGAATCTTGCTGAAAAAAGCCGAATCCTGGCCGAATCCCGAACCGAATCCTGGATTCAGTGCATCCCTAGTATGTACATACATACATGTATATATAAATAGTGAATAAAGTACCCCCTCTCGTAAAATATAAGGATATTAAAAGTTACCGAGGAGTTTCATAACCATATAAAAGCACGAGGCCGAGGTAACTTCTAATATCCTCATATTTTACAACTGGGGGTACTTTATTATAATACACAAGTCTCAGTGAGTCATGTGACAGAAATGACATCAGAACTCACCGTTTATAACTGATGACATCAGAACTCACCGTTTATAACTGATGACATCAGAACTCACCGTTTATAACTGATGACATCAGAACTCACCGTTTATAAGGATATAATTTACAGGATATTCATGGCTTTTTTGTATTATATATATATATATGTTATCCTTGAGAAAGAGAAACAGTTGGTGTTCGAAACCTCAGATTTTTTCAATAAATCTTGATATTTTTTTTTTCACAAGTAAATATATATATATATATATATATATATATATATATAAATATAGTAATTGGTAGAGGGATGTAGCCAATGGCAAAGCAAGACACCTTGGGCTCCCAAATATAATTATAGTGATTAAAGTCCCCCCTCTTGTAGAATATAAGGATATTATAAGTAACCGATTTGTTACTATAAAAGCACAAGACCCAAAGGTCATGAAACTCCGAGGTGACTTCTAATATCCTCACACTTTATTTATTATAACACAAGTTTCTGTGAGTCATGTGACAGAAATGACATCACTAAGCTCCGTTTATAAGGATATCATTAACAGGATATTCATATCTCATGTGTATTATTCTCCTCGGTAACTTATAATATCCTTATAATACACAAGTATCTTGTAAATGATATCCTTATAAATAGTGAGTTCTGATGTCATCAGTTATAAATGGTGAGTTCTGATGTCATCAGTTATAAACGGTGAGTTCTGATGTCATCAGTTATAAACGGTGAGTTCTGATGTCATTTCTGTCTCATGACTCACTGAAACTTGTGTATTATAAATATATATAAATAAAGTACCCCCAGTCGGCCTTTGGCCTCGTACTTTTATATGGTCATGAAACTCCTCTGTGACTTATAATATCCTTATATTTTACAATAGGGGGTACTTTATTCACTGTATATTACAGGGTGCACCGAATCCGGGTTGTTATTGCTACTTTTTATTCCTCCTCTTTCTATTCAGGCCTCTCCTAATCATATTCCAGTCTCGTATTCAAATCAATGCATGGTTACTAGGGGCATTTGGACCCTAGCAACCAGATGGCTGAAATTGCAAACTGGAGAGCTGCTGAATAAAAGCTAAATAACTCAAAAACCACCCTTTAACTCAAATCAGAAATTTTACATAATAGATCCCGTTTCTTTTGCATTTTTTTCTCATTAACCCCATAGCTGCTGGTGATGTAATATAATAGCCTCATTGCATAAGTGCAAGTGATTATCGGGGGGCCCCTGTGAGTCTCAGGGCAGAGAAATGTTGGCACAGGGGGAAACCGAGAGAGGCTGGAAATAACGAGATGATATTTTTCTACTTAGCGGAAGATTGGATTTATGACTTGAGCCTCCTGAGCAGCTGCTTCATACTAAAGTGACATAATAGAACGGCGGAATTCACCCCCACAGCTTTGCCTTAAATGGTCTCCGGCCCATTATATTGGCACATACCATCATCATCCCGGGGAGGGGGTCAGAGCCTTTGTTCCATTGGGCCTGATAGCGACTGCCCTATTGGTCAACAACCTCTGTAGCCAATAACCATTCACACACATTGACTAATTACCCCATTCTTTTATTTTAGGGTTTCTACAGTTTTCAAATCAATATACAAGGGCAGGGGCAATTGACGACCCATACGTTGGGGGCAGTCACCCAAAAGCAAATAAAAAAAGGGGTGCGACAAAGGATTTCGTTTAGGATTTTGATAAATCCTGACATTTATCAATAAGCCCCCAAACTGAAGAGAGAGGAGGGGGGTTGTCCAGAATCATCTCCCCCCACTTTTGGCCCTGGAGACTGAAGTGTAAGCTCTGCCCCCGGGAGTATTTATTGGATGAGAAAAAATTAGGGATGCACCGTATCCAGGATTCGGCCTTTTTCAGTTCTGCCGAACCGAATCCTAATTAGCATATGCAAATTAGGGGCAGCGAGTGAAATTGTGTAACTTTTTCTGAGAAAACAAGGAAGTAAAATTGCTTTCCGTTTCCCACCCTTAATTTGCATATGCAAATTCAAGTTCGGTATTCAGCCGAATCTTTCGCAGTGGATTCGGGGGTTCGGCCGAATCCATAATAGTGGATTCGGTGCTTCCCTAGATAAAATAAACCCGAATTCATTCCAGTGGGGAACGGCGATTGGTCCCTCGTGCTCCGAAATTGCTGAGATTTTCCTACAGATCAGACACCGGGTTTTCTGGCTTTCTGGAAAAACAGGAAAGTTTCACATTATCCTCTCCCTGTGTAAATAATCACTTCTCACTGCCCCGTCACCTTTACCCGAAAACTGCGCGTTTGCTCTCGTACACAATAAACTGATAAAAAGCAGATTCTTTATGGAATTATGTATCGGGTATTCCTGGATCAGCCCCTAAGTTTGCTCATAGTCTGTACAGAGAGATCCCATAAAACTATGGCAGCATAGGTATTCCCTGTACTAAGCACAATTCAGCAGGAACAGCCCCTAAGTTTGCTCATAGTCTGTACAGAGAGATCCCATAAAACTATGGCAGCATAGGTATTCCCTGTACTAAGCACAATTCAGCAGGAACAGCCCCTAAGTTTGCTCATAGTCTGTACAAAGAGATCCCATAAAACTATGGCAGCATAGGTATTCCCTGTACTAAGCACAATTCAGCAGGAACATTTTAGGCAGTTGTGTCCCTTTAAGTTTGAAGCAGGAAGGCAGGTCACTGATTCACAACCCCTATGTTTAGTAGCAATGCTGAGTATGTTTATCTTCTAATCCTTATACTTGGCACAGACGTCTCTTGAAATACAAAGTTAATTAAAAAGTCAAACCCAAGGTATTCCAAAGGCATCTGCTTAAATGTTTTGTTTACAAAACTGCAGACATGATTGTGTATCGGTGTTAACAATTACTGTATATTTGATAAAGACTGTGTATAGTGTGTGTTATATCAGTTAACTGAATTAGACGGAAACAATTTCAGCTCAACAGATTCCATTGTAGCATTATATTGTTATACAGCTCAGCTCTAACACTTGGCTGACTCTTTCACTTTGTCAGTACTGGGATAACCATTACCAAAGCTATTCCTATCTGTACCTTATATCATTACAATAGGATTATTATTTACCTTTCCTCTGGGAAGAGAGTGTGACTGTGGGATAGCAGGTATAGTAGGGAGAGATGGTGCCTATAGTAACAGTGGATAATAGTCTATGGGAAGGGAGTGTGACTGTGGGATAGCAGGTATAGTAGGGAGAGATGGTGCCTATAGTAACAGTGGGATAATAGTCTCTGGGAAGGGAGTGTGACTGTGGGATAGCAGGTATAGTAGGGAGAGATGGTGCCTATAGTAACAGTGGGATAATAGTCTCTGGGAAGGGAGTGTGACTGTGGGATAGCAGGTATAGTAGGGAGAGATGGTGCCTATAGTAACAGTGGGATAATAGTCTCTGGGAAGGGAGTGTGACTGTGGGATAACAGGTATAGTAGGGAGAGATGGTGTCTATAGTAACAGTGGGATAATAGTCTCTGGGAAGGGAGTGTGACTGTGGGATAGCAGGTATAGTAGGGAGAGATGGTGTCTATAGTAACTGAGGGATAATAGTCTCTGGGAAGGGAGTGTGACTGTGGGATAGCAGGTATAGTAGGGAGAGATGGTGCCTATAGTAACAGTGGATAATAGTCTCTGGGAAAGGAGTGTGACTGTGGGATAGCAGGTATAGTAGGGAGAAATGGTGCCTATAGTAACAGTGGATAATAGTCTCTGGGAAGGGAGTGTGACTGTGGGATAGCAGGTATAGTAGGGAGAGATGGTGCCTATAGTAACAGTGGATAATAGTCTCTGGGAAGGGAGTGTGACTGTGGGATAACAGGTATAGTAGGGAGAGATGGTGTCTATAGTAACAGTGGATAATAGTCTCTGGGAAGGGAGTGTGACTGTGGGATAGCAGGTATAGTAGGGAGAGATGGTGCCTATAGTAACAGTGGATAATAGTCTCTGGGAAGCGAGTGTGACTGTGGGATAGCAGGTATAGTAGGGAGAGATGGTGCCTATAGTAACAGTAGTAACCCATTAACTTCAGTGTGGGAATTAGCAGGTGATTATTGCTTCTTAATATTCCTCACTGATTAATAGTAAGTTTGACCACTTACATTCTATAATATTTATTCCACCCCTTAGTTACAAAAGATCTCTCTTAAATTCTAGTGTAGGGAATCGTCAGCCTTCTGTCAGTTCTGTACATTGAATTGGGCTCCTTTTCCCGTGCCGAACAGAAGAGACTCGTTTCTTTGTGCCTGGAGCACGGCTGGCCGTTTGTTACACAGCAACTTACCTTGACCTGACCTTAATCTGTACAGTTGTGTTTACTCCACTACCTAATGTCTAACTCGGGCAGAGAATAAAAGCGGCTGAGCCGAATGCAATGTATGGAACACTCTGGGATGCCTTCTGTTGAGTCTGGCCAAGTTTATGGATTCAACTTGAATCCAGCGATATCTGTTCTTTAGGAACATCTCCAGCAAACTATGGAGAACATCAATAGCAAAGTCTTAGGGAGAACCATTTATGTGTCGGCCAAGTAGAATGAAGCTGAATGTTTTTGTCTACAAAACAACCCCTTAGTAAAGTGGATGGAGTACCAGTAAGTAAATTTATTAGAGGGATTAGTCTTGGTTCTGACATGTTTTTATTCCAGCAAACCGTTGTTTTTCAGCCCATGGAGCTGGAGACTGCTAAATAAAGCTGACACCAAGGCCACGTACACACTTTCCCCGATAAGACTAGAAAGGAAATGAATAAAGAAGATAAAAGATTGAGATTTGGAGATGTTTGTCCTCATTAGAGGCTATCTATTGTCGGCATTCTGGGAATAACTCAAACACAACTCTGACATGATTAACGACTCCCAAGGTTAAACTGCCACATTCCTGGTGCCAACCTGCCCTCTGCTGGTGCCACTACTGGTTTACTGGTATCAGAAAGAGACACGTTACCAGTCTTCTAGAAAGGGAAACCAAAAATATTTTTGGTTTGTTGAGTTTTAACAAGAAAGAAGAAAAGGCACTAAGGTTGGTATCTCCATCTACGTTGAATGGGATAGGTGGCTCTACAGGGTCCATTGGAGGAGTGATTGTCCCACTTTATCTTGGAGTATCTTCTTCCCAATATGATACATCTGAGCAGTCACCAGATATAATTCACACCAAGGTTCCCTGAGTCTTTTAAGACCAGACTGGACC
This sequence comes from Xenopus petersii, assembly GCA_038501925.1. NCBI lineage: Eukaryota > Metazoa > Chordata > Amphibia > Anura > Pipidae > Xenopus > Xenopus petersii. The sequence goes on along the minus strand of CM076678.1, from coordinate 4,768,087 downwards.
CAAATGGACAGGTCTCGGCATATTCTCTTCTAGATACCACTAAAAGCCTGGCTAGATGCTCAGTCACCGTGATATAAAGAGTTTGCTCATCTTTCAGTAATGTTTATTGGTCGGAGTCAAATATTTCTATCCCTTGTTAATGTTTCTTTAAATCTCGTTTCTGCAGAAACTGTCAGCGGCCGTCAGCCAGTTTGCCTATACCTGTGTCCAAGACCACGGGGTGTGGGCAAATCAGCAGTTTTGGGAGACCACGTTTTATAATGATGTGCAGAACCAAGTGCGTTCCCTCTATCTGACTACTAAAAACGGCAACCAAGGAGCATCTGAGCCCAAGGTGGGGGTCTCTACAAAACCTCTTGCTCTTAGAATGTTTTTAGGGTCCTCTAAACAAGACAGTGGTCTTATGTGGGATCCACTCCAAATCAGGGGTTGGAATAAAACAGGTTGTGCTTTATGGTTTGGGTAGATCTAGATTGGTTTGGGTAGTTCTAGATTGGTTTGGGTAGTTCTAGATTGGTTTTGGTCGATCTAGATTGGTTTGGGTAGATCTAGATTGGTTTGGGTAGTTCTAGATTGGTTTGGGTAGTTCTAGTTTGGGTAGTTCTAGATCGGTTTGGGTAGTTCTAGATTGGTTTTGGGTAGATCTAGTTTGGTTTGGGTAGATCTAGTTTGGTTTGGGTAGTTCTAGATTGGTTTGGGTAGCTCTAGATTGGTTTGGATAGTTCTCGGTTAGTTTGGGTAGTTCTAGTTTGGTTAGTTCTAGATTGTTTTGGGTAGTTCTAGATTGGTTTGGGTAGATCTAGATTGGTTTGGGTAGATTGGTTTGGATAGATCTCGATTCGTTTGGGTAGTTCTAGTTTGGTTTGGGTAGTTCTAGATTGGTTTGGGTAGTTCTAGATTGGTTTGGGTAGTTCTAGATTGGTTTGGGTAGATCTAGTTTGGTTTGGGTAGATCTAGTTTGGTTTGGGTAGATTTAGATTGGTTTGGGTAGATCTAAATTGGTTTGGATAGTTCTCGATTAGTTTGGGTAGTTCTAGTTTGGTTTGGGTAGTTCTAGATAGGTTTGGGTAGATCTAGATTGGTTTGGGTAGATTTAGATTGGTTTGGGTAGATCTAGTTTGGTTTGGGTAGATCTAGATTGGGGACTTGATTTAGTGCAAGGTGAGCATATTGGTCATCAGGTGTAACCCCCAAACCATTATCTAAATTTATCTCCCATAATCTCATTTAGCCTTCCGGGAGACCTTGGGACCACCTAAGAAAGATCCAGGTTCAAAGGATGAGAGGTTCTAAATTGTTCATCCAAGCTGCAGGGCTGGTTTGAGGGTTACTTAGGGGGACTACAGGAACCCATTAGCTGTCAGTAGATCTAAAGAGGTCAAGAGAGGACAATCTATGTCCAGCAAACAGTGTAACATTGACAGATCTGATGACCAATATACTGGTATTATTAGAACCACTATATAACTATAATAAATAACTCATGTGCAGTCATATTGCTTCTGGGCTCTATGAACAGCCTTCCTTAAAGGGGAACTTCACCCCAATGTTCTGCTTTTCCAAGTTGGCTTGGGATTACCTCCATGGCATGTTGTGTTTTTTTTTTCATTCTCTTTGATGTCCACTAAAGGAAAATGGAGTTGATTCTGGAAACCCGGAGAGAACGGTTATGGACCTGGCGGCGGAACAGTTACGCCTGTGGCCAACGCTCAGCAAGGAGACCCAACAGGAGCTGATCCAGAGCGAGGAGAGCACGGTGTTCAGCCAAGCCATCCATTTTGCCAACCTCATGGTGTATCTTCTGGTACCACTGGACACCAGCAAGAACAAACTGCTACGCACCTCTGCCACCGGCGACTGGGAGAGCGGCAGCAACAGCATTGTAACCAATAGGTGGGTGTTTAAAGGGCCGGTGTCACCCACTTGCAATAGATGCACTTAGATAGAAAGCCTGTTACTGTTTGCAGAGTTAATTGGAGCACAAGCCATTGGGTGCAACCTTGTTGTTTGTGCATATTGGAATGCGCCGCGCATCCTTGTGTCGCCACTTAGATTAAATGTCTGATGGAGAAACCATAAACAATGACAGTTGCGTTGCTTAATTGGAGGGTAATCGGGATGACCTCGTTGTTTACACTGTTATGTTTCATTCTTTCAAAATGACTCGGTGCCATTACTGTCAAACACGGAATTATTCATTCAGCGCAAAACCACCACGGACTCCCAGTATCCAACCGCTGACCCCTGCGACCCACTTGTGTTTCAGAACGTGCCTCTTACAGTTTCCCCGGCGTGTTTTACATCATCCCGTCAGTCATTTACTTGTGATACTTCCCCAGTTTCTCCAGCTGCAAGGGACGGAATTGCACTGATATATAATAATGGGACTGCTGCAAAGGGATATAAACCCTCATACTGTACTGTCTAAGGGAATCAATATGGCACCTCCTCCTCCCATATGTATAAATACAAATATACAGAGTAGGAATGTTCTGGGCACACAATAAGCTATACCCTCATACTGTACTGTCTAAGGGAATCAATATGGCACCTCCCTCCTCCCATATGTATAAATACAAATATACAGAGAAGGAATGTTCTGGGCACACAATAAGCTATACCCTCATACTGTACTGTCTAAGGGAATCAATATGGCACCTCCTCCTCCCATATGTATAAATACAAATATACAGAGAAGGAATGTTCTGGGCACACAATAAGCTATACCCTCATACTGTACTGTCTAAGGGAATCAATATGGCACCTCCTCCTCCCATATGTATAAATACAAATATACAGAGTAGGAATGTTCTGGGCACACAATAAGCTATACCCTCATACTGTACTGTCTAAGGGAATCAATATGGCACCTCCTCCTCCCATATGTATAAATACAAATATACAGAGAAGGAATGTTCTGGGCACACAATAAGCTATACCCTCATACTGTACTGTCTAAGGGAATCAATATGGCACCTCCTCCTCCCATATGTATAAATACAAATATACAGAGAAGGAATGTTCTGGGCACACAATAAGCTATACCCTCATACTGTACTGTCTAAGGGAATCAATATGGCACCTCCTCCTCCCATATGTATAAATATAAATATACAGAGAAGGAATGTTCTGGGCACACAATAAGCTATACCCTCATACTGTACTGTCTAAGGGAATCAATATGGCACCTCCCTCCTCCCATATGTATAAATACAAATATACAGAGAAGGAATGTTCTGGGCACACAATAAGCTATACCCTCATACTGTACTGTCTAAGGGAATCAATATGGCACCTCCCTCCTCCCATATGTATAAATACAAATATACAGAGAAGGAATGTTCTGGGCACACAATAAGCTATATCCTCATACTGTACTGTCTAAGGGAATCAATATGGCACCTCCTACCCATGTGAATATATACGTTTTCTAATAACAGTGATGAATATATTTAATTTGTGCATTCAGCATTGCAGGGAGCGTTGCCGAGAGCTATGACACGGAAAGTGGGTTTGAGGATTCGGAGAACGACATTGCGAATTCGGTGGTGCGCTTCATCACCCGCTTCATTGACAAAGTGTGCACTGAAAGCGGCGTAACGCAGGACCACATCAAGAGCCTGCACTGCATGATCCCTGGTAAGTGCCCCCTCTCAAGGCAAGCAACATGGCAGCTTCCATTCATGCATTGCTTTGTGCCTCACCGTTGTATTCTTATTAGGGATTGTAGCGATGCATATTGAAACCCTGGAGGCTGTACACCGAGAAAGCAGAAGGCTCCCTCCTATTAAGAAGGTGCGTGATCATTTGTCTTGTCACATGTGCTGTTTAAAGGGGAACTAAAGCATTAAAATTGCTTTCCCCGCTCGTGATTCTACATGCCATTCATTGTTTTTTAAATTAGATCCAGGAATGCAATTTTTTTACCCATTAATGTGATAAATCAGCATATTGCTGTGTTTGATTCCCCCCTCTCTGGTCCCGGCAGCTGATTCATCTCTCAGTGTCGGCCATTGGGAGATAAAAATTTCAATATGTGGCCCACAGTGACCTTACGGGGCCCCGGCCAGTCGCTCTTCAGTAAAGAATTCTTTGCATTCAATTTGTCATCGATGATCTCACCTGAACCCATTCCTTGGAATTCCGCGTCAGAATTCCGCAGGGCTCCCTCGGGAAATGCCGGTGTGATACAATGTCTCGTTATGTTTTATAGCCTAAAATCATGAGACCGGCTTTGCTTCCCGGGGAAGAGTTTGTGTGCGAAGCTTTGCGGGTGCTCCTGGATCCCGATGGCAGGGAAGAGGCGACCGGTGGAATGCTTGGAGGACCTCACATTCTGCCAGCAGAGGGGGCGCTGTTCCTTACCACTTACAGGATCATATTTAAAGGCACGCCCCATGATGCACTAGGTACGTTATGCCTTGAGTCTTTGTTTTCAGTCTTTGTTGTTGTCGTGGTTATGGTATGGAATGTGGAAAGACAAAAATTATAAGGATACAACAACCTCCAGGTGCTTCTTCAGTTAAAGACACTTTTTGAGGTCCAACATTTGGTCATGGCCCCGTCAGCTCATGTTAAAGTGACAGATATGAGGGATATCACTATCTAGGGCAGAAAGTACCTGTTCCTATGACATCTCGCCATCGTTTACCTTTAACTTGTGATCCCAGGAGTTAAGGCCCCCTATACTCGGGCCGACAGACAGTCGGCAGCTTATTGGCCCATGTGTGGGCCATCCGATGGGCTTTCCCAATCGATATCTGGCCGAAAGTTGAGCAGAACTCGATCGGGCAGGTTAAAAAATCCCATTGGATCGCTGCCGCATCTATGCGTGTATGAGGTCCTGCAATCCGACCGCCTCCATCGGATGCATCATGATCCAGTCTTTGGGCCCTAGGGCCCACGATCGGAACAGCCCGATATCGCCCACCTCAATGTGGGCATATCAGGGAGAGATCCACTCGTTTGGTGATGGCCACCTTTAAGGTGGCCATAGACTGACTGATAATTTCGTACAAAACAAATTGTCGTACAATATTCGGTCCGTGTATGGTGGGAGATGAGCCGACCGATATCAGCAGAAGACTTGGATATTGGTTGGCTCGTTGATCGGGCTGGCGGGAAAATTTTGATTGAAGGCAGCCGAATCGGCCATTGTTAGTGCAGAATCGTCAGCTACAGTTGTTTCTACTGTATAACTGAAGATTCTGCTCTACACGCGTGTATTGAAACAAACAATCTTTCCTGGGAAGATCTTTTCCAGGATAGATCGTAATTGTTACGTCTACGGCCCCCTTAAGTCGGAGAGAAAATAAGCAATTGGCCTATCACCTTAATCAGTTACACTCTGAGCCCCCACTGATCCAAGTCAGCCAAGGTGTTGACCCTACAGCTTCATTGACTTCAAGAATGGGAGCTTGAGGGCCATGGAGGTTGACTTCTCATCCAACGTGTTCATGAATCAGGACCTTCAATGATGTGGTTGGTGAACCAAATAGAGTCTATTTTAGAGTTGAGTGTTGCAGAGCTCATAGTAGAGCCTAGGGCAGTGATCCCCATTCAGTAGCTCGGGAGTAACATGTTGCTCTCTAACCCCTTGGATGTTGCTCCCAGTGGCTTCAAAGCAGGTGATTATTTTTGAATTCCAGGCTTGGAGGTTGGAGCTTGAAGATTTAGTTGCATAAAAACCAGGTGCACTGTCACACAGAGTCTCAATGTAGGTTGACAATCCACATAGGGGCTACCAATGGTAAATCACAGCACTAATTTGGCAACCCAAGAACATTTTTCATGCTAGTGTTGCTCCCCAACTCCTCTAACTTCTGTTGCTCACAGGTTCAAAAGGTTGGGGATCCCTGGCCTAGGCAATGAATAATTGGCCAGTACTCAAGATAGATGAGGAATGATGAGTTGACATATCTTAGATAGCAATGTGTTCCACGCTGTGGGGCTGGTCTCACTATGGGGGCTCAGAACCTTGCTTGGGGATGGGTCAAGTCTTAATGCCAGATTTGCTCTCCTAGATACTCTTGAAGCCCATCTTGGAGGTCAATCGAAGGAAGATGGATCTTTGATTCCTAGAAATTCTTCTAACTATGACTAAATGGCTGATCCAACCACACGTTGGAACTCAAAAGGGAGCATGAACCAAAAAAGACCCCCAACCAGTGTTCTAGAGAGTGGCTAATGATATTCCTGGCACCCCAGACTGTGGGTGTAGGTAGAGCATAGCTTGGTGTAGATTCATCTAGAAGTATGAGATGTTCCCTCACCTTGCTCTTGTCCCTGGAACCGTCTCCAAAGTTGACTCTTGTTTGGTTTCCATGACCCGGAGCCGTTAAGTTATGCGGCCACCCATTCTCCCTCTGTGAAGCCTTTCCAGACCCTCACAAAGCTGAACAGCTGAGCCGCTCCATCGTCCAATGAAAACAGCAACACTTCCATGCTGAGTATATATTATTATTAACATGTATTTATAGAGCACCAACACATTGACAATGAGCCAGATGCAGGCACGCCGAATATTCTGGAATTGTTCATGGACCTGCTTGCCATTGAAATAAACTGGTTTCCATTATTTTTTATTCGCTGTTTTTGAGTTATTTAGATTTCTATTCAACAGCTCTCCGGTTTCAGCCATCTGGTTGCTAGGGTCCAAGTTACCGTAGCAACCATGCACTGATTTGAATAAGAGACTGGAATATGAATAGGAGAGGGACTGAATATAAAGGCGACGATTTAAAGTAACAATAATAATACATGTGTAGCCTTAAAGAGCTGGAAATAATTCTAATCATTCAAAAACTGTAAATGATCAATAATGAAGACCAATTGAAATGTTGCTTAGAATTAGCTATAACATACGAAAAACTTATAGATGAGCCGTCCCCTTTAAATGAGAAGGTATAATCATTGGAGAGGTTGGCAATTTCTCCATATTTCCAGTCCAGATCCAAGTTCCGTATAAAGGGATGGAATGTGACGGGCTGGAGTTCTTTGGGAAAGCGAGGCCGGGAATCCGCTTCAAAGGAATAAGTGGACACTTGGCCGGGGGAACTTACACACGTGTGATTTATTAGAGCCGACTTACGCATTTGATTCACACGAAACAAATTAAATTTAATTACGGAGAAAATCAGCTGTTCCCCGACATCCACATCTGCTCACAAATCATCTTCCTCCCGTGTTCCCAATGCCAGAGCCGGGATTTGTAGCCTTTAGAATAGCGGCTCGTTGGCAAATGAGGATGAAGAAAGATTGGGGGGTTTTGATTGTGTTTTAGTATTTGTCTATTTATTTTCGCTTGTCCATTTTCTTCCTCCTTTGTATATATATTAGCCAGGAACAACTTGTACTGACCCAGAACTCTTTGGCGCTTATTAGAGGTTGCACGTTTTTAACGGGATCGGGATTATTATTTACTTGTTTTTATTCTAACGTCGATTAGAGTTGTATAACCCTTATGTTTCATAAACAAGTGATTTTCTATGTGCAACTGTTAAAACTATGGCAGTATAGGTATTCCCTGTACTAAGCACAATTCAGCAGGAACAGTCCCTAAGTTTGCTCATAGTCTGTACAGAGAGATCCCATAAAACTATGGCAGCATAGGTATTCCCTGTACTAAGCACAATTCAGCAGGAACAGTCCCCTAAGTTTGCTCATAGTCTGTACAGAGAGATCCCATAAAACTATGGCAGCATAGGTATTCCCTGTACTAAGCACAATTCAGCAGGAACAGTCCCTAAGTTTGCTCATAGTCTGTACAGAGAGATCCCATAAAACTATGGCAGCATAGGTATTCCCTGTACTAAGCACAATTCAGCAGGAACAGTCCCTAAGTTTGCTCATAGTCTGTACAGAGAGATCCCATAAAACTATGGCAGCATAGGTATTCCCTGTACTAAGCACAATTCAGCAGGAACAGTCCCTAAGTTTGCTCATAGTCTGTACAGAGAGATCCCATAAAACTATGGCAGCATAGGTATTCCCTGTACTAAGCACAATTCAGCAGGAACAGTCCCTAAGTTTGCTCATAGTCTGTACAGAGAGATCCCATAAAACTATGGCAGCATAGATATTCCCTGTACTAAGCACAATTCAGCAGGAACAACCCCCTAGGTTTCCATCATTCACCAGGTTCTGTTTCTCCATTAGACACCGGCAGTGTTTGGCCCATTTTTTAGCCTATTTATCTTTTCATAGTGGGAGAACAGACCGTTATTCGCAGTGTTCCCATCGCTTCAATAACACGAGAGAAGAAGATAAACGTCCAGAATCAGCTGCACCAGAACATGCAGGAAGGACTCCAGATCCGATCTGCCACATTCCAGGTACCAGCGCCAGAATCGCTGTTGCTTTAATACTGCCCAGAGCATGGACCTGGTGTCCCCCGTGCAAGACAGTGGGAGACGGGAGAGGGCAAATCCAGTTGCTCTTCAGTCGGCTTTAAAAGCAGCTCTCCTTTCTATCAGCCTTAATGACACACCATCAAGTGGTTAATTTAAAATGGACCTTTTTACTTCCCCTTTAATTGTAATAAGTGTAACTTTCTATTCCACTGCCTTCCAGTTAATTAAAGTGGCGTTTGATGAAGAGGTGAGCGCAGAAATGGTGGATTTGTTCAAAAAGCAGCTGATGAAGTTCCGCTACCCGCTCTCCATCTTCAGCGCCTTCGCTTTCGCCGCCGGCCAGACGGCTCCTCCCATAATCTTGCCCAAGCAAAAGGAAAAGAACACGTCCTTCCGGTGAGCTTTGGAGCTTGGTGTTACCAGTAGGGATGCCCCCAATCCGCTATTTTGGATTCGGCCAAATCCTTTGCGAAAGATTCAGCAGAATACCGATCCGAATCCTAATTTGCAATTTGGAATGGGAAGAATTTTTTTACAAAAAGTCATGTGATTTCCCTTCCAACCTCTTATTTGCATATGCAAATTAGGATTTGGATTTGGTTCGGCCGGCAGAAGGATTCGTCCGAATCCAGATCCTACTGAAAAAAGCCGAATCCCGAACTTATTTACCAGGTATGAGGGGAGGGTGCAGCTGCTTTAGAATTCCCAGCCTTGGGATGAAAAAAATGCTGGGAAATCTACCCCGAGCCTTTTATGATCACCACCATTCTGCCCTTGTTGCCCAAATTACCCGGCTATCACCTTCTTTCTTTGGGAATAATGCCCCCCCCCTCCTTTTTTTTTAAATAATTACTTTTGTTTTTTGTTTTAAATTGACTTTATATATTTATTTATTGCAGAACGATCTCCAAAACGATTGTAAAAGGCGCCAAGCGGGCTGGAAAGATGACTATCGGGCGCCAGTATGCTGCTAAAAAGAAGACTGGCACAATATTGGAGGAGAGGGGGAGCCGTTCTGGTGGCAATGAGGATGATGACATATCAGGTATATACTGTATATATATATATATATATATATATATATATATATATATATATATATATATATATATAGATAGATATATATATATATATAGATATATAGAGATATAGATATATATATATATAGATATATATATATATCTATATATATATATATAGATAGATATATATATAGATATATATATATAGGTTTTTAAAAATGTAATTCTTTTCATCCGCATTATTACAACCTTGCAAAGTGCCACCCTAGGGTGGTCATTCAGTGGAGAGCAGCACTTCCCTGAACTGGGGCCATATAAATATATACATACAGGTATGGGATCCCTTATCCGGAAACTCGATATCCAGAAAGCTCCGAATTACGGAATGGCTCTCTCCCATAGACTCCATTTTATACAAATAATCCAAATTTTTAAAAGTGATTTCCTTTTTCTGTGTAATAATAAAACAGTCGCTTGTACTTGATCCCAACTAAGATATAATTAATCCTTATTGGAAGCAAAACCAGCCTTTTGGGTTTATTTAATGTTTAAATTAATTTCTAGTAGACTTAAGGCATGAAGACCCAAATTACAGAAAGATCCGTTATCTGGAAAGCCCCAGGTCCCGAGCATTCTGGATAACAGGTCCCATACCTGTGAATATATATATATTGCTGGGGTCACTGTTATAAATATTGCTGGGTTTACTGTGTGTGTGTGTATATATATCGCTGCAATCACTGTGTTTTTATATATATATATATATATATATATATATATATATATATATATATATATATATATATATATATATATATATATATATATATATATATATATATAAATAACAAACAAGGGAAAGTTGTGCTCACCACTAATTTTTAAAACCATTAGGCGGGGGTGCAATGAGGCTGTGACCACAAAATACATATAGACAAATACAAGAGTCCTCTGCACTCAACCCATTATCAATATATTTAAGACAGAGACATTTTGTGCTACTGCTACTGAAAAATGCCTTACCCTTTAAACAAAACAGGGATTGTTTGTCCATATATTGCAATATATTCAAGCTGGCCGTATAAATATGTTTTGGTTTTTTTTTGCTAGGGCCACTGTCATATATATATATATTGCCAGGGCACTATGTTATGAAATGCTGCATGTTAGCAGAAATTAATGAAATTATGAAATAAAAGTGGGCGGTGTTACAAGTGGGCGTGGCTAAAGTTGGTGGGTTATATGCTATGTGTTACCTTTTGTTTAGCCGCTTCCATTCACTGGCATGAGAAGAGGCAGCCAAAAACTCAACTATTAAATGGATAATTTATAATTGAACTTTTGTGTTATATATTATTAGGGATGCACCGAATCCACTATTTTGGATTCGGCTGAACCCCCGAATCCTTTGTGAAAGATTCGGCCGAATACCGAACCGAATCCGAATTCGGTTCAGCCAGGCATAAGGATTCAGCCGAATCCTGCTGAAAAAGGCCGAATCCCGAACCAAATCCTGGATTCGGTGCATCCCTATATATTATATATATATATTTTTTTTTTATTGTTAAAAACTCAGCTTCCCCTTAAAATGGTCCTCAAAGTGTAATGTCCCCCAAGTGCAAGCTCCATGATGGTGGTAACGGGGCCTAGTGTTTTGCCGTGACCCAACCGTTAACCCTATTTGCACAGTTTCAGATGATAACGAGCTGCCGAGCGGAACATTAAAACCCTCAGAAAAGTCCACGATGGAGCAGCTGGTGGAAAGGGCCTGCTTCCGAGACTATCAGCGCCTGGCCCTGGGGACCATTAGCAACAGCTCCACCCGCTTCAAGTCGGAGCATTTCCGGGTCACCGCTCTCAACAGGATGCACTCGCTATGCAGAAGGTAAGTCTGTACCTGGCTGAGCTTCTCATTCCCATTGGACATCGCTGTGCCTCACACATAAGCTCTTGTGCTCCAGTATTTACCCTACTGACATTGCATTTCCTTCTTTTTCATTTGATCCTGAAGTTACCCGGGACTCTTGGTTGTCCCTCAGTCTGTGCAGGACAGCAGCTTGCAGAAAGTCGCTCGATGTTACCGTCATAACCGACTTCCCGTCGTCTCCTGGAAAAACGCCAAAACCAATGCCGTGCTCCTCCGCGGCGGAGGCTTTCATGGAAAGACGGTGGTTGGGCTCTTTAAATCCCAAAACACTCATACAGCTGGTGAGAGATGAACCATGATACAGGGAAGAAGCCTTTCCAATATACAGTTGAGGCTTATGGTACATGGGGTGCACTGTCTTTGACTTTTCGCAGCCAGTATACCATCAACCTCATTACCAGTAGCTTGCAAGAGAGGAAAACCCAAAAGCAGCCAATCTAACAACTGCATTTTCTGCTCTTTTCCTTAGCGCCAGCCTCTTCTTTAGAGTCTTCCAGCAGTATTGAGCAGGAGAAGTATCTACAGGCCCTACTCAACGCTATCTCTGTCCACTACAAGATGAATGGGAACAGTACCCTCACTGTTAGACCAACGCTCGCTCTGTCTCCAGGTAACTTATCATCTCCCAATTTAGTTGCTGGGATATTCCTAAATCCAAAGTATGAAACATCTGGAGAATAATAGGTCACCTTGTTCTTTGATAAATAACAGTATATTGGGGAATGTTGTTTGTAGACCGTTAATTCCTATTCAGACTTCAGAATTCTAATGGAACGATAATGGAAACACGGGGCTCTGTGGGTACAGTGAAGTATGGTGACCCAAAATAGATAGTATATGGCCCCAAGTATCTGGACAACTTCATGTCCAACATCTCATTCCCAAACCAAGAAGGAAAAAAAAAGTTGCCCCTCCCTTTGCTGCTATAATTGTCCCTACTCTTCTGGGAAAGTTTCCACTAGATGTTAGAACATTGTTGCTGGGAGTTGTTTCCATTCAGCCACAAGAGTATTAGTGAGGTTGGACACTGATGTTGGGGATCAGGCTCACAGTCGGGGTTCCAATTTATCCCACAGGGGTTCAGTTGGGTTGAGGTCTCTGTGCAGTCAGGTTCTTCCCATCTCAGCAAACCCATTCTTGCTGGCTCTGTGTATAGGGTATTATTGTGTTGGAACAGAAAAAGGTCTTCCCTAAAGTGTTCCACAAAGACGCATCATCAAGAATGTCGCTGACCCTGTAGCCTTAAGGTTCCAGTGGAACCAGAGGCCCAAGCCATGGAAACAGCCAAAGCCATGATACAATCTCCACCAAATTTTGAGCTTCAGTTCCAGGTGCAACATCATGACACTTAGCATTGCACATGGTATATTTGCTTCTGATCACAAATACAGGGTGTCTCCATACTGTGGAAACTACAGATACTTTTGGCCATATAGTGTAACAATACTCAATCAGTAGTAACAGCCAGTAGCCCTATGGGTGTAATGTATAGAAGCTTATCCTTCTACATTTCTCTGGAAATATGTACAATATGCCCTAAAGCCGCAATCAAGATCCCAACCCACACTCCGAATTTCTGTTTGCTTTTTGTACCTACAGCTTTGTGCTGTTTCTTAAGGCAATAAGGGCAGAGACACACACTCAGATTCGGGGAGATTTAGTCGCCCGGTGACAAATCGCCTCTTCTTCGGAGCAACTAATCTTTTGGAACTGGCTCCTGCCGGCTAGAATGTAAATCGCCAGTCGTGAGGAAAGCGATTTACATTCTATCCGGCGGGAGGCAGTTTGGGGAAAATAGTCATCCCGAAGAAGAGGAGATTTGTCGCTGGGCGACTAATCTCCCCGAATCTAAGCGTGTCTCAGGATTTGGGGCAGAACAACATTCCACAGAGAGACACATACAGATAAATGTAGGTACCGGCCTCATTCACAATAAGGGCCATAAACCAATCCAATTCCCTGTTTCACTGTAAATAAAGGTGGGATTTTATTGGGCAGAGCGTTGGATTTGATGGACCCATGTCCTTGTTTTCAACCTCGACTACTGTGTAACTATCTATATGCGGGTGTGTGATATAAATATATATTTTGTTTTTTCCTGAAAACAATGGTTTAATTGAACGAGATTAGTGCTGAAAAAAGGGGTTTTCCCCCAAGATCCATGGAAGCTTAGATCCTGCCATGCTTTGTATTGCCAATTAATACATAGAGTGGCACAGATCAATGTAGTTGGTGATGCCACGTGCCCTGAACAATTATCTCCCCGGCCTGTAGATGTGTGTATTTAGCTAATTGTATACACATTGCTGCATAAAAATACAATTACATTGAAGTGAGGAAGGAGCTCCCTGTCCTGAGGAACTTACAGTCAAAGTTGACCATGTTAGCTCCAAGAATAAATCAGATGTGATGCCAGGTCTCTGAGAGAGGAGTCCAAGTTTTATTGATAAAGAGAGGGGTTCAGTATTGATCCAATGTTCCTGAATCCCACCAAAATGTGTAACCGCCCCAGCTGCCGCTATCTGGCACACCTTCAATTTGAAAAATCAGCCCACCAACTGCCACAAACGTACTCCACCCTTGATGGGCAGCAAGCCTGGTGTTTCAGGAGCCCCCCTGGCCCCACCAAGGTTTTTCCCGGTGTCCCAGTGGTCCTGTCCGTCCCTAAAGAGGTAAGGGATTAAGGGATGGAATTCAAAAGATAACGGTTATGAAGTTTAAACATTGTTTTCAGGTTTAAATAAATTGTCACCAACCAGGACCAGGTTTAGCTTCTTGTGATGGATACCAGACGCCGTAGGTGGGAACATCTGAAAACCAGCACCAGATCTATCCAGAGGAAACATATACAGATGGCGCAGACTTTATGTAGACATTCGGCTCACTCTACCGATCCATTTATATCATTATCCCATTGTCGTGCCGTGTGATGATGTCGAAAAAAAGTTGGCTCCCATCTCTATGTCCCACCAAGGCCTCCGTAGGAGAGCAGTTCCCTTCCTCTTATTCCTATAGGGAATCTAAGCCGATAACTGTAGTGCGCCCTCTTACCCAGAGCGAGGATTAATAAATTCCTATTCTATTCCAGTTGTCATGTGCTGAGCCATGATAGGGTTCATGAGAAGGTAACCACTGTGTGCCCGACAGGCGCATGTGACTGAGAGTGTTGCCTACTTATCTCGATCATCTGATGGAATCCCAGCTTAGTTATTCCTTTTATCAACCTCCTCGTACATTAAGGCTGCTATAAAATCATGCATGCGTTGCTTTAACCTCCTACGCTTCCACCTCACCAGCCTCCCCTGATCCCTTAATCGCGTGAGTGTGCACCTTTCATCTTTAAAGGAGAACTGCCATGGGCGCAACGATGCCCAAAACCTTTCCTGCAATAAATCTGTCTCCCAAATATCTTATTTGTTGATTATTAGTGTTCTGCCTGCGCATGTATTTGATTCTTGCTGCAAACAATGTGTCGCAGTTGTAATTTCCAAAATTACCAACGTGTGCTGGAAGTTTGAGATACCAGGGCATCAAGCATTAGTCTAGAACCTGTGCCGCAACCTTGGTTTTTTTGTGCCCATGACCAACATTCAGGCTGCCATCAATCATGGGACCCTTACTACTAAGTTAGCAGGACATTCCACCCAGTTGGACCCTGTTATTAGCCTACTGGTTACCTGGGCCACCTGTATGGTGGGCCTTCCCAAGAAGTAGAATGGGACCCCATGAGAAGCAAAAAATCTTTGCAGACACCGCCACACTATCCCAATTATGCCAACCTCCACCCATGATCTCCCAAACCATGACCACTCGGTGCAAGCCCTGCTTGGAGGCCACCTGGATCAACATAGAGGAGGTGGTAATCAACATGTTGCTTGGAAGCCACTGGTTGGGAACCACGATGACTAGTCTAGAACTTCCAGCACAAGTTAGATGTTTGCAGCAGGAAAAATAAATTAAAGGGGGAGATGACTAATCAGCAGATTTATTTAACATTTTGTGGATATCCAGTGCAAGTTCTCCTTTAAACAGCTTTGCCATGGCAAGAAATGAGCCAATTATTGCGTGACGTTTAATCTCTGCATAACAAAACTATCCAGCTAAAATGTGGTGCGTACATGTACATTTCATATTTGTCTGTTTCGCCTTTGATGTTCTGGTTTTTTTTTTTTCTGTGTCCAACTAACTCCAGGCAGTGACCGAAAGTCTTCAAGAATGTCCAGTGTGGTTAAACACGTTGTCCCTAGTCACGTGGATGGCAGTCTGTCCCATAGCTTTGCACGCGGAGGTCAGTAAGAACCAGAGACCACTGGCTAGGGGACACCCCAATACCAACATCGGGTCAAATGAATTATGTATTTACCGTATACACTTTTGTATTAATAGACCCTTGCTCCAAGTTGAGATGTTCCTATGATAGATCGTTGCTCAGATACAAACGATTGTACAGATCAATATCTTCCATAAGGCATGGAATGTTCTATTAGGGGCAGATGCAACTAATTATCCTTAAAGGGATACTGTCATTGGGAAAAAAAAAATCACAATGAATCAGTTAATAGTGCTGCTCCAGCAGAATTCTGCACTGAAATCCATTTCTCAAAAGAACAAACAGATTTTTTTATATTCAATTTTGAAATTTGACATGGGGCTAGACATTTTGTTAATTTCCCAGCTGCCCCAAGTCATGTGACTTGTGCTCTGATAAACTTCAATCACTCTTTACTGCTGTACTGCAAGGTGGAGTGATATCACCCCCTCCCTCCCCCCCCCCCGCATTAGTCAAACAAAAGAACAATGGGAAGGTAACCAGATAGCAGCTCCCTAACACAAGAGAACAGCTGCCTGGTAGATCTAAGTACAGCACTTAATATTAAAAACCCATGTCCCACTGAGACACATTCAGTTACATTGAGAAGGGAAAACAGCAGCCTGCCAGAAAGCATTTCTCTCCTAAAGTGCAGGCACAAGTCACATGACCAGGGGAAGCTGGGAAATTGACAATATGTCTAGCCCCATGTCAGATTTCAAAATTTGAATATCAAAAAATCTGTTTGCTCTTTTGAGAAATGGATTTCAGTGCAGAATGCTGCCGGAGCAGCACTATTAACTGATTCATTTTGAAAAAAAAATTTTTCCCATGACAGTATCACTTTAAACCCTTCATTTCATGGACACGCTGTGCCCTAGCGCTGAGAAAACATCTCCAAACTCAGAAGCAACCTGAATACGGAGATCTCATAGAGCTTTGCCATTCACCGTAGAGTAGCTCCCGTCTCCACCGGTTCATATAGAATGTAGTATAATCGTTAGGTTTGGGTTTTTTTGGAAGCTCATTAGTGACCCTTTCTTTGTTTAACATCCTGGTTTCCAGTCATTGCATTAACATTTGTGTCCAAGTGTTGTATCCTTATACGTTGTCCTTGTGATCACATGTAATAACTGTAACATATTCCACCCCACCCCTTTGTAGTTTTGTGGTTGTAAGAGTCTAGAAATGCTACATTTTATGCGTTGGTGGTTCTGTACTAGCCCAAAGTCCTCACGCTCCTTTAGCAGGGAACATCTGTTCCTCCAAAGATGACCCCAGTAGCTCCCCATCTTTTTTCCTTTTATTTACAACTCATACTCCCGGCTGCTGTCACTTACCTGAGCTTAAAGAACCACCAACATGTAATATTCAACTTCATAGAATCAGCTTCTATGGCAGACATGACCCTCCAATGACCTCTAAGCTTAGCTTGTCATCAGCTGCCCAGAGTGTACTGATTATTTGCAAAAGTTGGCCTAGCAAGATCCAAGATGGCGAACTCCTGTGGATGATTTTGAAGGCCCGGATCATTAATGTTGTAGGGCTGATTAACTTCTGGGCTGGTACAGTAAGTTCAATATATAAAATACAGCATTTCTAGCCGAGTTCCTTGTCAAGTGTTGGACTTCTTTTAAACACTTTAAATTCCAGCACTTCAAAGGTTTCCTATAAAGTCTGATTGAGGGCATCATTGTGTGCTAACCAACCTCTAGGCACCTCTCTCATTTATTTATAGGTGCTTGGTGACCTTGAGGCCTATGATACGTGGCTCTGGGGCCAATGTAGCCTTTAGTTTTAAGTCAATGACGTCACTATTTTAGGGTTGCATTAATTGGTCATAATAGCTTCAGGCTTTTTACTGGCTGGAGCCTCTGAGGGGGGTGGGAACTAATACAGGTTAAGGAAGTTATTGAAGCATTTTAATCCAGAAAGGAGCCATATCACAAGCAGCTTTCCTGCATGAAGGTAAGTCAATAACCAGTCATGTAGCAGTCACAGGAGTCAGAGCTGCAATACAGATCTAGGCCTTAAAATTCTCTTTTAATCGAGAATAAAATAAAGGAAATGTTAATTAAGCCTCCGCATCTTCAGTCTCATCTGAAACACATGGGAAGGACCCAAGTCTTGTTTTGCACCGTGCATTGGTAAAGAACCTCTAGGGCGGGAGGAGACGTTGCAGTTTGTTGATGGGTGAGATGGGAAATGTAAATCTGTAACAGTGATTTGTACCTGCTTCTCTCTGCATTCAACTCTCACTGCAAATATCTGCCTGTTCTCTCTCTCTTCTTCTCTTATCCTGCCGTCTAGTCCTTGGCTACAGGGATAAGCTTTTCCCCCATTCAAATCCCAAACCAGTTACTATGGGACGAATGGAGAATCCAGGTACTTACTATCTTCCTTCTAAACCATTAAATCATTATCCTCATCATCACTAGAGAACTGCCATTACCATCAACACCCCAAGATTTCAGAAGGACCTGGTTGCATGTCTCTTACCCCACAGATTAAGTACAGGCTGGTTATAGGGTAGAGCCCTTCCACCATAAGTCTATATCGCACTTATAGCATCCAGGGCTGCCTACAAATAATTGTTCTGAGAGTAGACCCTCAAGGTCCAGTTCTCTGGTGATCCCTAGAAGGCCCAGTTTGACAAGTTGTGCAAGAGTAAAGCTCTGCCCTTCTATAGAAGCTGTTCATCAACCTTATGCTGTTAAAGAAAAAAATGATGGATAAAAAGCTTGGCACTTGCACTTTGCGATTGTTTTTCTGATTTACACCCCTGACAGCCACCGCTCTTTCCAGCCCCCTTATAGTTCCAGCTCTTAGAGTTGTTTTCTTGGACAACCCGCTAGATTCCATTGCTAATGATCATTGCACTCACGTCACCTTTTCAATGGAAACGATGACACAAGTTTGCAAAGAAACGGTTGAATTTTGGCTGGTGGTGGCTCTGCTCCCTGCCAAAATCACTGGCCATAAAATTGCAGTTTCCAGAGAAGGAATAAGTTCCATAAGGTTTCCATGCCTGTTTTTGAAACCGCTTTGCTTCCACTACTTCTTCTCTGGTTAAGGCACAGGCCTCCTCTGGTTTGAGCTGGATTGTCCTCCTACCTTTAGCTCTAACCAACCATAATGGTTCCTAATCACAGAAGAATACCAATAGTTCCCCTCTAGTGGTGGCTTATAGCCCTTCAACTGTTGTCAAACTACAAATTCCATCAAACCCTGAAGACCTTCAAGTCTATGTATGCTTTTAGATGTTCTTCAGCAACCATTCCTAGGCAATAAAGTGTTACCATCTTGCCTTACTGTCTCTTTCCCTGCTATGCCATTTCGTTTCTCATTTCACTCTCCTGTTGCATTTACTGTTTACAGTTTTCCATGACCCTGTAGGGTTTCCCATTGTTCATGATTGGCCACCACGGCATTGGCTTTACCACTTCTAGTGGTACGTGGATAGATTTTCTTCTATTGACACAGGCGGTTCTTTGTCTGATATGGTCCCCCCCCCATCGGATCATTTGACCTCTAGGTCAAAGATAAGACCTCATGGGGAACCTATGCAGATCTGTCAGAATAGGACCATACCTACAGTTCAATGTGTTCCTTGCCCCATCTTCCCAATCGGTATCTGACTGAGCCCTAGTTAAGTATCTTTTGCCAAAAATCTGCCAAGGTATAGTGACTAGTTGGCAGCCTATGTATGGACAGCTAAGATGTATCTAGCCAACCTTTAATAGGTTCTTGAGCATAAAAGTAAGTTCCTAGCAGCCTCCACTTTCAAACATCAATTTCCAACCCTAACTATGCTGATATTTGTAGGAGTATGGGCGAGCCTACGCTCAAGCAATCGCTTAATCACCACCCAGACGCCGCTTATTGACGTTGGAGCGCGGCTCGTGGGTAAGGACCTCCAAACTACCTACACCGACCATTCCGCCCTGCAAAGCCAACTACTGAAGCGCCAAGCTGCCCTCTACATATTCGGCGAGAAATCACAATTACGGGTGAGATACTTTCCTCTTCTTATTCTTCATTAAGGTTTCTAGTTTTAGTATAAAAGCTGTACTCCAAAACTGTACTTTCCAAAAAAGGTATTTATTCTTAAATACAAGCCCTTTAAAATAAACCGTATAATCTGCGTGAACGTGCACTCGAGGATTATGCTAATAAACATGGGCCTCTTAAAAATGCCTTCAACTGGACCTAGAATACTGTTGATTTTTCTCCGTTCTCAGAAATATTCAGTTCTAGAAAATTAGAATAATTATAGAGAGCGGGATGGATCATTAGGGAAAGTATTTCCTTGTTTTTCTGCTGAGCCCTCCAGTCTTTGGTCTTCACCCCCCCCAAACATATTACGGGCTAGAACTTTGCAAAATAGTTTGACCTGGAATGTTTGTGCCCTCCCTAATATGTATTTAATTATTCTAATAGTCCTGGGCGCTGCCTATAAATATGGCTTCAAAGCGGCCGTATCAATTTCATCTCAGTCTGGCAGTGCAATTAATTCAGTCTTTTAACCAACGTGCTGATTGTGCAGGGAATGTACCAAGTGAGTTTGGTGGTTTACAGGTTAAGCTATGCCTGCTTGGAGATGGTCTTGTGGCATGCCCAACACAACAAGGTTGTAAATGCATTGCAGTGACAACCGGTGGTCTCACAACTTGTGTAGAGATATCATAAGATCATGGCATCATACATACATACATACAGAGAGATCCCATAAAACTATGACAGCATAGGTATTCCCTGTACTAAGCACAATTCAGCAGGAACAGTCCCCTAAGTTTGCTCATAGTCTGTACAGAGAGATCACATAAAACTATGGCAGCATAGGTATTCCCCTGTACTAAGCACAATTCAGCAGGAACAGTCCCTAAATTTGCTCATAGTCTGTACAGAGAGATCCCATAAAACTATAGCAGCATAGGTATTCCCTGTACTAAGCACAATTCAGCAGGAACAGTCCCTAAATTTGCTCATAGTCTGTACAGAGAGATCCCATAAAACTATGGCAGCATAGGTATTCCCTGTACTAAGCACAATTCAGCAGGAACAGTCCCTAAGTTTGCTCATAGTCTGTACAGAGAGATCCCATAAAACTATGGCACATAGGTATTCCCTGTACTAAGCACAATTCAGCAGGAACAGTCCCCATAGTCTTTACTATAAAACGATATAACCCTGTTGTCAGCATTAACAGCCCCTGCTTTTGATAGGCCATACTGAATACCATTTCTGCAAGACTATTGAGCGCCTCGTGGCTTATTATGAGTGATCACTATCATTTTAATGTTAATAACCAAAGCCTAAATACCATTATAATTGTTGCAGTGCCGTTTCAGAATTCCTCGGATGCCTCTTTGTTTATACCCAAGTCTTAATCAGCAGCGACACTTAACTATTCAGGCCGAATTGACATTAGTGCTGCTGTTAAACACACAGTGAGATAATCCCACGACCCGGGCAGATTTCTGCCTCCCGCTTACAGGACATTGGTCTCTCGTTCGTATCTCGGGCCATTTGGTGCCGTTCCAGGAGCAGCAGCGATTTCTCCAGGAAAAGCTCCGTTCTACAAGATTGTTTGTGTAACCTCGGCACTATCTCGTGTGCCAAAAGAATGCAATCCATCCTCCATGCCCTTATCACCTGCAGCATTCTCACACCGAGCCATTAAACCTCTGCTCACAGGTTGGACCCCATTTACTTTCTTTATCATGGCAGATTAACTCTGGCGCTATTCCCTTGCCTGCTATCGGTTCAGCATTGTTGACCCAGAGGTTGCGGTGACGCCTTTCCCTCACTCTGTGCTGCGAAATGCGTCGGCACGAGCCAAGTCTACATCTTATTGGGACAAGCATCGCTTCAGCTACTTCATTGGAATTTTCATGGCGGCCGTTTTGCTGATATACATTGCTTAGTTTATGTTTCCACCTCTGGCGCTTTGCTCTCTCAAGTATGTGGGCGTTTGTTTTATCTGGGCTTATATTTGCCTGTACACAAGCATACAATCACTAGGCCCCGGGGCGAAGGACTCATTCCTTACGGCGTGACTGAGCATATTCAGGAGCTTGACAACAGTTTAGATTTTCTCAATACGAATTATACGGAGAGTAAAACTCGGACGTCAGACCTCTTGGAATCCCAAAATCTTCCTCGGGGGTCTGTGATATGGTCCAGGACTTCTTAACGATATTATTGAATATATTTCAGATTGGTTTAATAAACAGACTTCTAAACACATTAACTAAGCAACTTTGTTTTCTTTTTTCTGTCGGAATAGCGAGGCCTGGATTGTCTCCTTTTAAAGACAGTTAATCCGTACCTCTATCTATTGCCTCACCATCCCCTTAAAGGGATTCTCAACTATAAAACTCTCTTGTAGGATAATGAAAGCAAATATCATTCTAAGCAACTTTCCAATATAATTTGATTAACAATTTTCTATGGTTTTAAAGTTATTTGTCGCTGTAACTGCCGTTGAAAGCCGCGCCTCTCTGGTTGGTTACATTCTCCGCCCCTTCTGCTCTGAATTCTGAAACAATGTAACAAAAGCCTCCGATTCACAGACCTGATTCTTGCTACATTGTTTCAAGAGGCAGAGCCAGGGAATAGAAAGGGCTCCCCACATGCTGCTTTCAACACCGACTACAGTTACCTTTAACTATGACTCCATTGATTTTTTTTTTATTACTATATATTGGACATTTGCTCAGAATTACATTATCTTCCATTATACAAAAAGCTGTTATGAGATGGAGATACCCTTTAATAGTCCATAGTGCAAAGCCAATGATGATTTTTTTAATATAAAGAAAAGAAATCCATCGGAACCACTTTGGGCTTCTTTCCAACACCCACCGCTGCTATTTAGGAAAAAGATTTTCATCCCGTGTCCTTAGTTGCTTGATCTAAGGCTCGCTTCCCTGTCTTGCTATAGACATCCAATGAGAAAAGGGGGCGCGTCCCTGCACATTTCGAAAAAAAACTCTTGCCGTCGGCAGAATTGAGCTTTCAGGGATCAGTAGGATTCAGCGAGCGGCTAACCAGGTCCAGTGGCCGCAAATAAAGTACCACTGCACCTCGAAGTCCTCTGTGGATGGAGTGATTGCCTGTGTTATTTGGACTATTTTCATATTTTGTTTGAAGAGATCAGAGTTGACCGTGAATAAGGTTCCAGAAACACCTGGTTTGAAGCTTTCTCCAGCTTTGGGGATTTACTGGAATTTTGTTGTTTGGCTTGTTATGGCCCAGGAGACACTGGGCTGGTTATTATTAGCTTTGCAGGATATTGGGACAACCCAACGGCTTTCTGGGGCTCTCGCAGCCATAACAATTATGTTCTAATATCCAATTCTCGTTGTTGCGGAATATCTGGTCTTTCCTCCCCTTCACGGGTCTTTTCTAGGCTGTTACTTTGGGATGCCGTTTCCATACCAGAACGATTAATATCAAAAGTCAGAAGCATATAAAGCAGAGGGAACAAAGAGCAGAGCTTTTGGAGTTGAGGAAATTGCCATTTGCCTTCGGAACAAGATGTTAAAGGGATATTCAGAGAACGCCTGGCTCACCTTTGCCCTGCTAGAGCTTTAAGAACCCCAATATTACCCCGTTATACCAAGCGAAACCAGGATTGGATCAGTGCTGCTCTCGTGGGAAATGACAGAATCGTCAACTAGAGAAGACTTATCAAATGTGAACTCATGAAAGCTTCCAATTCTCTAAGAAAAAAGGACAAGCTGTGCGCCCAGAGTTTATGACAGACCAAGCTGAGATCCGTATCGTCTAAAGATATGCGTCCAGAGTTTTGCATATACCTCATGCTACCCTACGTTCATAGTAGGCTGTTTTCCAAAGGTGAAAAGTGGAAGTGAGAAGGACCATTCACTTTTGGGTCCACCAATGTGCCTTACACATGTGAGAAGTCATAATCCATGGATAGCTCCATGGAAGGATAGGAAGGTCCATAGAAATTGAGACCGTGGTATCTATACATGGAGAGATTGTTTGGAAGGAAGGTTGAATTAAGCCATGTGTTGGCCACTTACTCAGCCTACGTAGTTATCATGTTTAGATTACTTTTGGTGTATTTCAGTATTATTACTCCTTACATTGCATGGCTGACATGGCACTACATGTTGGCTAGAAAGCTTGCTTTGATATCATTTCCACGGGTCCTTCTAATTCATAACTGGCAAACCAAAGGCTCTTCACTTAAACTCAACTGCGTGATTTATCTCTCTCAACATTCCTCAACAGCCCTGAACTGGACAGCGGTGCCTTTAGCCACTGTGTGTAGCATTACTTTGATAAAGTGTAGACCTTTGATGACCATGTCCTCCCTTTCTGCAGGGATTCAAGTTTGACTTTGCTCTGAACTGCGAATTTGTCCCGGTGGAGTTCGGGGACATACGGCAAGTGAAGACTAGTTTTAAAAAGCTGATGCGAGCCTGTGTCCCCAGCAACAACCCTACGGATTCCGAATCAACATTCCTGAAGGCCATGGGAGAATCGGAATGGTTCTTGCAGGTAGTCACCCTTATAACATTATTTGTTCCTCCCTTGGGGGAGATGGACCTTATTTAACTTGCCCTTATTTAATACAGAGGAATGAATGTGATACTTTCCCTGCAGATTCACAGGATAATCCAGCTGTCCGTCATAATATCAGAGCTAATGGAAAGTGGCTCCTCTGTGATGATTTGCTTAGAGGACGGATGGGATATCACTACCCAGGTAACCATTAAACATAATATAACCAGAACGAAATCCCTTGTAATAAAATGTGCAAAGTTAGGTCAAGTCACCCGTAGCAACAAATCAGTAGGAAGCATTTGTTGGTTGCTGTAGGTGCTTGATCTGGACAAACGTTGCCCAAGCCACCACTTGCTGTCCCTAAGATACCACTCTGTTTTGAGTTTAGTAATATCTCCTTACTATCTCCTTATGTTCCTCTAGTCTTTCCCTGCCTAAATAGCTCCCTCTATTCCTTCTTTGTAATCCCTTAATCCTGCCTTAATCCCTATCTCATCATCTTCTTTTCTAACTCTCTCCTGCAGCCTAATGAGATTACCCACTATCCTCCCAGTCCATATACCAGCTCTATTCCACCCAAGTGATATTACTTATAGTCTCTTCTCTCTCACTATCCTCACATATTCTCCTGTCTGCATCCCACTTCTGTTCCATCCTATTCATTCTACCCATTAATCCCTTCCCTATTTAGCACTTTTTCCAAGGAGGCAGGAGAAATTCAGTCAGCCAGATTGTGCCATGTCTATACAGAGTCAGAAATGCCTAGCTCTCTCCATAAATCCTGATATCTAAGAGAAATTATGTTGGGGGAGGAATGAATAAATAAGTTTTATGGAGGAACGTTCTTATCTGCTACAGGTTGTCTCTCTGGTGCAAATCCTGGGAGATCCTTTCTACAGGACTCTTGAAGGTTTCCGCATGTTGATTGAGAAGGAATGGTTGTCGTTTGGCCATAAATTCAGCCAGCGAAGTAATCTGTCACCCAGCAGCCAAGGAACCGGATTTGTACCGATTTTTCTGCAGTTTTTGGATTGTGTCCATCAGGTGAGCAGCATAGTGATGACCCAAGTGTCCTTGGCTTTCATTGTTCAAGACACTTTAAGAATACAAAGGGTAAAACCAGGTAATTGAGCTAAACTGAAGCAGATCTAGGTTAACATCTTGAGAGATGTTCTGGATCTGCTCTGGTCCTGACTGTATATCTGGAAGCTCTACTATAAAGTATGACGAGCTTCCGTTTCTTGCCAGAGATCTTCTTAGCTGTGTCCTTACCAAGCCTAGCAATGATTGTGGGTGAATGGAAGGCAAGACCCTAATAAATAAATCATCGTAAACCCAAAATAATTCCAAGCAAAGCGAGGGCTTTGTAACAGATTAGATCTTAATCCCTGTACGTTCCTGCAATTGGAAAAATGAGTTCAGCCACAGCCCAGAGCGAAACAAAAACATAGTGTCCAATTTATTAATCCCATCAATCGCGACCCCTGAGGGCATGAGTGAAAACCAATGCCCGTGTTCCTTTCCGCTGCTAAGGGAAACACAGAAGGAGTTATTTCTAGAAAAAAACAGCTTATAAAAACTTGTTTATGCCAAATTTCCCAGGTGTCAGCTGAATTATTAGCTCCAAACTATTTTGTTTTAGGAGACAAACATCTGGGGCACAATAGCCTAATGATGTAATGGCCAAAAATATGTACCTTTTCTTGGTAAAGTTTACCCAGAATCTTTCCACTGAGAATTAAAAGGGCAGCTGGATAAAGCGAGTGGAATAGGGTCTAATATGATTTAATTGGTTCGGACCTCGTTAAAATCAATATTTAAAGGAGCCATTCACCTTAAAATGGATTTTATGTATGGTGCCTAGGCTTCGTCACTACCCTCTAGAACTGTGATCCCCAACCAGTGGCTCTTGAGCAACATGTTGGTCACCAGCCTCTTGAATGTTGCCCCCAGTTGGCTCAAAGCAGGTGCTTATTTTTGAAATATCAAGACTAGAGGCAAGTTTTGGTTGCCTCCAAACAGAAGCTCCTGTAGTGTGCCACTGTACATAGGGGCTATCAAATAGCCAATCACAGCCCTTATTTGGCATCGTCAGGAACTTTTTCATGCCTGTGTTGCTCCCCAACTCTTTTTACGGTACAAAAAAGGTCAGGGACCCCTGCTCTAGAATATAGCCATACGGAGACTGGATATGTTAAAGCTTATGGCACAAGGCCATTTTTGATCATCACCGTCTTCTCGAAAAACTAAGGAGATCACCACAGACAGCCCCGTCTATAGGAAATGAATAGGAACTGTGCCGTCTAGGGCTGCTGCTTTGACAGTCATGACCAGACTAGCTGGCCTTGTTTTTATTGGTTCTAAACATTTATCGTTTGGCTGACCCCATGATGATATTACAAGTGTGTTTAAATATATACAGACCCTATAACCCTTGGCTGCAAATCTCGCTGCCTTGCATTCATTCTTTGTTAGAGGGTCTTGTTGACTGTGTCCAACTTGACATTATATCATGTCATCGCCTTGTATCGACCTGACCATAAGA
Organism: Xenopus petersii; assembly: GCA_038501925.1. Classification (NCBI taxonomy): domain Eukaryota; kingdom Metazoa; phylum Chordata; class Amphibia; order Anura; family Pipidae; genus Xenopus; species Xenopus petersii. The sequence continues at coordinate 4,741,392 of CM076678.1, read as the reverse complement.
GCATCTCCATCACTCATGGGATGTTGGAATCTCCCACTTCTTTTTCTCTTTCTAGATACATAATCAGTACCCAACAGAGTTTGAGTTCAATCGATACTATCTGAAGTTCCTAGCATACCATCACGTCTCCAACCGCTTCAAGACCTTTCTGCTGGACTCCGACTACGAGAGATTGGAGCATGGTATGTGACAGCGCTCGCCTGCAGCTCGTTATATTGTGAAGGCAATCAATTTCTACATGACTCTCAGCATAATTGCAAGTCATGTTTGGGAAAGTCAAGGTTGATGAACTCCACAGCTATGAGGAGCATGTACTACAATGATTGATATTCTGAGGGAACCCAGTGTTCCAGAAATTACATTATAAGCATTGATTGACTTGACATTAAGCAAACACCAGAGTGCTGATGTTTTGTGGGATATTAGTAAAGACAGAAAAGCTTTTTGGAAGTGATGATCGCACGGAATTCAAGTGCACTTTATCATCCAGCAGTTTATATGAAGGATCTGCAGTTATATAAAAGACAACACAGCCTTATATCAGTAGTCATGATTATATGGCATTTCCTAGTCCGTTGAGTGTAGGGATGCACCGAATCCAGGATTCGGTTCGGGATTCGGCCTTTTTCTGCAGGATTCGGATTCGGCCGAATCCTTCTGCCCGGCCGTACCGAATCCTAATTTGCATATGCAAATTAGGGGCGGGGAGGGAAATTGTGTGACTTTTTGTCAGAAAACATGGAAGTAAAAAATGTTTTCCCCTTCCCACCCCTAATTTGCATATGCAAATTAGGGTTCGGTATTCGGCCGAATCCTTCGTGAAGGATTGGGGGGGTTCGGCCGAATCCAAAAAAGTGGATTCGGTGCATCCCTAGTTGAGCGTGTATATGTATAAACTATATGGCCAAAAGTGTCACCTGCCTGTCCAAAATCTCCTTCCCGATCCAAGGGGTTTAATATAAAGTTGCCCCTCCCTTTGCTGCTATAACAACCTCTACTCTTTTGGGAAGGTTCCCACTAGATGTTGAAACATTAAGTGGCCATACACGATAAGATCCGCTCGTTTGGCAAGGTCGCCAAATGATTGGATTTTAACTCGATATTCCCACCAAAGGCAGGCTGATATCGGGGCAATCCGATCGTTCGGCCCTCGGGCCGAACATTCGAATTAGAACAAAAGAAATGGGTGCCAACTAGACAAGGACCACATCAACTAGCCAATGCGGTCATCGATCGCCAAAAAATATCAAACTTGCCTGATTTTGGGCCTGATATTGATCGTGGAGACCCATCGGAATGCCCCTACACGGGCAGATAAGCTGCCGAATTGGTCTAAAGGGCCGATATCGGCTTTAATCACCTTTACTCGATGTTCTTTCCATTCAGCCTCAAGAACGGTTGGTCACTGATGTTGGGGATCAGGCCCACAGTTGGCGTTCCAGTTCATCACACAGGGGTCCAGTTGGGTTGAGCTTGGGTCAGGGCTCTGAGCAGGTTTTTTCCCATTTCAGCAAACCCATTCTGTAGGACCTGGCTTTTTGTATGGGGACATTATTCTGCTGAAACAGGAAAGGGCCTTCCCCAAACTGTTCCACAAAGTAGGAAGCATAGAGTGTCATGAATAGCATTGCCATTGTACCCCGTAGTTTTGCTTTCAGACGAACCAGGGGTCCTGGAACAACTGAAAAACAGCCCAAGACACCTATAAAAGTTATATTTGACATTAGGCATTCAGGAAGGTACCATTCTCCTGCCATATGCTAAACCCTTACACTCACCTCTCCCGTTGACACATTGTTCACGGCAAGGTTATGCTTATGTCCTGCTTTCAGCTTTCCAGTTTGATCAGAATCATATTTGGTGGTACTACTCATTTGTCCCCATAAAGTGCAGTTACTTCAAGACTATCCTACACCATCAGTAGCTGTCTTAATTAACCTGCCCCACAGATCCATTAGCTACCTTCAAAGTTCTTCAAAGTCCCTTCTCTCCGACCTTTCCACAATTAACACGGTGACACTACTGACTAAATCTTGCCTTGCTGTTCACTTATGCCAGGAACATTGTTTGAAGACAAAGGTGATAAACACTCACGGAGAGGCATTTGTATCTGGGAGTACATCGAGAGGATACACAAGAAAAAAACTGTTTTCTTCAATTATTTGTTTGCTCCAACTGAATTAGAGGTAAGGCTTCTTTCTTGGACACTTCTTGTTGTTGGAAAAATATCTTTCAAGTCCTTAAGTAACGTTGACTTCTCAACCAGGCGCTGAAGCCAAGTGCCAACATCTCAACCCTAAGAAAGTGGGAATACTACATGGAGGAGACCTTGGCATCAGGGCCTTCCTATGACTGGATCATAACCCCTTCCAGATTCAACGCTTCAGATGAGACAGACTCAGGAGAAGAGGCCCAGCAGCAAGGGAAGAGGAAAATTGTTTGGCCATGCTATGACGATGTCCAAAAAGTACAGCCTGATGCCATCACTCACCTTATGAATGTAAGTCACTGAACTCCTTGTTATGGTAGTGTAGTCACCAAAAGATTTAGGAATACAGGAACAAAGTTGTTGAGCTTTGGCTTTGCCCCAAAAACTTCATTACTTAGAGGACGATAAATCCCAAACCCATCTTCTCATTATGGTTAGACTTTGCACTTAATCAAGTTACATTACCATTCTTTCTACGTGATGAAGATTAGTCCCCAAAATACGTACAGCAGGCACCGTTTGTATTAACGTTTCACCTCTCGAGGATCTGTGGTAGAACCTGTGTCCTCTGGGGGGTTTTACTACTGCTGTGAATAGTAACAAATACAAACCTCTAAGAGATTTAATGAGTTGTTGAATGGTTGACAGAGTTTAGTAGCTGGCACACACACAAATTGTTCACCACAAAGAAAAAAAAATGCAGATTTGTAATTATTTGAAATGTGTAGCTTTCATGTTGTGTCAAAATAACAAGTCCTAGGAGGGAAGTGAAATTTTCAGATTTTTATGGAAAACCCTGTAAATTAAAGCTTGCCCGCTGAGTTCCTAAACCAGAGCCAGGTATTTCATTAGATCATAGCCAGTGATTTATTCCACTGTTGATCTAGTTTTTTGATCTGCAATTATAATGACAACTTGGTGAGAATTCCAATAGAACATTCTTATTTGACCACAAATACTCGAAGTAACGTTGAACCGCTCTGTCAGGGTCATTAGGCCTTTTTGGGTTGAAGTCAGGACAAGAAGCTAGACTCGGGAAAATACCAAAAAGACCTCTTAGTCAAGTCACAGTTGGGCTGGCATGGAATAGACAGGTCAGAAAGAGTTAAAAGGGTCAAGAACTTGGCCAGAAGGACCTATAAACAGACATTAAAACCAGATCTTTCAGCACCCGTTTCAGTGCTCAGAAGCCACATGCCAGTGTGTGGGTGTCATGTCACAATTGAATGACCATGGGTGCAGCCATTTTGGATCCAGAGCACTCTGTGTGCCATTCTCCTGTGCTCCATTTCCTCCAGCTCTGGATCCAGAATGGCTGCCTCCATGGTCATTAAATTGTTCATTAATTGACCTAGTGTCTAGATCAGTGGTCCCCAACCGGTGGCAACATGTTGCTCTCCGACCCATTGGATGTTGCTCCCAGTGGCCTCAAAGCAGGTGCTTATTCTTGAATCCCTGACTTGAAGGCACCAGGTGTACGGCCAGTCTCCTGTAGGCTTACAGTCCACATAGAGGCTGCCAAATAGCCATTCACAGCCCATATTTGCCCCCCCAGGAATTCTTTGCATGCTTGTGTTGTTCCCCAACTTTTTTTACATTTGAATGTAGATCACTGGTAAAAAAAAAAAAAAAGGTTGGGGATCCCTGCAGGGCTGTCCTACCTGGGAGGTCCTGAAGGTACATTTAAGTGTGATTTGGTGGGATTGGGTTTGCTCTCCTAGATACACCTGGAAGCCCAGCTTGAACGTTGTCAACGGTCTCAAATAATCTTGAGTCTGAATGACTGATTGACAAATGTTTGACCTTGTTATGAAACTGTGGGTTCCTCCAAGATGGGCTTCAACTGCCAAAGTCCAACAATCACTGCTCTGGATGACCTCCACCGGTGTAGCACAGCATTTTAGATCAACCTGTATGAAACCACACATAACACATTAAATAATGTTTAATGGAGTGAACTCTGCCAAATCAAAGCTCCAGCTAGCAGTGGGGTATCTGCAGACTGTATATTGCTTACAAGACAGTAAATCTAGGTTACCAGGAATGCAAGATCCATGTTCTACAGATATTTGGCCCCATTTGCCACGATTTAGTCGTGATTTTCAGTCCGTAATAAAACTCCAGCCTCACGCCTCCACATGGCCACAAAAAAAAAAAAACGTTGAATCATTTCACAGGTTTGTTATGATTATGTTTCAAATCCATCCACCATCATTTGCTTGATGCTTGTGGCCTCCAAAATAGTGTTTCATGATCCCAGGCCAGGAAATTCCTTTAGACGCAAGCCTAATAAATGACTCTGGGAGGGGGTCGAGTGCTGATTAATCCTATCCATGAACATGCACATCAGCAAAGTTATTGTCTGATACAACAAATTGTAAATCATTTTAAAGGGGAAGTAAAGGTCTGTATTTAGTCAACGCTAACGGATCCTACACTAGTAGCCTGTAGCCATAGAGTTGCATCTCATCTTCATTTCTTCACCTTCCAAGGTGCCATGCACCAGCCAACATGGTGCATCGGGAGAGCACATTTTATTAATTTATCAGACTTCCTATTTGATTCCCAATCTTCTGTCTTGCTGCACCCACTGTGTGTCTCTGCTCCATTCCTCTTTGTCAGGATGTTATTTGCTCCTCAGAAAAAAAAGAATATTTAGATAACAACAGAAATTACAGATTAATTTAATATTCTGCCGTGTAACAATTCCTTTTCTCAGTTCATTATAAGAACCCGTCCAACTATTCTCATGAAAACACTAGAACAATAGGTCACGCAAAGGACATTCTATCGTTATGTTAGGAATAAATATTCATTCTAAGTGGCTTCTTTCATTGCTGTTTGGTGAAGACCAAAATGAATGTTACCGTTGGCTCCGGTTACTATCAGTGTCATCCCAGATCCATAAAAACTCCTGACCTTTTTACCCTGTTGCTGCACGGATCTTGTAATAAAATGTGCTCCGAACACTGTGTCACGTTGCAGGAGATCGAGAGGTTGGAAATCAAGTTAAACCAGACCTCGGAGAGGTGGCAGCTTCTTTGGGAGAGGGCAAAAGTCAAGCTCAAGGAGAACGCCAAGAAAGAGAACGTGAGTATTTGTACCCAGATGTATAACAGGGCTGCAGGTTGAGTTATACAGGGAACTCTGTATTATAAGGGATAATGTGCCCCCTACTGTAAATTATAAGGATATATCTATAATACAAGATGGCTAACATGATCATTGTGAAGATTCTCAGTCATCCAGGTCTTGGTATATCTGTTGAAATAAGTCAAATCAACTGGACTCGCTGTGTTTTTCTTGGACGTTTCCCCAGTCGGAATCTGAATTGAGATGACTGGTGAAACGTCTTCAAGAAAAACACAGCAAGTCCAGTTGATTTGACTTATTTCTACAGATATACCGTGGTCATTGTGTAAAAAAAGAGCTGGTTGCCAGTACCCAACTTAGTTGTGTAGAGTTTATAGATTCGTTTGACATGACCTTCCATCTTCTTGTTGACTTTCAGAACAATCCAACAAGCCTCGTCTCAGCCAATTTACAGTCCTATCAGAAGAGGTCGATGGTGCATCTTCCCGACAGCGGGCTGGGGGACGAACAGAACCTCAATGCGTCTCCTTCCAATGGAGTCGACAGAAGAACTGCAACACTGTACAATCACTTTACCTCAAAGAACGAGGAGAACAGGTATTGCACTAAGGATTGTGAAGGTCTAAGAGCTTCAATATGAATCTAGCGCAGTCAAGGTTCATTATATTTCTGATGCAATTGTCCAATTTAGCATTGTATTAAGTGATTCCTGAGATGAACCAGTTATGGTGCTTTTGCAGGTCGTATGAAGGCATACTCTACAAAAGAGGAGCTTTGCTAAAGGGCTGGAAGCCTCGTTGGTTTGTACTTGATATAACGAAGCATCAGGTAAGCAAAGCCTTACAGAAGCATGTACTGAACGGTTGTATTGTATTATGAGGGTCTTCAAAATTGGTGCCCATCACCGTGTTGTTCAAGGCTTTCAATAAATTGACCACATGATATTTCAGTTGAGAACATACGTTCCTTTATCCCCCATCAAACAGCCCCCTCTAGATATACCATTGGTTCACCTTTATTCGCTAGTTGTTCTGAGCTCAGACATGCCCAACCTGATTGACACCCTTGTCTGCTCCCATTGGATGGTACAATTATTAGGGATCCTATTGCTTGTTCCATAAACAAGGCATGCCATAGCAACCAATCAGCATTTAACTTTAGCTGAATTAGTGGTTACAATTAAGAGATGGCAATGGGATCCAATACCTACTGTGAATGCTCAGCCTGATTCTCTACTGAACCAGAGAACATGGAACCCAGCACATTTGTGTCCATCATGTCCCATTTATATTGAGGAGTCCAGGGTTTATGGTACAAGATGGCTGCCATGATCATTGTGAAGCTATTGAGACATGATGGAAACCAAGCTGTCCATACACCCAATCTTGTCTCTTTGCTGTTGGTTCATTTGTAACTGAATCATGTTCTGCTATAGAACTTTAGGCCTATCAGATCCAAACTACCCAAATGTGGGCCTAGTTGCCATTTCATACCCAGAATCCTTGGTTCTATGCAAATCCTTGGCTTAGTATTCATTCTTCACACTTTTCCCTCAAATATTCCTGCACATTCAATTCCCAGGTTCCTCTTCGCGCCTTTCCCTTAAATTTACCATTAAATTTCTTCCCCTCGGGGCACATCATTTAACATTTTTCCAGACTTCATTATAAATCAAAAATAACAAAGCTAAAGTTCGAAATCCTAAGCAGATTTACCCTTTCATTAAAACAATATTGGTTCCTATAAGTAGCCGATTTCTTTCTCTCTGTTATATTGGGACGGGTACTGGATTTAGCTGGTTAGGCAGGAGGTGCTCTATGTTTAACCTGTTGGAGAAAAACTTTTTTTTTTTTTTGGATTCTGCAATCTGCATTTTTCTTTCAGCTGAGATACTATGATTCAGGGGAAGATACAAGCTGTAAGGGGTATATTGATCTGGCTGATGTTGAAACAGTCGTCCCTGCAGCCCCTACTATAGGAGCACCAAAACATGCCAATGAGAAAGCTTTCTTTGATGTGAGTACAATCATCAATTACTAACTCGCTAAAGAGCCTTTCTTCCGAACATCATTCCAAGCTCCCCTGTCAACTATAGTTCCAGGGGTACCCAGGGTACAAATAATCACTCACCCCAAATCTCCCCCTAACTGACCTTCAGACTGGGTCCCCTTAGCTCATAACAAGGTTACAGATATATAGAAACATTGGGGTAACAGTCACCCTGTTATAGTTCCAGAGGTACCCAGGGTACAAATAAGCACTCACCCCAAATCTCCCCCTAACTGACCTTCAGACTGGGCCCCCTTAGCTCATAACAAGGTTACAGATATATAGAAACATTGGGGTAACAGTCACCCTGCTATAGTTCCAGGGTACAAATAAACACTCACCCCAAATCTCCCCCTAACTGACCTTCAGACTGGGCCCCCTTAGCTCATAACAAGGTTACAGATATATAGAAACATTGGGGTGTCACCCTGCTATAGTTCCAGGGGTACCCGGGGCACAAATAAGCACTCACCCCAAATCTCCCCCTAACTGACCTTCAGACTGGGCCCCCTTAGCTCATAACAAGGTTACAGATATATAGAAACATTGGGGTAACAGTCACCCTACTATAGTTCCAGGGTACAAATAAACACTCACCCCAAATCTCCCCCTAACTGACCTTCAGACTGGGCCCCCTTAGTTCATAACAAGGTTAGATATATAGAAACATTGGGGTGTCACCCTGCTATAGTTCCAGGGGTACCCAGGGTACAAATAACACCCCAAATCTCCCCATAACTGGCCTTCAGGCTGGGCCCCCTTAGCTCATAACAAGGTTACAGATATATAGAAACATTGGGGTAACAGTCACCCTGCTATAGTTCCAGGGGTACCCAGGGTACAAATAAGCACTCACCCCAAATCTCCCCCTAACTGACCTTCAGACTGGGCCCCCTTAGCTCATAACAAGGTTACAGATATATAGAAACATTGGGGTAACAGTCACCCTGCTATAGTTCCAGGGGTACCCAGGGTACAAATAAGCACTCACCCCAAATCTCCCCCTAACTGACCTTCAGACTGGGCCCCCTTAGCTCATAACAAGGTTACAGATATATAGAAACATTGGGGTGTCACCCTGCTATAGTTCCAGGGGTACCCAGGGTATAAATAAACACTCACCCCAAATCTCCCCCTAAGTGGCCTTCAGTCAATCTCTGTCTCTCTCTCAGTCCTGCGCCATTTTCAGCAGTCACAGGGCAAGACGGTCACGGTTTTGGGATTCTTGTATAATCTAAGAAAACAGAACAAAGGTGGAAAACTAAAATACTTTGAATGAATAATTGAAAACAGATAACAATGTGAAACAAACACATTCTTCCAAGATGTAGAAATGTTAGGGCTCCCTTCCAGATGCCATCTGGGACCCATCGCATTTAGAGGGAGGGGCCTGAATTCCAACCAGTGACATCACTGTGGAATGGCAAAGGGAAGAGCATGGAAATTTTCTGGGATCGGGATAATCCTGGCTACGATACCGGTCTCATGTATGCCATGTATCATTTAATGCTTCTTAATGCCAATTAAGATTTGAATTTGTCCTTTATGGAATCTGTTGTATGTGCATATTCGTGTTTGATGTACACTCTTGAACATCCATAGAATGAGTGTTCTAGTCCCACCCACTGCTTGAGTCACTGACTTCATGCCCCTCCCCATTTAAGCTGCCATCAGAGTTTTTAGTCCCACCCATAGCTTGAGTCACTGACTTCATGCCCCTCCCCATTTAAGCTGCCATCAGAGTTTTTAGTCCCACCCATAGCTTGAGTCACTGACTTCATGCCCCTCCCCATTTAAGCTTCCATCAGAGTTTTTAGTCCCACCCACTGCTTGAGTCACCGACTCCCTATCCCTTCCCCTGTAATCTGCTTCCACAGAAGTAAATACTCCACCCCAACTACCAAGCGCCACCCCAAATATACAGACAGGGAATCAGCATGGAATGAACACACAGCCATGAGTTACCCCTGTCTGTTTTGCAGGTAAAAACCAGTAAGCGGGTATATAACTTCTGTGCTCAGGATGCTCAAAGTGCCCAGCTGTGGATGGACAAGATACAGAACTGCATATCTGATGCCTAAAAAACAAGGAAAAGTCCAAGAGAAAAGATTGTGCTCATCATCGCCTTTGTGAGCTTAATACCCCATGAATTACAGTGTTATATTGTTTGTACTTACCCACCTGAAGGAATGGGGTATGAAGGAATCAGCCGTGCCGAGCTAAACAATTGTCTGTTTCACAGAGGCAGCACAGGGAAGCTTCATATATTGAGTATTATTGATGTAAAAGCACACGGTGGCAGAATCTGGAACCCTCCCGTTTTATTGCCAAGAGAGATGCAGCTTAATGGACCTGTGGCCAGTTTGGCTTTATTGGGTTATGACTCCTTCAAGGTCAGTTCAGGAAGGATAAATATATACGTCTTAAATAGTTTGTGTTTACATAACAAATTGAATTTCCCCCCCCCCCTCTGGATATCTGAATGGATTACCCCAGGTAGCCTGGGCCTGGGTCTAGCGTAAGTGCAGTGCGTTAAAATGGTTTTGACTTGCTTAGAACTGGAAGATTGCAATGGTGGAACTGCCTCTCTTCAAACTAAGGATGTGCCAATTGCTCAGCTTAATGTATGGTGGAGAAGTTGGGCATCTGTTCCATTGCAGCTGCTTCTCATCTCAAAGTGTGGTGGAAAATGCGGGCAGCCGGCAATTGATGGAGAATGCAGATAGCTGGCATTTGGTGGAGAATGAGGACAGGCGGTATTTGGTGTAAATGAGGACAGGCGGCAGTTGGTGGAGAATGAGGACCGCTGGCAGTTGGTGGAGAATGCGGACAGCCAGCATTAGGTGGAGAATGCGGACTGCCAGCAGTTGGTGGAGAATGCGGACAGCCGGCATTTGGTGGAGAATGCGGACAGCCGGCATTTGGTGGACAATGCGGACATCTGTTCCAGTTCAGCCGACCTCTCAGATTTCCGCATGGTGGAGTAATGTGGACGTCCATTTCAGTGCAACTGCCCTTTCTAGGCAACCATTGCACGTGCTTCCTCCTCAGTGTAAATAATGTATAACTGCACTACCCCATATAGCAAGCACTTGCACTTATTCTGATGAACGTCACCCAGAAGGTAAAATATGGCGTCCGACACGTGACCATGTTCAGGAATTTGCAAAAAATAAATCTACTATGTGCACAGTCTGTTTCCAATGTGAAGTGATTTGGTAAGTTTAAAAAAAAGAAAAAAAAAAGCACCGTACATATTTTATTCGACATTTTCTTATTGAAGAAAGCACTGGGGATGCTCACGTCCTCCAAAAAACAGATGGCGTCCATAATCCCCCCAAAAAAGGGCGTGTCTTTGCCACAACCACTTCTGATATTCTTGACTGGAGTATTTAGCTAGCGCTTTTTATTTTCAATACGGTTACCTTATATTTCAAGGTTTGTACTGTATATAAATAATTTTGTATTTTCGGATGTTTCGGATTAAACTTAATTTAATATAAATGTGATCAGGGGTTAAATTAACCAAACTGACCTTGTTACATATTATCACTTTTCCTTAAAGCCACTGTTTTTTTTTTGTTTTTGTTCTCCAAAAAGTGCCGAAAACTTGAAATGATTTTCCCTATTGGACCAAGAGTTTTGGGGTTTATTTTTATTTTAAAATGTCCTCCACCGTGAAATTTTGTAACCCATTAAAAAACAGGCCCCCTTTTTTTTTGCACATTTGTATTTTTCTTTGTATATGAAGTACCTTTTTATGTACTTTGTAATATACAGATCCCATGGCTTATTAGTTCACCCATGGGGGAAAAATCCGCAATGGTTTCTTTTTTAACTCGTTTTAACAGTTTTATGTATTTGTTAATGATGTGTCTGCTAACCATCTTGTAATAAATCTACCACTGAGAGAAGTGCTGTAAATAAATATACAGTCTACATGGAACAACTCACGGCTCTTGAATGATTATTTCACACAAAATAGCAAGATTTAAAGGGGATGTCTATTCAAAAATAAAGTTTTGCCAAATGACAGAAAATGGAATTCTAAGCAACTTCCCAATATACAGTCATTAATAATATTCAGTGGTTTTAAAGTTATGTGTAAATGTAGATCATATTGAAAGCAGCAGCTGTCTCTCCATTACTGTTCTCTGCCCTGGCCGCTTTGATATTTGAAACATTGTTACAGAGTCAGCTGATTAACAGACCTGCAAGGCTGACCTCTGCAACATTGTTTCAAGAAACCAGGAAGGAACAGGCAGACACTGCTTTTTCAGTAACAATTTCTTACAAATAACACCGAAGCCACTGAAAATGTGTAATGAAAGTATATTGGGAAATTGCTTCAAATTACAATTACTTTCATTAAGCATTTTTTTTTCCGTTGGGTTTAGATGCCCTTTAAGTGGTGGCAACCGGCTCTGTTATCCATGCTACCTGTTGCTATGTGAGCATTGAATTCACCCTTGCTAATAATGCCAACCTGATAGGTAGACTCTATGGTGCCAGGACTGTGTTTGTGTTGTATTGTATTGATTTTGTGACTCACAACACTTACGAGTTTGCTTGCAAACCAACGAGATGCATGGTGATCCCATGAGTTTTGGTGCACCCTCAATATATGCCATTATAAAGATAGAAAAACCATATAGCAGGCATAATAAACTGGGAGTAAATGAGAAATCAGAGATTGTTACTCTTTGAATGGGATGTTACGAAGGAAAAACTCAGGGAAGTTGATGATGAAACCACCTGAGATGTTCCTCAACCTCAACTGGTTTGAAGCTGCTTCTAAATACGTAGCCTTGCCTTGTGCATTAAATACATCGCTGTGATCGTTTCAAGTTTGCCATACATTTCTTTGCAATGTAAGACTCTCTACTTGAGACCACCCTAAAAAATTAGAATGCTGCTCACCTGGATGACCCAGTCATATGGTCTGTCAGTTGTACTGCATCAAGGAAGTCTTGTCTACTTTGGTTCTTACAGGAGCTTCAGATAAACCACTTCTAAAGATATTGTTGCACTTGGTGACTTTTGCCCCCACGACAGCTCTCAGCTCTTCGGAGGAGATGCATTAACCTACACTACATGCATTAGAGGTATCGGGTCTCTTACGTGGAATCCTCTGTAACTTTGTCATGCTTTAGTCAGCAATGTATCTTTCTTTGTTCTACCCAAAAAACATGACCACCCTGATCAATAGCTGGTTGGAGTTTTGGGGTAGGCTTGGAAGACCACATTAGACCTCAGGTCATTACTACAGGTCTGCTTGATTTCCAGACCATTCCAAGTATCCATTTACTCCAAGTATCTAAACCACTAAAACAATCATTGGTGGAGCTCAGGTTGACTACAGTATTCTCTTACGGGACCTCACACATTTTATCTCTTCGGCTCTGCCTTATTAACCAGTGGTCCAAACTCCATACTGCCAACTTCCATACATATTCTTCCATAGGTTGTATGACATTAGAAAGACAACCTTCTACATCACATGGCCATTTCATTCACTATATTGTCCCCGTGAAGCACTACCTCTTCTGAATCAACATACAAATTGGGCAGAACTTAACCACCTATAAGCATTACTCCACAGTACCAACATATTTAAGGGAAAGACATTCTGGTATTTGTTACCTGCTAAAATAACTGAAGGAGCATTATAAAAAGGAGGAGAGACATATGTCTTGGAAGGTTCTCGTTCATCCAGGTCATGGAATACAGAATCTAGTGGAGATAAGTCTAAAGCAGCTAAAGTATTCAAGAACACTCAAAAAGTCCACTTCTCTCCACTAGATATGGAAGAGAGACCACCTACTGCAATACTGTCTTCAGGAAGACAATAGCGTTTTCTCAGTTGACCGTTGTAGGCTGGTCCCATGTAGGATGAATGTGGCACATATTTGTGTCAATATATTAATAATATATGAGAGTAAGTTTAAGTAAAATGGAATCCCACCTTACGGGAATCTTGAGTTTCTTCTAGAAATAGCAACCCAAAAACATGAAGCGTGCCTATCATAAAAGACTGGTGGGTCATGACCTGTTCTCTCCAAGGCCCAGAAGATCTTGTGTATGTATAATAATATGCACCCTGTGTCATACACTTACTCAACAGACATTTCTGAAAACACGAGATTCTTGTTAGTTAAGGTCATTCTAGCACCATTACATATTGCTGCTTGGTTCTTCCAGGATTTCATATTAATTGCTGAAATTCTTCACTGTAGCAGTATCTGTTGGTGAGACCAAAAAATGAAAACAGATGATGTGTTGGCAATAATTCTCTCCTCAACGTCCTTCTCCCCTGCTGCCTGGCTGTACTGAATCCAGCATTACCAGCGATGAACCTGTGAGCTCAGCCTAATGACATCTGAAATGGAGAGTGCGGGTGCCAAGACGTGTGTACAGGCCGTCCTTCCGCACTGCGAGGAACAGATGAACTATTACAAGATGCAACGTTGCTCCCATGAAGTCCAGCACAATGGGACATCCCCAAGGGCCGAATCCATTCTCTGACTTGGGGAAACTGTCTCTCTTTTGTCACTTTTTAATTTACTTTTTTGAAAAGCCACAAATACGACCAAAAAAAAAAAAAAAAACGAGGAAACAGGACATACCGAGAAGCGAGCATTTGGGAGCTGTGTACTAAACAGTGTTCTAATTTCACAGAAAAGTGTTTTAACAACAGATCTTGGAATTGAGTGTCAGTGGTTTGAAATGTTCCATCTGTGGTCTGGCTGGACTTTTCCTACAAAAACCTAGAGGATTAATACTGAAAACATACGTTTTAATACCGTTGTGATTCAACAATTCAAGTTTGTCAGTAAAAGTTCACATAAGACAGAAATTTCATCTAATAAACCAAACTCTTAATAGATTAACAGATTTATCAATGATTGTTATGGATCAATCGATTTTGGCACTTATTAACACAAGCAGGGAAATTTGCTTAAAATCAATAATGGTCAAATAAATCCCACTCAATGTACAAAATGTATTGTTCTTCTAAATTCCGACCTCAAGTTTTTTTCTAAGATGTTAACTAATCACCTGGCCCCAATCCTAACGAGGTCAATACATAGAGACCAAGTAGGTTTCATCCAAGGAACGTGACAATACTAGATGGGTATTAGATCTTATTGAAATAGTAAATAGATAAAGAAGCCCATCCCTGGTCCTAAGTCTGAAGACCAAAATGGCTCTGGTAGACTAAATTGGCCATATCTATTCCCCCTATTTGAGCATCTCAATCTTACACACCCCTATTTACTTGCTTTGGGGAATCTTTATAGTACTCCCACAACCTACTTGCCAGGTCAATCAGGCAAGCACATCTCAATTTTGAATGGAACCCGCCAAGGCTGCCCCTTATCACCTTTCTTATATGCCCTAAGCATAGAGCCATTAGCAGTGGTTATTAGATCCCACCCGAACATAAAAGACGTACAAATAAAATCATCCCAACATAAAGTGGCTCTACTCGCAGACAATGTTTTACTCACCTTAACTAACCCTTCAGTTTCACTTCCAAACCTACATCAGATTGTGTATTTTCTGGACAAAAATTGCTCCTAAGTTAAACAGAAGCTCTCCCATTAAATACCCCCCCCCCCCCCGGAAAGCGCTGGATTCTCTGAAGGCAAACTTCAATTCTAAATGGAGAGTATACTCACTTGTTTATCTCAGGATTTATATCCCTGCTACCCACAATAAAATATTCAATTTTACTTTTAAGTTTTTAATACAGAAAACCAAAGTTAACCTCACCCAATGGTCTAAATACACAATCTCATGGATTGGGAGAATTGCAGGCCTTAAAAATGAATATATTGCCTAAGTATTTATAATGGTTTACAGCGCTACTGGTAAGAATGACGATTAATATATTGAAATATGTCCAGGCATTATTCCTTAATTTCATTTGGAATCACCGTAGGCATATAATTGCTAAATCAGTAATGTTATCTGCTGTGTGGCGCTCTGGGTGTGTCCAACCTACAAAGTAATATGAGGCTGCACAGCTGAGGCAGCTCTTAGCTTGGTCCATCTATCACCACCTACAAACTGGGCAACCAACGACTTCCACCTCAACTTGGTCCAACACTACTACAATGCTATCAGCAACCTGTCTTACTCTTTCGATATGGTCTGAACATAAAAAACAATGTAATTTCTAAATGGCCTGGCACTACAATATACCTACGGAATCTGAACTTTCTACCGGTATGGCCTCCTCCTCCTACTGAAATGTTGGACCCCTGCAATCACTCCATCCTCAAATTCTAGAAGCTGAAGGACAAGGCACCCGCAAACTAACCTAAAGCAATACGAATACTTTCAACTTCACCATTTCTTTCACCATACACAATTTTTCCTCCCAAAAGCATCTGAAATCTTGGTTACAATCAGAGTCGGACTGGGACACCAAGGGCCCACCAAAAAACCTTAGACAAGGGCCTTGCCCTCAGTACAAATTTCTTCCTCTCCTCACTCAACCTCTATTCTACTAGTCTTTTCTTTACATATCATTATCTATTTAACCTCTTTGTTCTCATAGAAATAGGGAATTGCCATGAAATGGGCCAAGTGTTTAGCAGCATGAGGGCCCACTGATACCTGGTCCCACCGGGAGTTTTCCGGGTATCCCGGTGGGCCAGTCCAACACTGCTTACAATGGTCTCCCGCATAAAGGTTTAATCTCTGCCATCTACAATTTATTTTTTTTATACAAATATATTATTTGTATTGCATTGTGTATCTCGTAGGGGATAGACCTCAATGGATAAGTGTTAAGAATGACATAACCAGATTGTTGGAATTCCTTTGTCGTGTAGTCATCTATATGACAATCACCCAACGGTCTTCCAAGAAGGGGTCATTATTCATAAAGACACTGACATGAAAGCTAAATATTGTTTCAAATTAAACATAATTGGAATCAGTTTTTTCCCTGGAGCGTTTCTATCTTTGGAGACCATTTGGAATGAGTTGCTAAAGACCTGGGAATAACCACATGTGACTGCTCCATGACCAACATGATGTAGAAGACACGCAGTGGATGAAGGGAATCTCTATCTTTGCAACTAAAACGTAATCAATGCAAAAAGCCAGTTATGGGTCTAACCCATAGGATCGAAAAGACTATAAGTCCAACCTTGGATGTAAGCTAGGCTATTACTTGAGTAGATCTCCATCCACGTCATCTTCCATCATCATAATGGCCACCTTGCAGGCACTTCAGATCAGCACCTTTTCAGAAGACAAAAGGAAAGGAACAATGTCTTGAAGCAGACCAGACCATAGATACCTTTCTATCTTCAGCTGCCAAAATGGTTGACAGGAGATCTTAAAAGACACATTCCCTAGTATTAAGTGGCCAGTTTTCTGGCAATGAGTAGATTCACCCAATCAGCTGGGGCCCATACACTTGGCACTTTACTGAAGACTTTGATTCACGGTTTTCTGTATTGGTGATGGCATTGCTCCAAATACCTAAGGGGTTTTCTCAACCTGTCATGGCAATGTCCAGTCAGTGAACCAGGTGGGTCTTTTCTTGATGGACTATCATTATAGCATTTATATAGAGATGGGCCACCCTCCTCCCAAAAAAGCAAGAATTTAACATTTTTCATGACTGAATGTGGTATCATTACGTTGTCGGTTCCCAAACTGTGGAACTGGACCCCAGAGTAGTGTCTGGATGACATGTTGACATAATCCTGGAACCCAAGTTTGGAGGATAATTAGGGTGACATTTGAGGGGGGAACAGTTATTTGTTGCCTTAGCTTGGGGCTGTGGCCAAATGTTGGGGCTTCAAAGGGGAATGTGAAGTTAAAAAGGCCAAAATACTTTCATATTGTAGTCCTAAAGAGAAAAATATCTGCTCTCGGATCTCAGCAGAAAACTCTACACTCAGTCTCTGGTGCCAGCAAGTCTTCACTACTTACCCCCCAGTGGCCAAACTCTTGTCAGCGGGAGAAGATCCTGAGCAGAACTCACTGGCTGCTGCTTCTCCTTTCTGCACAACCGAAGGTGCTAATCGCTCCCGTGAAGTCTGAGCAGCTGAGAGGTCATATAGTTTGGCCTTTATTAAGTGAAGAAATCACTAATCCCAATTTACTGGAACATTAGCAGAAACTGCTTTATGGCTTTATTTTTCCATCCGATGAACACAATATCCATGGATTATACCCCAGGCATACGAGCCATTTCCTTCTGGTAAAGGTCAAGGTCCTAAAGGGCCTCAATAGCTCGGTTGCCGTTATACACCTATTCCCTTACTGAGTGAATACACCTGAGCTATACCTGTTCCCTTCATGAGAGAATACACCTGAGCTATACCTGTTACTTTACTGGGTGAATAAACCTGAGCTGTACCTGTTCCCTTACTGAGTGAATAAACCTGAGCTTTACCTGTCCCCTTGCTGAGTGAAAACACCTGAGCTGTACCTGTTCCGTTACTGAGTGAATACATCTGAACTTTACTTGTTCCCTTACTGAGTGAATAAACCTGAGCCATACCTGTTCCCTTACTGAGTGAATACACCTGAGCTTTACCTGTTCCCTTACTGAGTGAATACACCTGAGCTATACCTGTTCCCTTACTGAGTGAATACACCTGAGCTATACCTGTTCCCTTACTGAGTGAATACACCTGAGCTTTACCTGTTCCCTTACTGATTGAATACACCTGAGCTGTACCTGTTCCCTTACTGAGTGAATACACCTGAGCTGTACCTGTTCTCTTACTGAGTGAATACACCTGAGCTATACCTGTTCTCTTACTGAGTGAATACACCTGAGCTATACCTGTTCCCTTACTGAGTGAATACACCTGAGCTGTACCTGTTCCCTTACTGAGTGAATACACCTGAGCTGTACCTGTTCTCTTACTGAGTGAATACACCTGAGCTATACCTGTTCCCTTACTGAGTGAATACACCTGAGCTATACCTGTTCCCTTACTGAGTGAATACACCTGAGCTGTACCTGTTCCATTACAGACTGAATACACCTGAGCTATACCTGTTCCCTTACTGATAAAATACTATATAATTATCACTTTGCTGCATGTGGAGTGTCTCACCTTTTCCCACTATAATTTCTGCTCTTCTGTGTCTTTTATCAGCTCTTTATGTCGGATTTGCAGAGTTGTTTCCTGCTTTTTGAGTTTGATTTGGAACGCGAATTGGGCTACAGATGTGTGTAATGTTCAACCTTGGAGATCTTGTGAACATCACTCGGCTCCTACTGTGCCTGGGGAGAGACCGCTACAAGTTAATTTTCTGGATCCGGTCTTGGAGATGAATTTGTCTTCATGCCGAACCCCTATTTTTAGGATATAATGAAAGTTAACGGTATTTGATGGTTCTGAAGGCAATGAATGAACAGGGAAGTGAAGCCAATGTTAAAGGTTTGTACGACCCTCACTGCTTCTAAATGAATGATTCTGAGCAGAACCATCTCATCTGGGTCTCTTCAGCCAGGCTGTGTTGGGTCAGGCCTATATGGATCTTCTGGTAGAGATACACACTGGCCTGTTGAGTGAGCCTGTTCCCAAAAGCAAAAAGCAGCCATTGTTTCCCCATCATGTCTATCAACCAGCAAATTCTCCTCTCTGGTATTTCATAAGGCATTATCCAGGTAGCACAATGATTGAGGCATCACAGAACCACATTCTGGAGGTAAAAATGTCTAGTGTGGAACATATCTGCACTGAAAGAAGAACAAATGTGTCCTGAAATGCAGAAGCCTAAAACTGATAATATCTTTACCAAACGCAAAACCCAAACTTTTGTTCTCCCCGGAAAAGAGGAATTTAAACATAAAGCCACATTACATTTATGACCATCTGTTGTTCTTCAGCATCTTCCAGTGAAGCCAACTACATTCTTTATTGTGAGACTTGGGCTAAACACAAACAACACCAGGGGGGTTCTTCAGTCTGATATTTATTTCCAGGGAATGTATAACTGCGGGGGAAAGTTATAGGGATGGAAGTCTCTGTTCATTCTGGGTAAACTGGTGTTCTTGGAATGCGAGAGCTCGGAGATCTAACAATGGAAAGAGGAGGGCAATTTCCCTTTCACGGTTCAGCTGCAGTAAGGGTAATAAACACAGTTTTCTGATTGGTTGTTATGAGTTACTGTTACACCTGTATTGTGAATCCCTCCCTTACCTGATACCTTGGCTAACAGGAATATGTTGGGTCTCTCAAGCTCAATACCCAATAACACTCCCCTCGAGATATTATATTACACTGAACACAAAAGGCAGGTTTTGGGTAAAGGCCAAGGGCAACAACCCCCCCAAACAACTGCTCATTCCTAAACTTCCAATAGAGAAACACACGGACGCATTGGTGAGATGGAAAAGAGGATGAAGAAAACACAGAGTGAACCCCAGTTGAATGCAGCACCCCCATCAGGATAGTAAATGCTTTATTGTCATATTTATAATTATCAATGTCTGGGAATGTTCCTCGTGTATAGAGGAGATCTAGCTGCACAAAGACCACCAGTGTAATCCGTCACCCCCAACCGGAGGCAGACAGAAATGGGGTTCCAGTGGTGAAAGATGAATAAAATTAAATAAATCTTTGTCACCACCACCATTGCCGGTTCTCCAAGTCCATCAGCCCATGTCAAGCATTGAGGTTCCTCCTCTGAGATTGCTGCTCCCATGACGCGCAGAGCCCAGCTCCTGGCTTTGTTCTTGCGACCCGTGGAGGCATTAATCCTTCTGTGTAATATTGGCAAATACTAGATGCCTTGCGCTCTCACTCTTAGATAAGGACAAGGACACGCTGGTACAATAAGAGAGAAAAGATCTGGGGCATTGACGTAAGGCTGTACAGGAATGCCACGTGCTTTGTTGGGAACTGGCCAGGTCCATTGAGAAGGTTACTGGGTGAATGTGGGGCCAAAGCTGAGGAATCCTACGTGTTCTACAGGCTACGTCTTGCTGTGGTGTGTGAAATATAATATTGTCAAGCCTTGTGTTCCTCTGGTTTAACACATCATCCTACTAGGAACCAAATCCAGGTGATTTCTGGACAAGACCAGCAACCCCAACCACATCCTATTAAACCCAGACTATGCCTTGTAATGACCAATCCCAAAAACTTTGCTCTGCCCATGCTGGGGTTCTAAATATGGGTTAGTTAACAGGTCTGGGTATAGAGCATTGTAAATGGAGGTTAGAGATGATGGCGCCCCCACTTTGCCAATGAATTTCAGGCCTTCACTGATGTGGAAGCACTTTCTCTGGAGTTATTCCTGGTAGTAAGGGCCCACAGTTATCTTGAAGATGTCTCGTTCATAGGTAGTCGGCTTAGCTTTCAACCGAGCCCAATTTGTACTAAAAAACTACAGCTTCAAAGCAGTTACTTATTCTCCACCAGCACCCTGAGATGGGAACCCACTTTTGTCTCCCTCTCTCTCCAAAATTGCCTGTAAGAGTATGACCCTATACAGGGTTCATTGTATGAGATCCCACTGAATCTCCAGTAGGAACCCACCACCTTATAAAGCCATGATAATACATCCAACTATTTTAGATGCAGAAATTATGAGCTTGTATTTGTTTGTGTTTGTCCTTTCCTAGTGCTGCTCTCATTCCTTGGCAAAAAACATTTCATTCTTTGACCAACAGCTGTATCCCAAGCTTCATCTCTACTCAGGAGGTATAAGGAGGACCCAGATATCATCATTATTAGTCAAATTAGCAATATACATCCGTGCCAGAAGTTATCAACACCATACAGTAAATTATCCTATGTACCAAAGTGTTTCCGTGCCACCCCACAGCCTGAGAATAAAGACAAGCAGCTCGGCTGAACCTTCAATTTTTGCACCTGCTCAGTGAAGGCTTTAGTGAGGAAAAAGAATATCATAGAGGATCATAAAATATCAGGATATGGTTGTTTCCTGTTGGTCAATAAAAAGACTTTACTAAGGAAACCTCCAACCCACCCACAGAGTATGTCCTTAGCTGTGATTTGGGATATGGGTGACTATAAGGTGTGTGTGTGACTTAGGGTAAGGGTGGTTATATGGAGTGTCATTTTGGGTAGGGGTGACCATTTGAATGGAATGAAGACAATCCTAGGAATGGATCTGCAAGAACTTTGCTTGTCCTCCTGGGCAGAATATTATTCACAGAGAAGCCATGTCTCGGACAGCTGCTCTATCCACCAAGTGGATGTTGAAACTTGCTTTTCTCCTAGGAGAGGACACGCTTATAGCTCCACCAGATGTCCTCCTGAACATTCCATTCCACAAGATCCTATAAGGGAGCTCAAAATGCAAATATTCCACCCATTTGCTTTGGGAAGGATTGGCTCATCGTTATCTTGGATAGAGACTCATATGCTCAGCTGTTTGTGTATAATACCAACTATATCAACATCGCACACAGCAGGGGCCAAAAAAAGATGTATATATGATGTATAAAAGATGGTTCTGGAAAGCCTCAGGGTGACAGAAAAGTCTCCTCTGAATACATGCCCAGGGATCGGGTGGGACTACTGCTCAATTAATAGGAATGTTTTATCCTTAGAAATGAAATTCAGGGGGGCTTCTTTTTCAAGGAGAAGGAAGAACAAAATCACTGGGGGTGCCACACCCAATTTATTATAGTCCCATACCTGCTACCCTGGGCTGGCACTCTTCTTAAATATGAACCAGCTACTTTATCCTCTTTGTCTTATGTTGAGTATCAAGTGCTTCCATTCTCAGGCTGCCACCGGAAACCCATTTTTACTAAGGGGCCCCATGCAATCGCAAAATGTTTGGCCCCTGCATCATATAGAAAAATGCTAAATATTGTCTTCCATGGCACCATCAATAGTTTTACCTCCTAATGCTGCCCTGCTCTCGGGGGTTTGAGAAGGAAAAATGGACCTCAGCAGCCAGCGAATAAGTGTGCATTCACCTAGCATGTAAAAGAGGGGTACCCCCCATTAGTACAGTATGTACCTCAAATATTAGATGCCTATTCGTTGAATGGGATGGAACCTCCATGTAAGGATAGTGCTTCCTTAGGTGACCAACCAAGTCTATAAAAGGGAGGCTACAAGCCACCTTGGAGGGAAGATGTAGTCCATAACCTTGTAGGAGATGTCAGAAGAACCAAAGCCAAGGCAAGGACACAATGCAAACAACAACTAGTTATAGAAGGGTTATAGTCTATGTTTAGATGCTCTGGGAGTAAGGACAGTGAGAGCATCTAGAGAACACTTGGCTTCAAGAATGGGTTGGATCATTTCCCTGGATGAACGCTCTACCAGCACAGCAAGTCTAGTTACTTTAGACTTATCATTACCAGATACTGAACCTGATCACATGAAACTATCGGTTACAACAGTGTTAGTTAATTATCAAGCTCTTAAGAACCACTGGTTTCAATGCATGATGGCAAGGTGCCCTGATATGGCTGTTCCTGTGTCCACCTGGGACCCACTGGAGAACCTGATGGCCCTTCACTCCTCTCAACAAGTATAGTTCCTTGAGACTACTAGAACATAAAAACATATTTTGTATAAAACATTACCAACCAGTTGACCAGAACCACTGGCACCAATCTGAATTAATCTTAACTTTTGAATTAAGAGAAGGTTCTTGAGTGTTAGATGGCCATGGGTCAACTTAGCCACCTAAAAAGTATTATACAGTATATATACAAGTATATAGATCCATCTATTTATTTAGTCAGCATGTTTTTCCCTTACAGACCCAAAACACATTAGTTTTGTTCCAACAGCGAGAGGCTGAAAGAATTTCTGTTTTATTGCCATATCTGACCAAGTAACTTAATCTTCCATCTGCATAAAAATGATCTAGTCCCCCATAAATGCGCATCCCTATTTCCCAGTTCACTTTTTTATTATTCAGCCTTTTATTAAAATACCAAATCTAAATATGGATGTTCCGGGTTATTTTTAGTTGTTGTTGAAAAACAAACAAGGATCTGGCGTCGGAACCAACTCATGAGGAGCTTCCAGTAGACAATTATCCGTTTATGCGTGAAACGTATTGGCTGGGAATCCGGAGTGTGTCCCGTTCCATTCTCTGCACCTTCTGGAATTAACTAATCACCTAAGTCACTTTCCAAGGGCAGGGAACGAAATATGACCCTGATTCTCTGGATGTTCCATAAACTGCCCAGAAAAGGGGGACTCATCAAACCCACGCGCATGAAATATTTCCACTATTTTCGCCATAGCGATGGCTTGGATACTGGTACCATTTGTTATGTCCATTATATACGAGCAGAAAAACAGATCTGGCATTTTAGTCTGTTGTTTCCTTTTGTGGTTAGTACAGATTAAAGAGCAAGTAAACATAAACTCTCAATAGGTGGCAGAATGTGCGATGTGTGCACATTTGTTTCATATGCTTTGACTTAATATTGGACAAAACCACAAAAAGAGGGGGCTGATCTATGCACATTCCATGGGCCCATAACTAGTAAGTCATGATTTGTAAGTGCATATATTTTTAGAGGCAGGGGTTTTAAGTTAAATTTTTAAGCCTCCACCGTCTTTGTGGGAGGAAGGAAGATGAGGCTTCTATTTGACTGTAGCACCCCAAAACCCAACCCTTTAATGGTGGTCTTATGCCTTAACAAAGCTCTTGAAGATCCTTGAAGCTGATGGACAATCACCTTGTTGGACTGGCGAACACGTTTACCAGAGGCTTTCCTGGTGGGTGCAAGCGCTTATTGGGCTGCGGCAATGGAAAAATGCCCATCAGCCCATCCTTATATCCACTTTGGACCTATATGAGAACCTACACCAAGCTGCCACTATCTATATGCTGCAAGATTCAGCCCAGGGTGTCTTGGTGGACCCTAGAAGACCCTGTTGGATTAATGCAGTCAAGGTACAATGTAACTCAGCGAGAAGGTAAAAGTCTATGACAAATATGACCAGATGGAAATCGTTAGGACCACTTTACAGGGGTTACCTTGATGTTGGGTTGGTGGTGTTTTTTTTCATTTATGAGCAAAAATTAAAGAACTTGAGAAGAAAGAATTACTAGTAAAACAGCCTGGAACTACCACGGGTCACTTCCCATTGACTGAAACAATTGCCCAGGAAAGTAGGGTACCATAGGCCTAAGTCCCACCTGAAGAGATGGCCTCACCACCATTCAGGGCTGTATCGATAGAAGATTTGTGATTAAAACTACCTCTTCAAAATAGGACAAAGAATCAACTCCACCAACTCTTCCACCAGCAGCCTAGCATGGAACCCATTAAATCCTCTCCTGTTGTCTTTCATAAGGCAGAAATAGTTTCTGGCATGCAATGAGCCATATCTTTCATTAATTCCATCTCCAAATGATTATATAATTCTGAGGAATATCGGGCATGTAATGTAATAGAGTGCAGCGTGCAAAGGAGGAGCAGCCACCAGTGACCAGATGCTCCTAAAATAACAGAAGAGAGTCATGAATCTTGACAAAGTCCTCAGCCCAGATTCACAAAAACACAAGCCCCTGTGGCACAAGAGGATTAACATTCGGCCGAAATGTAGCTGTTGTCACTGTATATTCGTGTATCACGTCGCCAAGAAATCTTAATTAACAACAGAGGGAAAAACATCTTTCCGATGGAGCGAACTGTTATCAATCACGCAGTGTATCTACAGCAAAGCAGCAAAAACACAAAAGGCGTGAAAAACCCCACTGGAACCTCTGAACAAAATGCTCTTTCTTGTGTTTCTAAAGACAATTTGTAGGACAAATTACCATACATGCATATTAAGATAAGTGAATTGAGGAGGTTCCTTGACAATACTGGGCAAGCTATATTCAACTACTAGACCAGATCCACAACCCAACGTTGCTTTCATCTGGAGGCAATGGCTCTACTACCAAGGAGATAGAAAAAAGTTAGAACATGGTGGAATGCCAACTAGAGCTTCACAGTAAGAAGATACGGCTGCTTTCAGGACATGATAACCTTTGTCACCCACCCAACATCTGAACGTAGAAACTGAGTCACTGCTAATTGCAACTTTTGTTATTCTATTGGTTCAAAAGGAAACTATTGACAACCACTGTCCAACATTAAGACCTGCCCAATCCATAAACCAACCAATATCCTTAGCACATGGAAATCAGTTGGGATTGGCAGGCCACCATACACACACAGATAACCATACGAATAATCGTTTTCTAAGATCTTACCTGTGCATGTATGCAACTTATCTCCAAACCTTACCTCATGACCAACCTTCAACCATTCTAAATACTGACGACAAAAATCAGAAGATCCCACGTCTCGAAATATTCCCGATGTTATAGATAATTCCAGACATTATCTTGACCAACCTGTACAGAGAGAAGATACATAATGCTCTCTTGTGTATAACAATGAATTTAACATATACCCAGAAGTTGGTGAAGGCGGAAGTCCTCTGGGAATTAGTGCTGGGAATGTTTTGGTCCTTGTATTGTCTTATGTCTTCAGAAGATAAGCGCCATAAGAAAATTCCCACTACTTATCTACAGTTTCCCAGTAGATGTTGGCTTTCCCAACTTTTGGGGGCAAAGATGATGATCAGTCCACTGTAATCATATTTACATGTGACTTTCCTATGAAACTACCATTGTTTGCTTCTTTTTAATCTTCAGAAGATAGGAACAAGCCACCATGAGAACCAGAAAATTCCCACTACTTAGCTACAGTTTCCCAGTAGATGTTGGCTTTCCCAACTTTTGTGGGCATAGATGATGATCAGTCCACTGTAATCATATTTACATGTGACTTTCCTATGAAACTACCATTGTTTGCTTCTTTTTAATCTTCAGAAGATAGGAACAAGCCACCATAAGAACCAGAAAATTCCCTCTACTTATCTTCAGTTTCCCAGTAGATGGTTGTTTGGTTTTCCCAACTTTTGGGGGCATAGATGATGACATAAGAACCAGAAAATTCCCTCTACTTATCTACAGTTTCCCAGTAGATGGTTGGTTGGTTTTCCCAACTTTTGGGGGCATAGATGATGACCACTGTAATTATATTTACATGTGACTTTTCTATGAAACTACAATTACTGGGCAGTTTGTGAAGTCCTCTTCAGCTGACAGGTGTGAAGTCATCTGCTAAATTTTTTTATTTGCGAGGAAACATCTAAAATATCTCCAGCGCATTCTTCACCATAAAGCTCATTTCTCCTGTATTTTTAGCATGAGGAATGCAAAACAGCATTTGTTTGTTTTAGGGAAAGAACTACATGGAAGTCCATTATGCTCTGTTTCCGAAAGGTCTCTATGGGACGGTTGTGTTAGACGAGGAAGAATCTTGGCTGGCTGATGGTACAGCTGCGAGGGAGTTTTCAGCTCATCACAATACAATGTGTCCAAACGCTAATCAATGGAGACGAGATATTGAGAAATTGAGTCAAACTGGTTTTGCCTGGTTTTGACAGGATTTTGAGAGGATGAGTTCTCCCTGCAGATTGGCCACTCAGGACTTGGAGATGTTACAACATGGTAAGAGGAGAGAACGCATTGTTTTTATGGAAAAAAATAACAATCTGAGTTCAGAAAAATATTGCTTCCAGCTCCCAACCTTTGGGTGGAAGAACATCATTAAGGAAGGTCTATGACCCTCTTGAACTGAGGATATGAATTACCTTTAAAGAAAAGAACCAACAATTTCTGGGAAAGGTCGTTTCACCACATTGTCCAGTTCTAGACCTGCTCCCAATGGCGGCTGAGCAAGTTTTGGCCCAATACAGGATTTTCATATGACATGTAAAAAAACAAGGCAGGAATGTTTATGTAAGGGGGAAATGATGGACTGAATGACAGACAGACATAATATCTCAGCCCTGTGTGCGATTAGATGTGTACGTGACTGATCCATCATGAGACTTATCTTGCAACCCCCAGTTATTATCTCAGTAATGAGACAGTGAGTCTGCAGAGAACTTTCTGGAGCTGATCTATTAAGTTCAGTACTTTGCACAGATTTCTCTTCCCAGGACAGGAGCCCTGATTAGGGCAGTGCTAATAGGGGCCCCATCCCGTCCAGAGACAACGTGCAGGGAAAGTGACTCACGAGAACAAAGTGTTCCTTCTATTGCACAGCAGAGTGTATTTACCATTAATGGCACCAAATGTGTATTAAGTAACACAGAAAAACAATGTCTGAGATTATATCCTGTATGGAATTCATAACCGGAGGTGTTTTGAGGAGAGTCAGTAGATCACCTGGGTTCTGGACAAGTTGGAGCCCAAAAGAGCAACATTTGTAGGTAAGAAATAAAAAGATATTAGTGTAGCAGGGCCAGATGAAATCCAAAGGGCAAGATGACAACGGAAGGACTAGATGAGATGTGAGGGCAGAATGAAGGCAGTTCAGCAAGATGGAGACAAAAGCTTGAGTTGGAGAAAGTAGGGCAGGATGGAGACTGTAAGGTTGAATGGAGACAGTAGGACAAGATGAAGACTTTAGGCAGGATGAAGATGGTTGAGCAAGATGGAGACAGGGCAAGATGGAGATATTATGGTAAGACTGAGACAGTAGGATGAGATGGAGACAGTAGTGCAGAATGTAGACCATAGGTAAGGATGCAGACAGTAGGGCAAGTTGGAGACAGTAGAGCAAGATGGAGACAGTAGGACTAGAAGAAAACAGTAGGGTAAGATCGAAACAATAGGTCAAGATGGAGACAGTAGGGCAACATGGAAGCAGTAAGGCTGAATGGAGACAGTTCAGCAAGATGGAGACATTAGGGCAAATGGAGACAGTATCTGGATGGAGACAATAGGACAAGATTAAGACAGTAGGGTGAGCTGGAGACACTAGAGCATGATGCAGACAGTAAGGATGGATGGAGACAGCTGAGCAAGATGGAGACAGTAGGGAAAGATGACAAGATTAGAGTAAGATGCAGACAGAAGGGCAGGATTGAGACAGCTGAACAGTATGAAGGTCGGAGTGGAGGCAGTTGTCCAATTGAAGGTCCACCCTTTGGTCAGGGCCCCATTTAGCTCATAAACTGGATACAGACATTGGATAACATCGGTGTATCAGCCATTCATATGGAAACAAAGAAGAGCTGTTGGCCACTCTGGAGATCCACAGACAGGTCAGCAAGAAAGGTTAATTAAACGTTGAAAAAAATCTTTATTAAGAAGAACTGGTGAGTTTTCTACAAGGGCGAATGTATTTATGATTATATTTGTATTGGGATTGTTCAGCCATTCGGCCATAATGTCAAGAATATCTTGGACATTAGACACAGACCCCAAATCTCACTTTGTTGCCGTGGGGGGGGGGGTTCAGGGGCTCAGGTTATTAACATTCCCCCACAATTGGATCATAACACTGGGATATATTAGGGGGAACCTACTCCCAAAATAGATTTAAAGCTCAATCAACCCATCTGGGCCGAGCTCACTTCCCTGTAATCGTGCGGCAGGGAAATTATATTTCTGACATTAATAGTTGCCCTTGAATCTCCAGTCTCCCAGTTAGAGTGAGGGGCTGAGTATTGGGTGCAGGGACCTGTTACTGGTGAGTGATGAGTGTCGGGTCCAATCAGATGGGAGGATTAGCAGAGACATAAGAGGGAGTATCATATTCTGCACATACAGTATAGAGAGAAGCTGTAGGTGACCCTTGATTAATGTGGAGTCATTGATGGGCTAAATATCTCTAGAACTCACTGACCCACTAACAATCTCTAGAACTCACTGACCCACTAACAATATCGAGAACTCACTGACCCACTTACAATCTCTAGAATTCACTGACCCACTAACAATCTCTAGAATTCACTGACCCACTAACAATATCGAGAACTCACTGACCCACTTACAATCTCTAGAATTCATTGACCCACTAACAATCTCTAGAATTCACTGACCCACTAACAATCTCTAGAATTCACTGACCCACTAACAATATAGAGAACTCACTGACCCACTTACAATCTCTAGAACTCACTGACCCACTTACAATCTCTAGAATTCACTGACCCACTAACAATTTCTAGAATTCACTGACCCACTAACAATATAGAGAACTCACTGACCCACTTACAATCTCTAGAACTCACTGACCCACTTACAATCTCTAGAATTCACTGACCCACTAACAATTTCTAGAATTCACTGACCCACTAACAATATCGAGAACTCACTGACCCACTTACAATCTCTAGAATTCACTGACCCACTAACAATCTCTAGAATTCACTGACCCACTAACAATCTCTAGAATTCACTGACCCACTAACAATATAGAGAACTCACTGACCCACTTACAATCTCTAGAACTCACTGACCCACTTACAATCTCTAGAATTCACTGACCCACTAACAATTTCTAGAATTCACTGACCCACTAACAATATCGAGAACTCACTGACCCACTTACAATCTCTAGAATTCACTGACCCACAAACAATCTCAAGAACTCACTGACCCACTTACAATCTCTAGAATTCACTGACCCACTAACAATATCGAGAACTCACTGACCCACTTACAATCTCTAGAATTCACTGACCCACTAACAATCTATAGAATTCACTGACCCACTTACAATCTCTAGAATTCACTGACCCACTAACAATATAGAGAACTCACTGACCCACTTACAATCTCTAGAACTCACTGACCCACTTACAATCTCTAGAATTCACTGACCCACTAACAATTTCTAGAATTCACTGACCCACTATCAATATCGAGAACTCACTGACCCACTTACAATCTCTAGAATTCACTGACCCACTAACAATCTATAGAATTCACTGACCCACTTACAATCTCTAGAATTCACTGACCCACTAACAATATAGAGAACTCACTGACCCACTTACAATCTCTAGAATTTACTGACCCACAAACAATCTCAAGAACTCACTGACCCACTTACAATCTCTAGAATTCACTGACCCACAAACAATCTCAAGAACTCACTGACCCACTTACAATCTCTAGAATTCACTGACCCACTAACAATATCGAGAACTCACTGACCCACTTACAATCTCTAGAATTCACTGACCCACTAACAATCTATAGAATTCACTGACCCACTTACAATCTCTAGAATTCACTGACCCACTAACAATATAGAGAACTCACTGACCCACTTACAATCTCTAGAACTCACTGACCCACTTACAATCTCTAGAATTCACTGACCCACTAACAATTTCTAGAATTCACTGACCCACTATCAATATCGAGAACTCACTGACCCACTTACAATCTCTAGAATTCACTGACCCACTAACAATCTATAGAATTCACTGACCCACTTACAATCTCTAGAATTCACTGACCCACTAACAATATAGAGAACTCACTGACCCACTTACAATCTCTAGAACTCACTGACCCACTTACAATCTCTAGAATTCACTGACCCACTAACAATTTCTAGAATTCACTGACCCACTAACAATATCGAGAACTCACTGACCCACTTACAATCTCTAGAATTCACTGACCCACAAACAATCTCAAGAACTCACTGTCCCACTTACAATCTCTAGAATTCACTGACCCACTAACAATATCGAGAACTCACTGACCCACTTACAATCTCTAGAATTCACTGACCCACTAACAATCTATAGAATTCACTGACCCAATTACAATCTCTAGAATTCACTGACCCACTAACAATATAGAGAACTCACTGACCCACTTACAATCTCTAGAACTCACTGACCCACTTACAATCTCTAGAATTCACTGACCCACTAACAATTTCTAGAATTCACTGACCCACTAACAATATCGAGAACTCACTGACCCACTTACAATCTCTAGAATTCACTGACCCACTAACAATCTATAGAATTCACTGACCCACTTACAATCTCTAGAATTCACTGACCCACTAACAATATAGAGAACTCACTGACCCACTTACAATCTCTAGAATTTACTGACCCACAAACAATCTCAAGAACTCACTGACCCACTTACAATCTCTAGAATTCACTGACCCACTAACAATATCGAGAACTCACTGACCCACTTACAATCTCTAGAATTCACTGACCCACAAACAATCTCAAGAACTCACTGACCCACTTACAATCTCTAGAATTCACTGACCCACTAACAATATCGAGAACTCACTGACCCACTTACA
Source organism: Xenopus petersii (assembly GCA_038501925.1). Lineage (NCBI taxonomy): Eukaryota > Metazoa > Chordata > Amphibia > Anura > Pipidae > Xenopus > Xenopus petersii. Next base: position 4,709,896 of record CM076678.1, on the reverse strand, counting down.
ATCTCTAGAATTCACTGACCCACTAACAATATAGAGAACTCACTGACCCACTTACAATCTCTAGAACTCACTGACCCACTTACAATCTCTAGAATTCACTGACCCACTAACAATTTCTAGAATTCACTGACCCACTAACAATATCGAGAACTCACTGACCCACTTACAATCTCTAGAATTCACTGACCCACAAACAATCTCAAGAACTCACTGTCCCACTTACAATCTCTAGAATTCACTGACCCACTAACAATATCGAGAACTCACTGACCCACTTACAATCTCTAGAATTCACTGACCCACTAACAATCTATAGAATTCACTGACCCAATTACAATCTCTAGAATTCACTGACCCACTAACAATATAGAGAACTCACTGACCCACTTACAATCTCTAGAACTCACTGACCCACTTACAATCTCTAGAATTCACTGACCCACTAACAATTTCTAGAATTCACTGACCCACTAACAATATCGAGAACTCACTGACCCACTTACAATCTCTAGAATTCACTGACCCACTAACAATCTATAGAATTCACTGACCCACTTACAATCTCTAGAATTCACTGACCCACTAACAATATAGAGAACTCACTGACCCACTTACAATCTCTAGAATTTACTGACCCACAAACAATCTCAAGAACTCACTGACCCACTTACAATCTCTAGAATTCACTGACCCACTAACAATATCGAGAACTCACTGACCCACTTACAATCTCTAGAATTCACTGACCCACAAACAATCTCAAGAACTCACTGACCCACTTACAATCTCTAGAATTCACTGACCCACTAACAATATCGAGAACTCACTGACCCACTTACAATCTCTAGAATTCACTGACCCACTAACAATCTCTAGAATTCACTGACCCACTAACAATTTCTAGAATTCACTGACCCACTATCAATATCGAGAACTCACTGACCCACTTACAATCTCTAGAATTCACTGACCCACTAACAATCTATAGAATTCACTGACCCACTTACAATCTCTAGAATTCACTGACCCACTAACAATATAGAGAACTCACTGACCCACTTACAATCTCTAGAACTCACTGACCCACTTACAATCTCTAGAATTCACTGACCCACTAACAATTTCTAGAATTCACTGACCCACTAACAATATCGAGAACTCACTGACCCACTTACAATCTCTAGAATTCACTGACCCACAAACAATCTCAAGAACTCACTGACCCACTTACAATCTCTAGAATTCACTGACCCACTAACAATATCGAGAACTCACTGACCCACTTACAATCTCTAGAATTCACTGACCCACTAACAATATAGAGAACTCACTGACCCACTTACAATCTCTAGAACTCACTGACCCACTAACAATTTCTAGAATTCACTGACCCACTAACAATATCGAGAACTCACTGACCCACTTACAATCTCTAGAATTCACTGACCCACAAACAATCTCAAGAACTCACTGACCCACTTACAATCTCTAGAATTCACTGACCCACAAACAATCTCAAGAACTCACTGACCCACTTACAATCTCTAGAATTCACTGACCCACTAACAATCTCTAGAACTCACTGACCCACTTACAATCACTGACCCAGTATCTCTAGAAGTGACTGACCTGTGCAGGGTGTGTTGGTGTGATATAAATAAAGTATCACTAGTGACATTGAGCCGCACACAGATCAGATGCAGTTGCAGCATTTCCAGAGCTCAGTGCAATGCTGCCATCTAGTGGTAGATTTATATTAGTGCTGCCGCAGACAGACAGACAGTGGGGCTCTTTAGCTTGTGGAACACCCTGCCAGGTGATGCTGTGATGGCAGATTCTAGTATTGCCTTTAAAGGGGCGGGGCTAAAGGGAGCTGGTCAACAGTAGGAGTGGCCAAAAAATCTTCTACACAAAAAGAGGAAATTGGTGAAATGTACAGAAATTAGATTTTATTCATGTCATTTGTTACATTGCAGGAAATGATCACAAAAAAACACTATTTTAGAACGTAAAAAAACCCCTTCAGTAATAAAATTAGTCGCAATTCTCCGTGGAGTTGAGCGGAGCAGGCGGTTCTATTTCTGATGTGATATCACTGGGCTTTTATTCCGTGGGGGTGGGGTGCGTGCAAATCCCGCCCACTGATCCGCGGGGGCGTTAGCTAGAGCTCAGATTGGCGTAAATCCAGATTTAGTTTTGACTTTATTGACGCAACTCGGAAACGCAGACGTTAACACACTAAAGCCACACCGTTAGTCCTGCACCCTAATCCATTGTTCCGGCACCCTTGGGTGCTAGTCCGTACTGGGGCTCCTCTTCTCTTGCCAAGACTTCTCTCTTTGCTGCAGTTCTCCTTGGGTGAACGACGCAGGCCCCCAGTTTGTCACGAGCCCTGGATTCTTTGAGCCTAAAATAGAGAGAGAGAGAGAGAGAGAGAGGAAATCAAACAAGGTGGCGCTGTTCCATTGTTTCCTATGGGGAAAAACAGGCAGATTGCGGTATTGCAAGTAGCAAATCTATATTTAAAGGTGTCAAGAAACCTCAAAATCTTTCCAGCTCAATTCCTCACCCCCAAACACACCTATTTTCACTTACCTGGTTGTATTAGTCGCATTAACCCTTCATGTTGCAAGACTTTGTCTTTCCAAGATCTGGTCTTGCAGGCGGCCTCCTCTAGGTTCTTTGACACTTGCTGCAAGTAGAATAGTTGCACAATATTAATACCGGGCAGTCATATTGGCTACAATCCCTTGATGTATGGTGGCCCAAGAGGCTCAAGCCACAAGGCACAGAGGACAGGTTAGTAGAGACAGTAGGGGGCCCAGAGGTGCCGGTCCAATTCATGGACTAAAATAGGGACACTGGAGAATTTGTCCTGGATGGTTTGGGTTCATGGGCTCATGGACAAGTGAATTTTTCCCACTCTAAGGCAAATTGGAGAGGCTTCAGATGGGTTTTTTGCCTTCCTCTGGATCAACTGGCAGATAGGTAGTTAATAAAAAAAAAGCTTGAACTCGATGGACATGTGTCTTTTTTCAACCTTACTTAATATGTTACTATGTTACCATGTTACTATGTATATAAAGATTTATTTTTCTTAATTGGGACCTCATTGTGCTAAGAGAACACCCATTGAGCTAATAACTTTGGGCACCTGGGTGGGTGTCACATTTACTTAGGAGTATTTGGCCCCATGATTTCCAGTGGTGGTACTGAGTGTCTCACCTGGTACTGCTCTAGTGCCAGAATACGTTCCTTCTCCAGTTGCTCCAGTTGCTGCATTGCCTCCTGCAGGGCCTTCTCCTTCACCTCATGGATCTGCTCCAGCTCCTTCTTCTCTGCCTCCGTCATTTTAATGGCAACTTCCTGCTCCTTATGGAGCTTCTCCAGCACTGCTCTCTTAGCCGCCTCTTCTTCCAGAAGCCTGAACACCAAACTCATGTGAGTAATGCTCACTGTATCTATCTATCCATTATCTATCTATCTATTATCTATCTATCTATCTATCTATCTATCTATCTATCTATCTATCTATCATCTATCTATCTATCTATCTATCTATCTATCTATCTATCTATCTATCTATCTATCTATCTATTTATCTATCTGTCTATCATCTATCTATCTATCTATCTATCTATGTATCTATCTATCTATCTATCTATCTATCTATTTATCTATCTGTCTATCATCTATCTATCTATTTATCTATCTGTCTATCATCTATCTATCTATCTATCTATCTATCTATCTATCTATCTATCTATCATCTATCTATCTATCTATCTATCATCTATCTATTATCTATCTATCTATCTATCTATCTATCTATCTATCTATCTATCTATCTATCTATCTATCTATCTATCTATCTATCTATCTATCTATCTATTTATCTATCTGTCTATCATCTATCTATCTATCTATCTATCTATCTATCTATCATCTATCTATCTATCTATCTATCTATCTATCTATCATATATCTATCTATCTATCTATCTATCTATCATATATCTATCTATCTATCAATCTATTATCTGTCATATCTATATATAACAGATATCTACTGTATCTGTCAACAGATAGATATCTGTTATTGAACTGTCATCCAGCTATCTGTCATCTATCTGTTATCTATCTATTTGTCATCCATCTATTTATCTGTCAGTGTAGAGGCAAGAAGGAATATAGGAAGACATTTATTTTATAAACTGTAAAGGCCGAAATTACTGACTTTGAACCAACCCCTGAGCCTGCCCCGCCCCTAGGGCTATAGAAGTATTTTTTAGCATTACTGATATAGTTTAGTGGAAAGATGTCAAAATTCAGTATTTGAGATGAGGACTTTTCCCCAGTCAGTAAATAATAAGTATTTCTGAGCATCTGGGTGAGAGGAGGCACTTGGGAACAAATCCCCTGTATAATTTGTATACATTGAAATCCTCATTCCATGAAGTCCTATAATTCCACACAAGGTGGCGCCATTGCCCCACAATATAAAAAGCACCACCGGGACCTGTAATTGGGCAGCGAGTCTTCATCAATATTGTGCAAAACTTCAACACAAAATACAGTGTAACTGATGGAGGGTAATTGTTGCTCATCACTATGTAAAGCCGACATTTAATCATGACCAGAATAGAGGGGCAGCCATAATTTTGTCAAATAAACGTGAAGTCAAAAACATTAGTCGTGATGAGAAGGAAAAAGTGGGTTACGCTCTGATTTTAAATGACTATTCTGTGTATGTAGCAGGGACGTTGTACATTGTACATTGGTAATAATAAGTGATTCACTGTGGGGGATGAGGATTGATAAGTGTGTCTCAAAGTACATAAGTGTGCATGATTGTGTATGAATGTGTCCACATGTGTCTGAGTGTGCATGAGTGTGTATTATTGTGTGCATCTGAGTGTGCATTATTGTGTGCATGTGAGTGTGCATGAGTGTGTATTATTGTGTGCATCTGAGTGTGCATTATTGTGTGCATGTGAGTGTGCATGAGTGTGTATTATTGTGTGCATCTGAGTGTGCATCTGAGTGTGCATTATTGTGTGCATGTGAGTGTGCATCTGAGTGTGCATGAGTGTGTATTATTGTGTGCATGTGAGTGTGCATGAGTGTGCATCTGAGTGTGCATGAGTGTGTATTATTGTGTGCATCTGAGCGTGCATCTGAGTGTGCATTATTGTGTGCATCTGAGTGTGCATGAGTGTGTATTATTGTGTGCATCTGAGTGTGCATTATTGTGTGCATGTGAGTGTGCATGAGTGTGCATCTGAGTGTGCATGAGTGTGTATTATTGTGTGCATCTGAGTGTGCATGAGTGTGCTTGTGTTTGCACAATAATGTATGAGCGTGCATTGTGTCTGAGTGTGCACATGTGTGTATCATTGTTTCTGAGTGTGTATGAGTATGTATGTGAGTGTGCATGAGTGTGTACTACAGTGCATGATTGTGTATGAATGTGCACACGTGTGTTTGAGTGAGCATGAGTGTGTCTGTGTGTCTGTGTATGCATTATTGTGTGTTGGAGTGTGCTTGTGTGTGCACAATTATGTATGAGCGTGCATGATTGTGTCTGAGTGTGCACATGTGTTTACAAGCATGTACAGTTGTGTCCAGTGTACTTGATTGTGTATGAGAGTGAATTTAAGTGTGCAAGAGAATGTCTCCATGTATTTGAGAGTGTACAAGCATGCATGAGTGTGTATATTACACATTAGGCCTTAATCTAGGGTACAACGTGTGTTGCTGCTATTTTCGATGCTTGTTCTTCCTTAGGGAAATTCTGTGAACTACACAAGGTCCATAAATCTGGTGCTGTTCCTGGGTCCTGTCATTTGGAAGCAGCAGCCAAAACCTGCTCCATTTGATGCCTTAGGGGACACATTAGGGTAAGTAGCTATAAGCTATGGTTGTGATTGCACCAATGAGAAGGAAGGAGCAGAGACAAGCAGCCAATAGATGAAGTCCATACTGTGCCTGATGAAGCCTGGCGTTCTCCTCCTCCTGACGCGCTTGTTTCTCATCATCCAGCGCCTCCTGAAGCTTCTCGTACATTTCCTCCAACTCCCGCACCCGAATTAGATTCTGTTGTAGTTCATTTGATTTCTGTGCTACCTGCGCTTCCATTTGCCGTCGGATCTGTTCAGATTACAAAAAGACCCCTTTTGCTTTATCCGCCATTGCCCAGGCCAGTCCCTGACCCAACAGATAAATACCCAACTGAGATACAACATGGCGGCAACCTCTAGTGAAACCAATTAGCACCCCTGGGTGTCTATAGTATATACAGTATATATATATATATGGGGTACAAGGGATTTATTTACCAAAAGTTCTCTTTCCATTTCTGTTTGGAAGCGGTCCTGTAACTGCACTTGCGTCTCCTGACGTTTCCTCTCTTCCTCCATTGCTTGAGCCGCTGCCTCCCTCAGTTCCTGGGATAATAAAAATTAAAGTGTTGAATTTCTTTCTCAATAAAATCGGTATTTATTTATTTTTTTAAATGAAGCGTGACTCGTTTACAAACCCAAGAGCCGTGTGTGCAACCGATTTGGGCAAATACACTGGCGTTTTGATGCTAGATGTCCATCACTGCCAGCTTGAAGACGGTGGTAGCTCCAGGGTTCCAAGGCTGGTCAGCACCACAGGTGCTGTCCAACATCTTCCATGATGTAGGCCCATAATCTAAGGAGATCCAAATTTTTTGAAGGCCAAATTCTATCAAAATGGTCATAAAGCCTTTAGGGACCCAATGCCATAAAACTGTTCTGGAGGGTTGCGCCTGCCTGTGGGCCTCCAACTGGACCTCATGTGGTCTGGCCAAACAGTGTCAATTTGCAATTCTCAGGAACTTTCCAAGTTTAAATCTAGTAAATCCCTCTGCCTGTGGCTCACATCATTGTTTAAGGGCAATTGTCAAAGACTTTTCTCATAGACAAAGGACCCCACCCTCCATTTCTTTGGTCTCACCTTTCTCATGACTTCTAACTCCTGCTGCTTGGTCTCGTTGGCCAGCTGTAGCTCCTTCATCTTCTTCTCCATCTCCTCTTGCTCCGCCAGCAATTTCTTCCGCAAAGCCCTTCGTTTCTGACGGGCCTCCTTGTGTGGCGGAGGGAGTTGGAACTTGTGCAGATTTACCACCGTCTGTATGGCTGCGGGGAGATCAGACAGGTTAGTAGATAGGTCCAACAAGTAGACAGACTGGGTCTTTTCGAACCACTCTTCAACATTTCCATGACTTTCTAATCCTCCAAATAAGCATTAGCGGGACACCCTAGAAGTTCTAGATGTTCCTTCTAAACTTCAACAGCCTTCCAGGTATGTCATTAGGCTAAAGGTCAACAAGTGGATAGATCTTTACATATTATGGTTCTCCAGCTGGCCTCCCAATAGTTGATGGTGTCTACAGACCCACAAGGAGAGGGATGTATGCAATCTTAAAACTTTTGTAGCCCTTCAGCTTGATATGTGACCAAGCTTCCAAAGATATGGGTGGTCATCATTTAGGCACGACACATAGACGCCAATTTATCGGTCAGATATAAGTAGGCTTTGAACCACCAGAACGGCTTTGGATTAAAGTTGTAGGTCAACTTCTGTAGAAGCAGACCTAGTCATGTTGCAGGGCCTGTAATGCCTGAAAACCTGGATACCCCCGTAAGGGTATAAAATAAGGCCTGTAGCCTGAAACCTAAGAACTACCCCACCATAGAATACTATGAATAGTAACTTTGAGACATCATGAACTTCATTGGACCCAATATCTGGTTTCCAACTCACCTTGGATCCATTCTTGCTTTTTCTTTTTATCTGATGCACTGATCTCGTAACTTCTCTCCAGGCATTTCACAACAAAGAGACACTTTCTCCCATCTTTGTCTGGCAATGACTAGGGTTAAATATAAGAGAACTTAATTTACTTATTGACCCACAGGTTTAGAACCCCTGATACAGAAAGATAGGAAAGAAGGGAGGGTCTCTCAAGTGATCCTGCTCTAACTCTCCACATGTTGGCCCTGCTCTTTAGCTTTGTTGCTATTTGGAATACGTTGGTAAGGTCAGAAGAGTTGGACGACATGTAACCAGACATCATTTGACAATGTCCTCCATGGCTCGTGCATTGTATTGTCCAAAAATGAGAGGGATGGAAACCCAAGTATTATATGATAGAGATGCTCTCGGCCTCCCCTGACTGTGATTAAAGTGATCATCAGTTCCTCTAAATAATGAATGAGATGATGAAAAGGGATAATGGGAAGTTAACTTGACACAAGAGGCCTGGCAGGTTAGAGTAGCTGGAGTCAAAGACATAAATAGATTTATTTAAAGAGATTCTACATTATTAATCAAAGCCAAGCTGGGGAGAAGGCAGAGAACTTAGATACCCCAAACCTTTGGGAAATAGATCTGTTTTTATAGTCATACACTGAGTACCATTGGGCACTTTACACTCCTTAACTCTCCCCAAGACATTTTCTATTGCCCCTATTAGCCTTAATAATTGGCAACATGAAGATGTTAGTGCAAGGTGAAACAGTGGAACAAGCTGCGGACAGTAGGGAATGAGGAGAAGAGCAAAACTGTATTTTTACACACCCTCATAGTAGGCAATGTAGAAAAGATGGATCCAGTAGGAGGAGATTGAGACAGTAGTGCAAGATTGAGACAGTAAGACAAGATGGAGACAGTAGGACAAGATGGAGACAGTAGGACAAGATGGAGACAGTAGGACAAGATGGATACAGTAAGACAAGATGGAGACAGTAGGACAAGATGGAGACAGTAGGGCAAGATGGAGACAGTAGAGCAAGATGGAGACAGTAGGACAAGATGGAGACAGTAGGGCAAGATGGAGACAGCAGGACAAGATGGACACAGTATTAGAAGATGGAGAGAGTAGGGCAAGATGGAGACAGTAGGTCAAGATGAAGACAGTAGAACAAGATGGAGACAGTAGAGCAAGATGGAGACAGTAGAGCAAGATGGAGACAGTAGGGCAAGATTGAGACAGTAGGAAAAGATGGAGATAGTAGGAGAAGATGGAGACAGTATTAGAAGATTGAGAAAGTAGGGCAAAATGAAGACAGTAAGACAAGATTAAGACAGTAGGACAAGATGGCACCAGTAAAAACCGATGATAGCAATAGCGCAAATCAACAGTAGGTGGGGAAATATATAAAGAATATGCCATTGATAAGCCACCAGCCTTACAGCCCGTCAGCCAATCAGGTGCCTTTATTACAAGTCTTGCTCCTCTGTGATCAGCGTGTTACCTCCACGCAGCAATTTTGGTCCAGAATAATTTCTCCTTTTTTATCCTTCAGATCCTCGCTGCAGTAATACGTTACTATGTTTGGCTTCAGCACGAACCAGCGCTCGTTCCAGTTCTTCCTTTTGTGGCCTTTTTTTAACAAATATCCCTGAAAAGAAAAAAAAACAAGCTGGAAATAAAATCATGGAAGATGCCCTTCCATTTGCCTTCAGCTGTGGCGACAAACCCATGGAAGATGCCTTTCCATTTTTTCTCTTCTCTTCCTCCCAACTTCCCCAGACAATGAGCATTGATACGAGTCCAGTAACCGTTGCACAATCCCGGTAGGTGGAAAGTACTCAGTTTTCATGAGTTATCTGCACTTCAAGGACCACTTAACCCTCAGCTTAAAATTGAACTTATCTGTGAACGATATCCAGAGTTTCTATGAAGCCTTAAAAATCCCCCATTCAAAGGGAAGACTACTCCCGCCCAAGCTATGCAAGAGAAACCACACATGGTTCATGGCTTCATGAAGAAGCTCCTTCTGCATTTTTACTTTGGCTTAGGTTCTCCTCTAAGAGTCGGCTAATGAGGCCCCATCCCGCTGCAGAATGTTTGCTTAGTTTGGGGCTTTATTTGATTTCAATAACATGTAAACACATTGCACAAAGCCTTGTAGTGCCCCGTGCAACACACACATTCCCCATTGTGAGCTCCGCTGAGGACTCGATCTGGGGATTCCAAAGCTTAACATTGTTTATTTACATAGAAATGATGATGATGATGATTATGGGCAGTGCCATTTATTCATAGAGACTCTAGGGTTGCCACTTTTTCTGGAAAAAAATACCGGCCTTCCTATATATTTATCTTTATTCCCTATTAATAACATTGGGATCATTGACCTTCCTATATATTTATCTTTATTCCCTATTAATAACATTGGGATCACCGACCTTCCTATATATTTATCTTTATTCCCTATTAATAACATTGGGATCACTGACCTTCCTATATATTTATCTTTATTCCCTATTAATAACATTGGGATCACTGACCTTCCTATATATTTATCTTTATTCCCTATTAATAACATTGGGATCACTGACCTTCCTATATATTTATCTTTATTCCCTATTAATAACATTGGGATCACTGACCTTCCTATATATTTATCTTTATTCCCTATTAATCACATTAAGATCAACCACAATTTTTACTGGCCAGGTGGCAACCTTTAGAGACACTTGTGGGCTGGTTCCTGGGATGGCTCTGGTACTGGCTCAGTACAGGCCAAGTGGTGGTGTGTTGGGCCAAAATCCAAATGATAGGCTGTTCTTCTACAATAGACACCTTCCGGTCAATTGGAAGGTCCAAGGTAGGTGCAGTTGATGTTGGGGAGGGACCAGATTGCGTAGAGAGGCTGCAGTACCTCCTTTCCACCATCTATAGAAGCTGGACAGTTCCCATAAGTCTATAATAGAACAGCGCCATCTTTTATTGTGCTGTGGGTAAGCCAATGAGGTTTTACATGGGATTCCAGGCCAATCATATTCATCAGCTTGAACAAAACCTGTTGCCCCTACATGGCTCCTTCATGGGGGTCCATGTATTTCTAATAACTAAGGTTCAGTGACTCCAACTATAAGGAGGTAAAAGTCCAAGCCACAAGCATCAAACAGGACCAATGGAAATGATGTGCTTACCTGCTTCAGAATGTCCAAAATGAGCTCGTTAAAGACTTCGTTGATGGCCATGGATACGGTGGTGTGGTCCATGCCTTTGCTGAACTGGCCCCTGCCAATGAGTTCAATCAGTTCCCAGACCGAGAGGCCGTTTTGCTTCTTATCCAGCGCCACCTTGTAGTCCTCGAACAGGGCCTGCTGCCAACCTCCTCCCATGGCCTCCGTCAGCTTCTTCAGCAAATACTCAATCTGCAACATCAACGGGCGCCATTTAGTCTTTGTTCCACCTGAAGGAAATCATTTAAAGGGGAACTCTGCCTTTGCATAAAGACATGGCGCATGCCCTGACCATCAGATTTAGAGCCTTGGGCAGAAATGACCATTGATAATGGCTGCCCACCCTGCTGCCCTCCAGCTGTGACACTGCCCCCTGCTGTTTAAAGGCTGCCAGACCCATATTCACTCCCTTTCTTTACAATAACATGAACTTTATACAAACTGCTGTCTGTCAGCTGCTGAAACCATAAGAAACGGAAGTGTCTGGAAACGGCAGTTCATTGTAGAGAGAAATCAGATGAAGTGGCAGATAAGGATCTCCCGCCCTCGTCCTTTTTCTGCACCAGTAGCAGCTTTTTAGACACTGTCAGTTACGACTACTGGCACAGTAAATGCTGCCTTATAGTGATCATAGTCTTTGCTTTGTATTTACTAGAAAAGAAAACTGTTGTCCTTCTTTCTAACTATAATGGAGAATAAAGAACAGACACCAATATATTTATTCTATTAAACCTCAGACTCCAACTCCCCAAACATCGTTTATTTATTTTCTCCCATCCGCAGCACAGGGATTTCCCCAGGTTATTTCACCTGCTGTCAGACAGGATTCCTCTAATAACCACCACTAGGTCAGAGGGGTTTTTCATTCACTTACAGTATAGGGAGCCTGGAGGAGTGGGGGGGGGAGATAATAAACATCATGGGGGTGTAAGAGACCCACCAAATTGCTCCTGTTATAAAAGAAATGGAGATTTCAAAGAACGATCTAAAGGGGAAGTGAGATGCCAACTCAGCTCAGCTCTGTTTGTGGTCGTCAATGTGATTCCACCTCAGTTAAGATTTTTCTAATTCCATTACTAGTAACACACCAACTTCCCCTGCCTCTCACCTCTCTGCCTCCTGCCCCTAAACTCTCTTTCTTCTGCCCCTTAATTCTCTGCCACCTTCCCCTGAATTCTCTGTCTCCTTCTCCTAAACTCTCTATCTTCTGCCCTTAATTCTCTTCCCCTGAACTCTCTGCCACCTTCTCCTAAACTCTCTGCCAACTTCTCCTAAACTCTCTATCTTCTGCCCTTAATTCTCTGCCCCTGAACTCTCTGCCACCTTCTCCTAAACTCTCTGCCAACTTCTTCTAAACTCTCTATCTTCTGCCCTTAATTCTCTGCCCCTTAACTCTCTGCCACCTTCTCCTAAACTCCCTGTCTCCTTCTCCTAAACTCTCTGCCACCTTCTCCTAAACTCTCTGTCTTCTGTCCCTCAATTATCTGCCCCTCAACTCTCTGCCAACTTCTCCTAAACTCTCTATCTTCTGCCCTTAGTTCTCTGCCCCTTAACTCTCTGCCACCTTCCCCTGAATTCTCTGTCTCCTTCTCCTAAACTCTCTGCCACCTTCTTCTAAACTCACTGCCACTTTCTCCTAAACTCCGTTACCTTCCCCTTCATTTTCTGCCTCCTGTCCCTTAAATCTCTGTCACCATCCACTTAACTATCTGCCACCTTCTCCTTAACTCTCTGCCAACTTCTCCTAAACTCTCTGCCAACTTCTCCTAAACTCTCTATCTTCTGCCCTTAATTCTCTGCCCCTTAACTCTCTGCCACCTTCTCCTAAACTCTCTATCTTCTGCCCTTAATTCTCTGCCCCTGAACTCTCTGCCACCTTCTCCTAAACTCTCTGCCAACTTCTCCTAAACTCTCTGTCTTCTGCCCTTAATTCTCTGCCCCTTAACTCTCTGCCACCTTCTCCTAAACTCTCTATCTTCTGCCCTTAATTCTCTGCCCCTGAACTCTCTGCCAACTTCTCCTAAACTCCCTGTCTCCTTCTCCTAAACTCTCTGCCACCTTCTCCTAAACTCTCTGTCTTCTGTCCCTCAATTATCTGCCCCTCAACTCTCTGCCAACTTCTCCTAAACTCTCTATCTTCTGCCCTTAGTTCTCTGCCCCTTAACTCTCTGCCACCTTCCCCTGAATTCTCTGTCTCCTTCTCCTAAACTCTCTGCCACCTTCTTCTAAACTCACTGCCACTTTCTCCTAAACTCCGTTACCTTCCCCTTCATTCTCTGCCTCCTGTCCCTTAAATCTCTGCCTCCTGTCCCTTAAATCTCTGTCACCATCCACTTAACTATCTGCCACCTTCTCCTTAACTCTCTGCCTCCTGCTCCTGAACTCTCTGCAAGGCAACACCACTTATCCCAGTACTCAGCCCAGGCTTGGCCATTACAGCAGCTTCTTGGCCTGGTTATGGGGTGAGAATATGAGGCTGTCGAAAGTCTTAATGTTGGGCTTGTTGGGCTCCTGAGAGTTACAGTGTAGCCGTCCCTCTTGTGCCCCCTGCAGGGCAACACTATTTATAGTGAGTAATGTATTAAAAGGTGCAATGTTACTACTGGTCTAGTAAACCATAACAACCAATCAGCAGATAGCGGTTACTGATTGGTTACTATGGGTTAGTAGCTCTGGACAAACTCTGTGCTTTTTATTTCATTATCCCGTGATAGACAGAGAGTCAGCCCCTCGCTGTTCCACTGGACATTTCAGCTCACAATTATCGGGGGCAGCCACATGGCAACGCTGCAGAGCACTTGTAGAGACTTGCAGAGCTTAAACCCCATGAGTCTCTGACTGGCAACATGTACTGATGTCACAATGGAATCACTTTGCTCTGCCGACAAAGAAGAAAACACAGGCCGTGTGTGTTTCAGGCTCACAATGACCAGGTGAAGTGCAGCGATGTGAAACAGTATGGCAGCTCCTGTCTGTACTTTACCTCCTCGGGCACAATGACCAGCGGGTATTTCTCTTCTGACAAGTAGTTGAATATGGTCCATACTTTGAATGCGCTGTCATCACTGATACACAGAGGAGAGTTGGGCAGGTGTTTCCTTGCGCACAGGGTCCAGCACATCCTATTAAATTCCACTTTGTTGAAACCTTCTTGAACCTTCATAATGGGGAAATGAATGAAAATCTGAGTTATTGGCATGTTTAGTGGGGCATGCTGGGAGATCTGCAGCAGCCCCCCCCCCCCTCATTGTTATCAGCCCATTAGCTCTGCAAGAAAAGGGCACAAATAATCACTCACCCCAAATCTCCCCCTAACTGACCTTCAGACTGGGCCCCCTTAGCTCATAACAAGGTTACAGATATATAGAAACATTGGGGTAACAGTCACTCTGCTATAGTTCCAGGGGTACCCAGGGTACAAATAAACACTCACCCCAAATCTCCCCCTAACTGACCTTCAGACTGGGTCCCCTTAGCTCATAACAAGGTTACAGATATATAGAAACATTGGGGTGTCATCCTGCTATAGTTCCAGGGGTACCCAGGGTACAAATAAACACTCAAACACCCCAAATCTCCCCCTAACTGACCTTCAGGCTGGGCCCCCTTAGCTCATAACAAGGTTACAGATATATAGAAACATTGGGGTGCCACCCTGCTATAGTTCCAGGGGTACCCAGGGTACAAATAAACACTCACCCCAAATCTCCCCCTAACTGACCTTCAGACTGGGCCCCCTTAGCTCATAACAAGGTTACAGATATATAGAAACATTGGGGTGTCACCCTGCTATAGTTCCAGGGGTACCCAGGGTACAAATAATCACTCACCCCAAATCTCCCCCTAACTGACCTTCAGACTGGGCCCCCTTAGCTCATAACAAGGTTACAGATATATAGAAACATTGGGGTGTCACCCTGCTATAGTTCCAGGGGTACCCAGGACACTACTATAAATATAACATTTATATTTGCTACGTGTATTTCTATTTGGGTGCAACACACTGAGCTCATTATTAGTCAGAACTGAGATATTTCCCATTAGCCACAAAGGGCACAAATGAGTGGGTAACGATGATCTCGTTAGTAAATAATAGTGACAGTGACTATAGGAAGTCAGGGGTGTCCTGTATTGTAACTGAAGGGGGTTCAGGATTTGCCATTACAGCAGCAGAGGGGGGTAAACGTCTGCCCTGACTATAACTGTACAGCTGAGTGTCACCCCCTGAAAAGAAGAAGAGAGGGCAGGGGTATAAATGAAGGGAATAACTGGAAACACACAGAATGCAAAGAACATTTTTTCATCTTTTCCTGCAAATTTGTAAATCTGGGAGAAGCGCCAATGGGCACGGAGGGAGGGAGGCTAAACAACAGGCTCTTTGTAAAAGGAAAAGGAACTTCCCCTCTTCCTAAATTAATCATTTATTTGCAACTGCAACACAGGGGGAACCTTCTTAGCAACGTTGGCTGAGATGTTCCTCAAAAAGCCCCAGCGGAGCTGCTCCACGTTCCCCTTGTCATGCTAATTTGGTTCATGCGGCCGGGCAGCTGAGTTGGACTGTGACTAGCAAGTCAATGAAGTCTAGCGGACCACTGAGATGTTCTCACAGTCAGTATTGGCGAGGGAATAACACAACACAGCCTGCAACATCTTAGAGCCTCAGCTCCTGCAGAACCTCTTCTGCTCTTAAGTCCTTAGGTCTTTGCACAGATCTGATGCTCTTCAGTAGTCAGCTTCTGTAGAACCTCTTACTTCTAAAACCTTTAGCCTCTATTATGACCAACTGCACAGAGCCCTGATCTCTACCTTACGGAAACCCCAGAGGGATCAACTGGAACCCCAAATGTGAGCCAGGCCTGATTCCCAACATCAGTGTCCAACCTCACTAATGCTCTTGTGGCTGAATGGAAGCAACTCCCAGCAACAACTCCCTGCAGCAATTTTCTAACATCTAGTGGGAACCTTCCCAAAAGAGATGGGGCAGTTATAGCACCAAAGGGAGGGGCAACCCAACTAAACCCCTGTGGGATGAATTGGAACCCCGACTGTGAGCCTGATCCCCAACATCAGTGTCCAACCTCACTAATGCTCTTGTGTCTGAATGGAAGCAACTCCCAACATCAACTCCCAGCAACAATATTCCAACATCTAATGGGACCTCCCAGAAGAGATGGGGCAGTTATAGCATCAAAGTGGGGCAATCCAACTGAACCCCTATGGGATGAATTGGAACCCCGACTGTGAGCGTGATCCCCAATATCAGTGCCCAACCTCACTAATGCTCTTGTGGCTGAATGGAAGCAACTCCCAGCAACAACTCCCAGCAACAATGTTCCAACATCTAGTAGGAACCTCCCCAGAAGAGTAGGGGCTGATGAGATGTTGGCCAGACAGGTGCCCCCATATTTTTGCCACTTAGTATCTTTTGATCACCAGTTTAGGCCATAACCACAGTGATTCATGGCTTGTTATTTAAAGCTTCCAAGCTCAGACGTTCCTGGGCTGTGGCCGTAAGTTCCAGACACATGTGGTGAAGACAGGAAGGTTCCTGGGGATATTTTTGGAGCAATGAATGTACGACAAAAATAATCTGGAAATCCTACGTGAAGCAGAATGAATGGGAAGACTGAGTTTTAAAGCCAAAGGGCCACCTTGCAAACTCCAGTCCCAAAACGAAATGAACTGCACTGGGGGAAGTTATTCTCTGGGACACACCTCCCTTCCTAGTGATGAGGACAATAATGCCTATGGCTTTTATCTGTACTGCTACTTGCCCCAGAGAATAGGAATCACCCACCAATAGTATCAGCGGTGACATTTTATTATGCGAAGAAACCCGCATTCTCCACCAAGTTTGGACCCTTGTAGGGTCCACCAAGAACCTGACAAGCAGAGCCCCGTCTCACAACAATTAGTACAGTGACAAGACAACTACGATTGTTATAACAGAAAGGGCTAATGGCAACTGACCACAACCAGGCCCAGCGGCTAGTGAAGTGCTTGAGGAGGCCAGTCCAACACTCTTCTTTATTCAGCCCTGCAGAGCTCGGATTCTGGGTTCAGTTTTGACCAGGCCACTATCTGAGCCAATTGTGTAGGGGTCACTTACCATATGGAAAGAAAAGTGCAAGAAACACACAATTTGGCATTTTTCCACTTTGAATTTCTGCAGGTCTCCAGTAGGGTCACACTTGGGTGCCTCATACACAGTTGGGGCCCTGTACATAAAGCCTGTACCTTCGCCAGTCCAAAGACAACGCATAAAGCAATGGGTGTCCCTGAGGCTGGGGTATTAGATTGCAAGCTCTTCTACAGCAGGGACGGAGGTGAATGATAGGCCTCAATTGTACAGTATGGGAATGTATAGGAAAGCACACATTATATTACACAACCACAGATCAGAGGGGTGACGTTTGCCCCCCTCAATCCGCACATAAGGAAGGCCGGATCACTTTCCCAACAATGAGCTGCTTTTTATAAGCACAGTAATAGGAGTATCCCAATACGGAGCCAAGTTTATCTCCCCTAGAGAGTAGCTATTGTGCATTTCCCTGACGACGTCACAATCCCATTGTTCTGCCATCGGCTAATAATTTCCACCCTGATGTGCAGAGAAGGGGGCGAGAAGGGTTAAAGGGAGGTTTCGCTAAGTGCAACTAAGGATCGGCTCCAGCTTCCAAACAAAGGAGGAGAGGAGATTCTATCTCGCCCAGTCGGGCCGTCGCTATAAACCCATTGCCCCTGCCTGCCCCATTGTGACGTCACCTTGTGCAGTGAGAGCCATTATATGGTATAGGCTTAGTGCAGCCACAAAGGGGAACTGCTGAAATGAGTTTAACCTTTTCTAACCTAAGTTAACATTTTGCATTATAGAATGGCTATTTCTAAGCAACTTTTCAATTGGTCTTCTTTATTTATTTTATTTTATAGTTTTTTGAATTATTTGCTTTCTTTTTTTAAATCTTTCCAGCTTTCAAATAGGGGGTCACTGACCTCATCTAAAAAAAAAACAAATACTCTGTAAGGCTATAAATGTATTGTTATTGCTACTTTTTATTCCTCCTCTTTCTATTCAGGTCTCTCCTATTCATATTCCAGTCTCTTATTTAAATCACTGCATGGTTGCTAGGAGAATTTAGACCCTAGCAACCAGATGGCTGAAATTACAAACTGGAGAGCTGTTGAATAAAAAGCTAAATAACTCAAAAACCACAAATAATAAAAAAATAAAACCAATTTCAAAGTGTCTCAGAATATCCCTCTCTACATCATACTAACAGTTTATTTAAAGGTGTACAACCCCTTTAAGCAGTGGCATCATGTTAATATATATTGGTACCATTAACCTTTACTTTGTGTATCCCCTTGAAACAAGCAGAAGCCCCTTTCACCCCCACCCTGCCCCCGGCATCTCCCCCACCATCTTTGGGAAGCTGTGCTGGGATGATATTTACTCACCTTGTCCAGGATGAATTTGTTGAGATAAGGCATGTAGCCCTGATTGGACACCGGACCCAAGTCATTGTCTCCAAAATGTTCCTCCAAGGCCACCGGATCATGTGGGACATTAAGTAACGTGCAGAGATTGTGGGACAGAACCTGGGAACAATAAATAAGTTGGTTTTATCAGTAAATACAAATAATTGCTGAATTGTGCTTAGTACAGGGAATACCTATGCTGCCATAGTTTTATGGGATCTCTCTGTACAGACTATAAGTAAACTTAGGGGCTGTTCCTGCTGAATTGTGCTTAGTACAGGGGAATACCTATGCTGCCATAGTTTTATGGGATCTCTCTGTACAGACTATGAGCAAACTTAGGGGCTGTTCCTGCTGAATTGTGCTTAGTACAGGGAATACCTATGCTGCCATAGTTTTATGGGATCTCTCTGTACAGACTATGAGCAAACTTAGGGGACTGTTCCTGCTGAACAGAATAGAGTTGGTTACAGTGACTTTACACCCAGTGATTGTCACACTTACAGATGGGCAGGTAAAGGATTAGGGAAATAATAACAATATCAGGCTAAATCTGCCCTGCGCTTTAAGTCAAGCTTTTACCTTTTAACCATTTAGCAGTAAATAACCAGAAACTGTTTGAAAAGGGGAAGTACGACATTTGTATCATTTAAAAATAAATGACAACATGTAGATCTCATGTTACTGTCGGAAATGTGAATAAATCGGTCCCCCCCCTGGGGGAAGGAAATTCCCAGTAACACCCGGGTGAACACTGTCAATAGCCGACCAGTAACAATTATGTTATTCATCTTTAATATTAAAGGGGTTTTTCACCTTTAAATGAACTGCTAGTATGATGCAGAGAGGGATATTCTGAGAAAATTTTCAGTTGGTTTTCATTTTTTATTATTTGTGGTTTTTGACTTATTTAGCTTTTTATTCAGCAGCTCTACAGTTTGTAATTTCAGCCATCTGGTTGCTAGGGTCCAAATTCCCATAGCAACCATGCATTGATTTGAATAAGAGACTGGAATATGAATAGGAGAGGCCTGAATAGAAAGAGGAGTAATGAATAGTAGCAATAACGATACATTTGTAGCCTTACAGAGCATTTGTTTTTAAGATGGGGTCAGTGACCCCCATTTATAAGCTGGAAAGAGTCAGAAGATGACAGCAAATAATTCAGAAACTATAAAAAAATAAGTAACGAAGACCAACTGGAAAGTTGCTTAGAAATGGCCATTCTGTAACATACTAAGGGTTAGTTCACACGAGGAGATTCGGGAGATGTTGTCGCCTGGCGACTAGAGATGGCGCGAACTGTTCGCCGGCGAACTTGTTCGCGCGAACATCGGGTGTTCGCGCTCGCCGGAAGTTCGCGAACGTCGCGCGACGTTCGCCATTTTGGGTTCGCCATTGTTGGCGCTTTTTTTTGCCCTCTCACCCCAGACCAGCAGGTACATGGCAGCCAATCAGGAAGCTCTCCCCTGGACCACTCCCCTTCCCTATAAAAACCGAAGCCCTGCAGCGTTTTTTTCACTCTGCCTGTGTGTGCTGAAGAGATAGTGTAGGGAGAGAGCTGCTGCCTGTTAGTGATTTCAGGGACAGTTGAAAGTTTGCTGGCTAGTAATCGTTTTGATACTGCTCTGTTATTGGAGGGACAGAAGTCTGCAGGGGTTTGAGGGACATTTAAGCTTAGGTAGCTTTGCTGGCTAGTAATCTACCTTCTACTGCAGTGCTCTGTATGTAGCTGCAGTGGGCAGCTGTCCTGCTTCTGATCTCATCTGCTGACTGCTGCAATAACAGTAGTCCTTGTAAGGACTGCTTTTATTTATTTTTTTGTTGTTTTACTACTACTACTACTACTACTACTACTACTACTACTACTATAAGAGCCCAGTGCTATTAGTCTAGCAGTGTTGGGGAGTGGGACTGGTGTGCTAATCTGCTGCTCCTAGTAGTACACTATCTCTTCCAAGCACACACAGGCAGATTTTTCAGATACATTTTTGCCCTTGATCCCCCTCTGGCATGCCACTGTCCAGGTCGTTGCACCCTTTAAACAACTTTAAAATCATTTTTCTGGCCAGAAATGTCTTTTTTAGATGTTAAAGTTCGCCTTCCCATTGAAGTCTATGGGGTTCGCGAACCGTTCGCGAACCGCTCGCATTTTTGCGCAAGTTCGCGAATATGTTCGCGAACTTTTTTTCCGACGTTCGCTACATCCCTACTGGCGACTAATCGCCTCACGAGGCAACTTCGGGCCACTGTGAAAAACGCATCACCGCGTGTGCTTTAGCGCAGGCAACTTTTGATTATAGCCTATGGGAAAACACGCTGAGGCAGTTCGGGGAGATTGTCGCTCAGAAGACGAAGTGATTAGTCGCCAGGTGACAAAATCCGCCCGAATCTCCTAGTGTGAACTAACCCTAAAAGTTATCTTAAAGGTGAAC
Source organism: Xenopus petersii (assembly GCA_038501925.1). Classification (NCBI taxonomy): domain Eukaryota; kingdom Metazoa; phylum Chordata; class Amphibia; order Anura; family Pipidae; genus Xenopus; species Xenopus petersii. The sequence continues at coordinate 4,688,976 of CM076678.1, read as the reverse complement.
TACCCCTTTAAAATAAGATCACTATTGAAAGCAGTGTCTGCTTATCCTTTCTGCACTTCTGGCTCTGACTCCTGAAGCAATGTAGCAGAAGCTAACAGACTTGGAGGAGTGCTGTAGCGGAAAGTACCCCAGGCAAGCATGTTTCATTTAGGCAGTTTTTTTTAAAAAATTGCAAGTGTTTCAGGCATTGCTTGTCCTTTAACTAGCCAAATAATACACAGTCATATCAGATGGTGATGCATAACTCTGGTTTCAAGATCAGTTCAATACTTTTACTGTGCAGTTGGTCGTATTTAAGAACCAGCAGCATTTCCAGGGCGGGAGAGTCAAAGTCGGGAGCAGATTTGGGGTATTGGGAGGCGGTTGGTGGATTTGCCAGCCTTCCACGTATATTCATTTAACTGAGCACTAAACCCAGTGAATGGAACAGCCAAGTTTTGCATTGGTTTCAGGAGATCACTTGACTCCCCAGTGATGCAGAAAGCTCCGCCCCATGTGACTGTGTGCTTAATTAACCCTATCAGTTCCCCATGCAAATAAATTCTGTCACTGACTGGGTTTGATAGCTCTGTTCCTATTCACAACTCTGAAATCGACAGATAAAATATAAAGTGTAGTTCCCCTTTAAATGCATGCAAAATAGCAAAATAATGTGCCTCCAGCACAAGCAGTGGGGAGAGGGGGTGCAACCTGGAGAAGCTCCTGCCCCACAACGTCACCCCTTTTTGTATTTCTTACTCCCTACAAGAGATATAAGGGTTGCTGTTAAGATAGGTAATTAAAAACCTGTTTTAATGACATTCAAGTTATCTGGGACTTTTACCAGGTACAAAGAGACCAATAAAAGCAGCAAAAATGCAAGAATAGAGATGGAAAAGGGAATTGCCTTAAACAGTAAAATGAATCCAAAATTATTATTTAATAATGTAAATAGTTAAAAAAAATCCAGAAGATGTGGGACCTTTAATATGAGAGGGAGATCAATTGGTTGATGAGAACAGGGAAAAAGCTGAGATTCTCAACTTTTAGAAGTTCCATGCAGAATGCTGCCACTTTGCAGAGAGATTTGGATAAAATTGGAAAAAAATGGGCAGCAAATAGGCAAAAGCGGCTCAATATTTATAGACTCATGGTAGAAATAACATAGATATGAGTTACACATATACTTAAAGGAACAGTAACACCAAAAATCAAAGTATTTAAAATATAGTGTATTGCTTTTTTGCGCTGGTTACAAATCACTACTATAATTTATATATATAAAAAGCTGCTCTGTAGCTATAGGGGCCTCTATTCAAATTGGAATTGGGCTAAATGGCACAGCATGCATAGTAGATAAACTCAGTAAAACACCATTATATTCTACAGAGTTTATCTGTTACCTGCTATGTAACCTGTGCCCTTTCTCCTTTTTTTTCCAGGTTGAATTTGGTGGAATTTGATCTTTTTTCAACCCAATTTAACTATGTACAGTAATTATGTAAGAGGGACCACTGACCCCCTCAGCCTTTATGTGTGCACATATGAGAGATTATAGAGCCGTATTTATCATATATTTGTTGTGTTCAATCATGGGAGAAACAACCAAGATACAAACCCGCTGAGTTGCAGAAAAATATTCAGCAAGGTCAACGCTTTTCTCCGCTTCTAGATGATTCACAAGGAACAAAAGTCCCTGACTCTCCAATTTCTGCCAGGCTCCAACATTGTATCTTACTAATTCCAGCAGCCTTGTGTTGCCTCACTTGCTAAAAAAGGCATCCGACCCTTCCTGAAATGATCTACTGTATCTGCCACTACAGCAACTGCTGAGAGAGCCTGAAGGCCAGTTAGGGGGAGATTTGGGGTGATGCTTATTTGTACCCTGAGTACCCCTGGAACTATAGCAGGGTGACTGTTACCCCAATGTTTCTATATATCTGTAACCTTGTTATGAGCTAAGGGGGCCCAGTCTGAAGGTCAGTTAGGTGGAGATTTGGGGTGAGTGTTTATTTGTACCCTGGGTACCCCTGGAACTATAGCAGGGCGACACCCCAATGTTTCTATATATCTGTAACCTTGTTATGCGCTAAGGGGGCCCAGTCTGAAGGTCAGTTAGGGGGAGATTTGGGGTGATGCTTATTTGTGCCCTGGGTACCCCTGGAACTATAGCAGGGCGACACCCCAATGTTTCTATATATCTGTAACCTTGTTATGCGCTAAGGGGGCCCAGTCTGAAGGTCAGTTAGGGGGAGATTTGGGGTGAGTGTTTATTTGTACCCTGGGTACCCCTGGAACTATAGCAGGGTGACACCCCAATGTTTCTATATATCTGTAACCTTGTTATGAGCTAAGGGGGCCCAGTCTGAAGGTCAGTTAGGGGGAGATTTGGGGTGAGTGCTTATTTGTGCCCTGGGTACCCCTGGAATTATAGCAGGGTGACTGTTACCCCAAGGTTTCTATATATCTATAACCTTGTTATGAGCTAAGGGGGCCCAGTCTGAAGGTCAGTTAGGGGAAGATTTGGGGTGAGTGTTTATTTGTACCCTGGGTACCCCTAGAACTATAGCAGGGTGACACCCCAATGTTTCTATATATCTGTAACCTTGTTATGAGCTAAGGGGGCCCAGTCTGAAGGTCAGTTAGGGGGAGATTTGGGGTGAGTGCTTATTTGTACCCTGGGTACCCCTGGAACTATAGCAGGGTGACACCCCAATGTTTCTATATATCTGTAACCTTGTTATGAGCTAAGGGGGCCCAGTCTGAAGGCCAGTTAGGGGGAGATTTGGGGTGAGTGTTCATTTGTACCCTGGGTACCCCTGGAACTATAGCAGGGTGACACCCCAATGTTTCTATATATCTGTAACCTTGTTATGAGCTAAGGGGGCCCATCCTGAAGGCCAATTAGGGGGAGATTTGGGGTGAGTGCTTATTTGTGACCTGGGTACCCCTGAAATTATAGCAGGGTGCGGAAGAAGGAGAATGTAGTACATTGGGTTTTTAGCCTTATTTCCTTGCCTTAGAGCCCTTTTGGGGGTCAATGTAGAACAGGAGATCTTTCAGGGTAGTTGCCATTTGGGTGGTGGGGGTGATTTAGAGGGAACAATAAACATTAAAGAAACACATAAATATAAACATGTCGGGTTAATTAGTATTAATTACAAGACCTATTATTACAGACAGAAATGGAATCAGTGCAACTATTTAGACAATCCATGAAGGCAGAGGGCAGATGTCATCGCTAGTTCCAGATTATTGGGTTTAAGGGTCAGGGCACACAGGCAGTTTGGGGAGATTAGTCGCCCCGAAGAAGAGGAGATTTGTCGACGGGTGACTAATCTCCCCGAATCTGCCTGTGTGCCCTGACCCTAAGGCTAACACACCCCGTGCCTGTGCCAAACATTCCGAGAATATGAAAGCACAAACATATTCCAGAGCGCGGCACAGATTCACCCCTTATCCTTGTGAACGGTCAACCCCCCACCAAAGAGTGAACTTTTGGTGGACTCCCAATATGGTGCATAAATACAAACAGGTGGGCACGGGTAAGTACCAACACAGATACCCCCGGGGGACGTAGACGTGGCACTTACTTTGAGTTGAGATTTGGAGACGCACTCAGTTGTGCCCACTTCCAGGGCGGAGAAGGCGTGCCAGATGGGCTTGAGCAGCTCCTCTCCCAGTGCCATGACTCTCCTCCAAATGCACAAAGATCCCGAATTTATTCCTGCCAGTCCCCTGAGCTTTGTCCCCTCCCACCTATATCTCGACTCCTTCCTCAAGTCTGCCCAACCCTGGGTGCCCGGCACAAGTGGGTGCTCTAGGAAAACACACGGAGCTGAAATAATCAGCCCGGGAGGTGGGGAACGAGAAACTAAACAGGGGCAGGAGGCAGTGGCCATGGACCCCACTAGGGACCCTCTAAACTTAAAGAATAAAACAGTTTTCATAAACACCCCATCCCCAGGCCTCTACATTCTAACTCAGTACATTCCCTTCTATAGAAACATGAACGCTGGGCCCCGGCAGGCAGCATGAGTAAAGGCTACGTTTTACCAAACAAAAGATTATTATCTGCTGTTTGGGTGCATGGGGGACCCCCACAGAATCATTGGGGAGGGGGGTGCCACTAATAACACAACTCCTCTTGATAATAATAAGAATAACGAAGTAACATTCCACGGCACCGACCAATCACAGGGCAGGGACCAATCTAACAAGGTTTTAGCTATTCTTCCCTCGGTCATGAGAAGAAAGTCTTGTGATAGAGATAAGAAGCCTGAGAATAAGCTGAGATCTAAACGTGCTACAGAGTATCCAATGGGATATACAGGGGGTGCAAAGGATTCACAGGGAGGTGCCCCAGGATTGGGAGTCTCCAGGAAAGAGACCAAGGTTGGGAACATGATCCCATTTCTCTAAAATGACTGTTGCGATGGGGAACAAGGGGTCTCCATTATCTCCAAGGGTCTCCTTGGGCCGGGTGCCTACACTGTAGTATCTGACTGCAAATACTTATTATACTGCCCACGTGCCCAGCCCAAGCCCCGACAAGGATTTCCGTGGAGATGGAAGAAACAATGGCAATCTGGTCCCCATCGCCGTACCCCAAGCTGGTTGGGTTTTTTTTTTTTTTATAGAAGCAGTGCACCAGCCTAGTTCCTTTTGGTGTCCCCAAGTAATTTATGGTTTAGTTGTCCTTTAAACAGGATCCAGTATGGTTCCACGCACTGAGCATAGGGTCCACCACTCAAACTTCTATTATCCCCCCCCCCTGTAGAGGAGCAGGTTAAGTCTCCCCCAATCAGGGTGCTCATTCTTGCCTCCTTACTCGCAGTTTACTCCGATCAAGTCTATATTAATATTTGTAATTTATGGTTTAGTTGTCCTTTAAACAGGATCCAGTATGGTTTCAACCACTAAGCATAGGGTCCCACCACTCAATCTTCTTTCATCCCCCCTGTAGAAGAGCAGGTTAAGCCTCCCCAATCAGGGTGCTCATTCTTGCCTCCTTACTCGCAGTTTACTCCGATCAAGTCTATATTAATATTTGTAATTTATGGTTTAGTTGTCCTTTAAACAGGATCCAGTATGGTTTCAACCACTAAGCATAGGGTCCCACCACTCAATCTTCTTTCATCCCCCCTGTAGAAGAGCAGGTTAAGCCTCCCCAATCAGGGTGCTCATTCTTGCCTCCTTACTCGCAGTTTACTCCGATCAAGTCTATATTAATATATGTCCCTGGTACACCGGCCATTTTCAGACTCATTTTATGCAATTGGGTGTTAGAGCTCATCACTGCAATTGGGTGTTAGAGCTCATCCCCCCTTTCTGCACATGGGGAGAAAGGGGGGAAAAAACATCATCACTTTCATTTGAAAATCTGTAAAGCAACATGAGCCGGTTGAATAGTTGGTTGAATAGTTGGTAGAACAGTGGGCAGTGAGTCAGAACCAGCAGTGCAGCAGTGCTTTTTGGTAGAAATTGATATCAGCACATAACTTTATAAGCGGTGAGAATTGGGAATGAATGGATGGGGAAAGTGTATATTGTGAGGTTCCGGAAACAGGAACCCAGTCCCGGGTCGGCGACTCCCCGTTGCACCCCTCTATTCAAATAACTTCTCCAGCGCCGGGTGAATTCACTAAACTCGCACGGTCACATTTCTCTAAAATCTGCCCGACTGGTCGGCCCGGGTCAGACCCACCTCTGATGTCACAGACACACGTCGGCTCTGGCTACTGCTAGTCAACTGGTCTCTGGTAGCCGAATGCTTAGAATTTAAAGGGGAAACAAACCCAAAAAAACAAGTTATGGCTAATGAAAGAAAAGGCCATTCTAAGCAGTTTCCTAATATCGATTTATTCCCAATCTTCACCGGTTTTATAGTTATGTGTCATTGTATCCGTCCGTCACTGTCTGTCGGTGCGGCCATTGCCTTGACGCGACTATTGAAAGAATGTAGCAGAGGCAGCTGATTGACAGGCCTGAGAAGAAACACGCGAGGCCGAATTGTGCTACTTTGTATCAAGAGGCAGAAGCAGAGAACAGAGAGAGGGTTTGTTATGTATAAAGCCACACTCAGTAGCAATTGTATTAGAATAAATCTGGATGCCACTCCTTATGGGGAATGGGCAACGATGTTTGTAAATACAGGTGGCCGGAGTCTAGCCGCAAATTCAGCTGCAGTGTTGGTGTAACAGGTTCAACATTCCCCAGTCCGACAGCTGCTACATTGTTTCAAGAGTCGGAACAGGACCCTTTGTTTGTTCTGTTAAAAGGGATGGTTTACCTTTAGTATGTTATACATTGGCTAATTCTAAGCAGCTTTTCAATTGGTCTTCATTTTTTTTTCTTTATAGTTTTTGAATTATTTTATCTTCCTCTTTATAGGACATCAGAGTCCGACTGGGCAGATTAACTACACAGGCTGCAGGGAGTAGGATACACCTTTAAGTTAACTCTTAGAGCAGAGACACACTCGGAGATTCGGGGAGATTTAGTTGACCGAATCGCCGGTTTTTGAGTTATTTCGCTTTTTATTCCGCAGCTCTGCAGTTTGCAATTTCAGCCGTCTGGTTGCTAGGATTCAAATTCCCCTAGCAACCTCTCCTTTTTCATATTCCAGTCTCTTATCAAATCAGTGCATGGTTGCTAGGGTAATTTGGTCCCTAGCAACCAGGCAGCAGAAATTGCAAACTGCAGAGCTGCTGAATAAAAAGTGAAATAACTCAAAAACCACAAATAATAAAAAATGGAAACAAATAGCAAAGGGTCACATGGTGATGTATATTGTCAAGCTGAGCATTGGGCACCCAGTTATTCTGTAGCACCCCACCCCCGGCCGTTCCTGCGCTGCTCATTATTGATATACCTCCCAGCGATGTGACGGGCTATTCAGCATAATCAGCCGAGTGTAACGATGAGATTATCAACATGGAACCCATTGGTAATTAGCCAGAGAAGCAGAACTGGATTTAAAGGGCAACTAACCCTAAAAGAATTAAGAGGCGGTGAAATCTCTGCTTATTTTAGGACAGATGTTGGTTGTCGTAGGGAGAGGAGGGGCAATTCCTGCTAGAAATCAGCTTAACAATCATATTTTTATTTTTTATGAATGCGGAGGATTTGGGCTGAAAACCAACAAAAACAGCAAATAGTTTTCCAGAAATACACACACAGGTCCCATTCATCTGCTGGAAACACCCAGAAACACGGAATGTTCATATTGTGTCGCCTCTTAACTCTTCCCCTGCCTGAAGAGCTTTTACTTCTGCTGTGGGGGGGGGGAGAATGAACCCCAAATAATCACAGCTATCTCCTATACTGTGCAGCGCTGGGGGTGCCATAGGGCAGTAAATACAGTACGGATCCACCAAATCCACTACCGAACGCCCGAATCCTCCGTGAATGATTCGGCCGAATACTGAATCCGAATTTGCATATGCAAATTAAGATTTAGATTCGGTTCGGCCGGGCAGAGGGATTCAACTGAATCTGAAGCCTGCTGGGGGATACAGTAGGGATCCATCAAATCCACTATTTTGGATTCGGCCGAACGCCCGAATTCTCTGTGAATGATTCGGCCGAATAACGAATCCATTGCCCCAGCCACCCTCAGCTGACTCCAGTATTATTATTAATGAAGTGTATTAATAAAGCGCCAGATTATTCCACAGCAGACTGTATACACCGAACATACAACTACAGGCCGATACAGGAGCCCTGCTCAACAGAGCTTACAATCTAATATATAATTAAAAAGCAACTCCATGTATTTGGCTAGATGCCGCACAGATCATTAACTTGTTGTTTACTTTTCAGCTTTTGGGTTTTTGTAGCAGAGAATTCTATAGGGAATTCCCCTTCCCCTTGTTAGTAAATACCTCCTGAATCCAGGCTAACTGGGCGTATAAGTGGGTATGACCAGCTGGGTATGTGGTCGTCCCTATTTTCAAAGTCAATACCTTGGAGGAGGGAGTGTTAATGTAATAAAAGCTGCAAAGTTTAAACCAGTTCAGTTATTACATCACCTTCATGACATCATCCTGACGCAAGACTGGAGAATATCAGCAATATCTTCAACAATTAGTTACTATTCTGTCTATTACAAGTGCATCAACCTGATTCTGATTCAGAATGGTACAATTACCCACAACAACCAATCAGCAGCTCACTTGTTCTTTGCCTTGTGAATGCAAACCCTTAGCAACCAATCAGCAGTTAGTATCATGAAACCAGACAGCCAATTGGTCGCATCTCATTCCATGGCTTTCCCCTTTTGCTGCAATGGTACAGAAGCCGAAATAAAATTGTATATTTATATGTTTGTTGCTATATATATATATATATATATATATATATATATATATATATATATATATATATATATATATATATATATACACACACACAGAGTCAGGGACACATGTTAATCACCAGAATAAAAATATTATATACTGGTGATGACAATCCAGTGACCGGTTTGCTAACGTTGCACAATTTCCTCTATGAATCAATGACAAAATAACCGGTTTCCTGCTGCGAGCGATTGTCGATGGCTGATTACCGAAACAAGGGGCAGATGCTGCATCATTGCATCATAGTGTAACTATAACCGGTCACTCACGCTGCCCCCTGATTGGCTCATTTAAAGGCTCACACAGGTTATTCAAAAGCAGACTGTGTATTGTAATAAAAGTGCACCAAGGGCTGTGCAATGTTCTGCAGGGACTATGAGGGCTGTGCAATGTTCTGCAGGGACTATGAGGGCTGTGCAACGTTCTGCAGGGACTATGAGGGCTGTGCAATGTTCTGCAGGGACAGTGAGGGCTGTGCAATGTTCTGCAGGGACAGTGAGGGCTGTGCAATGTTCTGCAGGGACAGTGAGGGCTGTGCAATGTTCTGCAGGGACTATGACAGCTGTGCAATGTTCTGCAGGGACACTGAGGGCTGTGTGATGTTCTGCAGGGACAGTGAGGGCTGTGCAATGTTCTGCAGGGACTATGACAGCTGTGCAATGTTCTGCAGGGACACTGAGGGCTGTGCGATGTTCTGCAGGGACACTGAGGGCTGTGCAATGTTCTGCAGGGACTATGAGGGCTGTGCGATGTTCTGCAGGGACACTGAGGGCTGTGTGATGTTCTGCAGGGACTATGAGGGCTGTGCGATGTTCTGCAGGGACACTGAGGGCTGTGTGATGTTCTGCAGGGACTATGAGGGCTGTGTGATGTTCTGCAGGGACTATGAGGGCTGTGTGATGTTCTGCAGGGACTATGAGGGCTGTGTGATGTGCCCAAGGGCAGGTAAAACTGTGTAATGTACAGTCAGCAGGGGTTAAGCAATGCACTTGAGACTGTACCATAGATTAACCCTCTCTCTACATGCTGGCAGTTGAGATTATGCAATGGTTTAACCCCCTGTAGGACACACACAGGCCTTTATACTGTCGGTATCAGGAACAAAAAACGTCACAATGGGAAATCTGCAAATTCACCAAAACCAGTGTCCAGCCCCAAAGCTACAATGAGAGTCAGTCGCTCACACAGTGCGGAGTTGGGCTTAAAGGGGCGGTGTTGTCTCCCATAGAAGATCATGTTGTTGTGGAAAGGAGGAAACACAACAAAATGACACTTGTGTTACTCAATCACAGCTCAACTGCCTCCCTGCCCCAGGGATCCTTCCCCTTTATCTCTGACCCCAGAATTAAATAGTTCCCTATTAAACTTTGTGTAAAGTCTCAAGCCTCAACCATTAGTATCTAAACAATAGGAGGAAAACCAAAGAGACTTTAGAGTCTGATAGGGAGAATGAAATTGACTATAGACGTTTGGGAATTATTATGTAGCACCTGTAAATCAGACCCCCCACTCCAAAACTGGGATTTTGCTGGATTTGGGGGTTCTTTACCAATTTCCTTCTCTGTCCTGGTCTGTAAGTGACGAAAGGAGGACACTGGGAAGGCAGAGTTACAGGGAGTTTAACTCCCAGCCACCCTTAGGGAGTCAGAGCTGCAGGTATTTATACTGCAGTCCTTTAAAATTCAACTATCCTTACACTGAGGGTAACATACCTGAAGTCTTAAACATTGGCTGTGGGATAGCAGGTATAGTAGGGAGAGATGGTGTCTATAGTAACAGTGGATAATAGTCTCTGGGAAGGGAGTGTGACTGTGGGATAGCAGGTATAGTAGGGAGAGATGTGTCTATAGTAACAGTGGGATAATAGTCTCTGGGAAGGGAGTGTGACTGTGGGATAGCAGGTATAGTAGGGAGAGATGTGTCTATAGTAACAGTGGGATAATAGTCTCTGGGAAGGGAGTGTGACTGTGGGATAGCAGGTATAGTAGGGAGAGATGGTGCCTATAGTAACAGTGGATAATAGTCTCTGGGAAGGGAGTGTGACTGTGGGATAGCAGGTATAGTAGGGAGAGATGGTGTCTATAGTAACAGTGGATAATAGTCTCTGGGAAGGGAGTGTGACTGTGGGATAGCAGGTATAGTAGGGAGAGATGGTGCCTATAGTAACAGTGGATAATAGTCTCTGGGAAGGGAGTGTGACTGTGGGATAGCAGGTATAGTAGGGAGAGATGGTGTCTATAGTAACAGTGGATAATAGTCTCTGGGAAGGGAGTGTGACTGTGGGAAAACAGGTAAAGCAGAGAGAGATGGTGTCTATAGTAACAGTGGATAATAGTCTCTGGGAAGGGAGTGTGACTGTGGGATAGCAGGTATAGTAGGGAGAGATGGTGCCTATAGTAACAGTGGATAATAGTCTCTGGGAAGGGAGTGTGACTGTGGGAAAACAGGTAAAGCAGAGAGAGATGGTGTCTATAGTAACAGTGGATAATAGTCTCTGGGAAGGGAGTGTAACTGTGGGATAGCAGGTATAGTAGGGAGAGATGGTACCTATAGTAACAGTGGATAATAGTCTCTGGGAAGGGAGTGTGACTGTGGGATAGCAGGTATAGTAGGGAGAGATGGTGTCTATAGTAACAGTGGATAATAGTCTCTGGGAAGGGAGTGTGACTGTGGGATAGCAGGTATAGTAGGGAGAGATGGTGTCTATAGTAACAGTGGATAATAGTCTCTGGGAAGGGAGTGTGACTGTGGGATAGCAGGTATAGTAGGGAGAGATGGTGCCTATAGTAACAGTGGATAATAGTCTCTGGGAAGGGAGTGTGACTGTGGGATAGCAGGTATAGTAGGGAGAGATGGTGTCTATAGTAACAGTGGATAATAGTCTCTGGGAAGGGAGTGTGACTGTGGGAAAACAGGTAAAGCAGAGAGAGATGGTGCCTATAGTAACAGTGGATAATAGTCTCTGGGAAGGGAGTGTGACTGTGGGAAAACAGGTAAAGCAGAGAGAGATGGTGCCTATAGTAACAGTGGATAATAGTCTCTGGGAAGGGAGTGTAACTGTGGGATAGCAGGTATAGTAGGGAGAGATGGTGTCTATAGTAACAGTGGATAATAGTCTCTGGGAAGGGAGTGTAACTGTGGGATAGCAGGTATAGTAGGGAGAGATGGTGGATATAGTAGATAAGAGTCCGGAGGAAGGGACAGTGAATAAGATGGGACATGAGACGCTCACTGATTGGCTGAGTCAGTGCCGTAACTTTTTGTAGAAATTCCTTAACCCTTTCCTGGCCACAGAGGTGCAGAAGTTACAGAGGAGCAGGTGCCAGGAGTAGAGAGCACAGCGGAGTAGAGTAAGGAGGTGGCTGGGAGTTGCTCTGGGGGGAGGGGACTTACTTTGAGTTGAGATTTGGAGACTTTTCCGCTCTTATCCACATCGAGGGCAGTGAAGGAGTGCCAGATGGGCTTGAGCAGCTCCTCTTTCAGCGCCATGACTCCAAATAGACAAAGTTCCTGATTGTACCCTGACACCCCCTGAGCTCTGTCCCCTCCCACTGACCATGTGATGAGGTTCCTTCCTCTGACCTGCCCACCCCTGGGTGCCTCTCACTGATCATGGGGTGAAGGTGCTCCCTGTCGGCTCAGTATAACGGGGAAATGCAACAAAAGCAACCAAGTAACACAGAATCACTAGAGAGAGTTACACTGTAGCAACACTACATTACCCAGCATCCTCAGCCAGTCGCCAGTTGCTCATGAGCTCACACTCCAATGCTTCTCATGCAGCATCCAACTGATACTGAACTACAACTCCCACAATCCCCAGCCTGTAATTACTCACATACCTGCCAGCAGCTGCAGAGGTACAATTCCCAGCATTCTTAGCCACCCCCTGCTCTTCTGAACTACAATTCCCAGAAGCCTTTGCAACCCAAGGTTTTTCAGCCATACCTCTCTAGTAAAGTAAGATTTGCATTAAGTGGATTCCTTGGTACATTGAGTTCTCCTGAGCATTAAAGAGCCCCAAAAGAAAACATTTATTTCCCACTTGCTTTGCACCCCTGACTGAAGTTGCTCTGCTTTCCAATCTGTCCATCACCCACTATGCAAAGAACAAGGACTTCAAGTCCCAGAATGCATCATTTCTGAACGGGACCAGACGAGGAAAGGGGCTGCATGACTCTCTGAGCCCAAAGGGGTGGGAAATGGTCCCAGAGAGACCGAGACAGAGCATCATGGCTTCCGTTCAACCTGCCTCCCATATGTATAAATATAAATATACAGAGAAGGAATGTTCTGGGCACACAATAAGTTATACCCTCATACTGTACTGTCTAAGGGAATCAATATGGCACCTCCTCCTCCCATATGTATAAATACAAATATACAGAGAAGGAATGTTCTGGGCACACAATAAGCTATACCCTCATACTGTACTGTCTAAGGGAATCAATATGGCACCTCCTCCTCCCATATGTATAAATACAAATATACAGAGAAGGAATGTTCTGGGCACACAATAAGCTATACCCTCATACTGTACTGTCTAAGGGAATCAATATGGCACCTCCTCCTCCCATATGTATAAATACAAATACACAGAGAAGGAATGTTCTGGGCACACAATAAGCTATACCCTCATACTGTACTGTCTAAGGGAATCAATATGGCACCTCCTCCTCCCATATGTATAAATACAAATATACAGAGAAGGAATGTTCTGGGCACACAATAAGCTATACCCTCATACTGTACTGTCTAAGGGAATCAATATGGCACCTCCTCCCATAAATATAAATATAATGTTTCTGCACAACCACTGACACCTCTGAGCAGTTACAATTTTAACCCTCACATTTTCATTCCCCAAAGCTGCTTCCTGCCCAGCTCATGTCTCAGATTTGCTGCCAGACAAAACTTAGCACCTTCTCTCTCTGTCGAAAAGAGCCTGAAAGAAACCTCCAAACCTGTGTAGTGGTTACACAGGGCCACCGCTGTTATATGGTTGGTAGGGACCAGGCCCCTCAATACAATTAATTTATATATAGTATATAAGGAGGTTTCTGTCACTTTAAACGGCAGTTGCTGATTGGCGCCAAACAAGAAAGGAGTCTTGAGACAAAAATGAACGGAACATCAAGAGCACGAGGAGTACTTAAAGGGGAAGTAACACTGTCCATTATTTAATTTCTTTGTATTCTGTATCGCCCAATAGAATTTCCTCTCTTCCCTTCAGGTCCCAATAGGGCTCATTTACTAAAGGAGGGCAAAATCCAGAACTCCAGTGAAAGTGAGCGTGTGCTGTGGGACAAACAGAGGCATTTTCAGGACAAGGGCAAACACAAAGGGCGGCTACTACTGACCGTTACATCAATGAAATTGAGAATAAATAGAAATCAGAAAGTGTAAAACAAATACTTTCTCTTTAAAGGGGTAGTTCACCTTTAAATAAACTGTTCGTATGATGTAGTGAGGGATATTCTGGGACAATTTGCAATTGGTTTTCATTTTTTATTATATGTGGTTTTTGATTTTATTCGGAAGCTCTCCAATTTGCAATTTCTGCCGTCTGGTTGCTAGGGTCCTAATTCCCCTAGCAACCATGCATTGATTTGAATATGAATAGGAGCGACCTGAATAGAAAGAGGAGGAATAAAAAGTAGCAGTAACAATACATGTGTAGCCTTACAGAGCATTTGTGTTTTAGATGGGGTCAGTGACCCCCATTTGAAAGCTGGAAAGAGACAGAACACAAATAATTGTAAAACTATAAAAAAATAATGAAGACCAACTTATAAAGTTGCTTAGAACGAGCCATTCTAGAACGTACTAAAAGTTAAATTAAAGGTGAACCCACCCCTATAAGGATTTCCCATAGGGAATTAGTGAATTCCTGCAGAGATTACTCACACTCACTTGTGCAGCTCTTAGTGAATAGCGGTTTCACTTCCCTCTGAGACTGCGGTCGAGGATGTCACATGATCTGCTCTTAGTAATGGGCCACCCACAGTTCTCCCGCCAGAACCCCCTCGTGGTACCCGCCCCCCCCAATGCTCCCCATCTCAACAGGTGGGGGGTAAAAAGGATCAGTAGCCGTATATAGTAGTGAGGAGTAAATTCCACCCACAAAATCTGCTCTGCTGTTTTTGAATCATGTGGCTCATGACTTAGTAGAAAATTAAAGCAATTTTAAGCTACAAGGTTTAGGGGCTGGGCCAAAGGTTATAGGGGCTAATGAACCCCATGTTTATATCACCATACAGCGCATAAAGTAACATATATAGAAACATTGGGGTGTCACCCTGCTATAGTTCCAGGGGTACCCAGGGCACAAATAAACAATCACCCCAAATCCCCCCCTAACTGGCCTTCAGACTGGGCCCCCTTAGCTCATAACAAGGTTACAGATATATAGAAACATTGGGGTGTCACCCTGCTATAGTTCCAGGGGTACCCAGGGCACAAATAAACAATCACCCCAAATCCCCCCCTAACTGGCCTTCAGACTGGGCCCCCTTAGCTCATAACAAGGTTACAGATCTATAGAAACATTGGGGTGTCACCCTGCTATAGTTCCAGGGGTACCCAGGGGACAAATAATCACTCACCCCAAATCTCCCCCTAACTGACCTTCAGACTGGGCCCCCTTAGCTCATAACAAGGTTACAGATATATAGAAACATTGGGGTGTCACCCTGCTATAGTTCCAGGGGTACCCAGGGTACAAATAAACACTCATCCCAAATCTCCCCCTAACTGACCTTCAGACTGGGCCCCCTTAGCTCATAACAAGGTTACAGATATATAGAAACATTGGGGTGTCACCCTGCTATAGTTCCAGGGGTACCCAGGGTACAAATAAGAATTTCCTCCGACATAATTTCAGGGATATCGTAAATCTTAAGTATGACCCATGAAGTCACCAGTACAATAGATTAAAGGCAGAAGATAAGTAACCTCATTGTATCAGTCCTATTGCTTCTCATTGCAGTTATGGTGAATAACAAGTATGAGCACCACCTTGTGGCGACTCTGGGAATTTTGAATACAATTATGGAACTTGTTATCTAGAAAGCTCAGGACCTGGGAATTTTTTTTTTTCCGGATAAGGTATCTTTCTGTAATTTGGATTTCCGTACCTAAAGTCTACTAAAAAATTTAAAGTAAACACTGGAGGCAAAGCAATCACATCGGGTTTAAAGGAGAAGTAAACAGTTAAAATAAGTGAATGTAAAAATGATGAGGGGGGCTATTCTAAACACTTTTGTTGTTAACATTCATTATTTATTCTTTTTTCATTCCAAGATATTAAGGGATACATGTGCTGTTAATATGAATGAATTTTGTTACAACAGCGCCACCTGCTGGTCAGTTTCCCACCAGTCTGACCAGCAAGTAGTCAAGGAAGTTGTCAGGAGAAAGAAAGAGGCTGATGTTCTTCTGCTTAGGAAAGATGTGAGAAAGGTTTCTAATTTTATTCCTAAGCAGAAGAACATCAGCCTCTTTCCTTCTCACATGTATCTTGAAATTAAATTAATGTAAGTGCTTAGAATAGCCCCCTCATCAATTTTATACTGACTTGTGTCTAAGGTTTATTTATCCTTTAATTAATAAGTATAACTATATCTTAATTAGGATCAAGTACAAGGCAGTTTTATAACAGAAAGGAAGACTGTATAGTCTATGGCAGATCTTCCCGTAAGTTGGAGCCTTCTGGATAACGGATTCTTTACCTGTACAACCAAACAGCCTCGTATCTCGAATTCCAAAAGCAATTTATCAAAGTGAAGATGAAAGAGACCCTCGGGCAGCACTTCAATCCCCTTTTGTCCGTAAGAGGTACAATTTCCCATCATTAGATCTAGTGATCTGTCGGGGTCTGTACCCCCTGCTTCCCCCAATTTCTCTCAATTAGACAAAAGGAAACGATTCTTAAGAAAGAGGAAGGCACATGAAATTTATTTACAGGGTTTTCGAGACAAAACCAACCGTTACAAACTCACAACTGAATTTACAAAGAGGCGCAGCTTTTTTTCCTCATATATATAATAAACATCATCTTGTGAACAAACGTCATTGTGTACAGAACCCACAAACTTGATCGGCAACAAACTGCGTCCCGGGAGTGGAACCCCAGTTGCTCGTATATTAATTATATGTTAATATAATAAACTGACAGTTGCTGAATGGTAGCAGGAACTGAGACAGCCAATCGGCTTTCATCAATCAGCCAATGGGTGAGCGGCTGCTAGTAGTTAAGCCCCGCCCCTCTGGATTTGTTGCCTCCCTAATTGATAGAGATCTGAACAAAGAATTTACAAAGTTGGGGGGTCTCTAGTACAATTATGGCACAAGATTCCGATTCTGGTGGATTTGGGGTGCAGAAGGGGAGGCGGCTGCTCTGCAAGGTTTTGGCATTTAGTCACATTATGTATTTCTACATACAAATAAAAAGAACACACGGGACATGAATGATCTGTACAATGGGTGCTGGGGGGGAGGGTGAGAAGGTGCAAATTTTCCTGTTGCATCATGGGAGTTATGGACATAATTACAACCATCGGGGGGAGGGGCAAAGTACAACAATGATTGTTTAATGCTACAAATTATACAGAAATTAAGAGGGGGGAGGGGAAAAACAAAAAAACTAACTAATAGCAGCAAATTTCAGGTGGCGGGTACAGACTCTGCCCGTACATTGCCCGATGCCAACAAAGTGCTCAAAGTTGAATAAAATTCACAATAAAATGTACGATTTCCAGGCGCCGGCGGCCATTAATTCTAAACTGGCGACCCAACCCTCCCCCCCCACGCCGGCGCGTCTATTTTACACATTTACAAAAGGAAAAAGAAAAATTCTGCATTAAGTAAATTGGGAACTAAAAAGCTGTAAACGATTACAGTAATGGAGATGTTTAATAGAAACGGGGCTGAAGCAGAGCTTGGGGTGGTGCTGGAGCTCATGGGGTTACACCAGTGTATGTAGAGATGGGGAACTAAAAAACAAATTCCTAGCGCCCCCCTATATCCTTCTACCACGTGTCTTGATTAGACTAAATTTACCACCATAGAGGCTACAACGCGGGTCCTAATTGGACATAGAAAAGCCCAAAAGGTCAACTACTCCCTCCGCTCCATTTGGATCGACCGTTATTGATCGGGTTCCATTATTCCTGGACCATAATTCAGGACAAGTAGCGGACGTATCCAAAACTTCCCACCAGGGGGACGTCGGAGCTTTAACACCTACTAACGCAGTGTCTGTGAAACTATAAAGCTGCTCGAATGGATCCAAGCGGAACAAGGTGAACGCGACAATCAGGTACTAAATGTCAGTACTAAATGTCAGTATATTGTGAGGCTGACGGATCGGTTCATCTTCTTCCCGATGAGGCGGGTCGTGCGGTTGCTCTGGGTCGTGGATCGGGTCGCTATTCGGTCGGGGAAGAGGGCTCTTTCCTCTGCCGCTGCTTTGGCTATTTGCGCTTTCTTCAGTTCCCTAAAGAAGAAGAATTGGATCATTAGACGGGCTACAAGCGGAGGGAAGGTTCTACCATAAAGGTGTTGTTCCCCTTTATTAATCATTAGTATGACGTAGAGAAGGATATTCCAAGACAATTTGCAAATGGATTTAATTTTTTATTATTTGTGGTTTGAGTTATTTAGCTTTTTATTCAGCAGCTCTCCAGTTTGTTATTTCAGCCATCTTGTTGCTGGGGTCCAAATTCCCCTAGCAACCATGCACTGATTTGAATAAGAGACTGGAATATGAATAGGAGAGGCCTGAATAGAAAGAGGAGGAATAAAAAGTAGCAACAACAATACATGTGTAGCCTTGCAGAGCATTTGTTTTGACATGGGGTCAGTGACCCCCATCTGAAAGCTGGAAAGAGAAGGCAACTAAGAGTAGAAAAAAAAATATAAGACCAATTGAAGTTGGTCATTCTATAACAATACTAAACGGTGAACCAACCCTTTAAGTCTAAAGCCCACCCTTTAACTTCCTGGGGTTCATTAATAAACAGTGGGCAGTAACCCCCAGCAACCAATCAAAGCGTTTCTTTCATTGTCCAACCTGCAGGTAGCTGAAAAACCGTCAGTCACTGGTTGGTTGCTATAGGTTACTGCCCAGGTGCAAGTTGGCCCAGTGTTAATAAACGAGCCCCATTGAGTCTATACAAATACAGTTATGGGACCTGTTATCCAGAATGCTCGGGGCTGGGGTTTTCCAGATAAGGGATCTTTCTGTAATTTTGATCTTCACACCTGAAGTCTACTAGAAAATCACTTAAACATGAAATAAACCCAATAGGCTGGTTTTGCTTCCAATAAGGATTAATTATATCTTAGTTGGGATCAAGTACAAGCGACTGTTTTATTATTACACAGAAAAAGGAAATCATTTTTAAATCATTTGGATTTGATTATAATGGAGTCAATGGAAGATAGAGCTTTCTGGATAACGGGTTCCCGGATAACGGATCCTGTACTAGCAATTTAATATGCAAGAGGCAGGAAAAAGCCAGCGCTTACTTCTGCAGAAGTGCGTTTTTAAACTTCTCGGCGTTGAGTTCGATGCGCAGCTGCTCGGCGTTCTTGCGAGAAGCGGATAGGAGAACGGAATGCTTGACCAGGGCCACGGACGAGGGCCTTTTCTCTGAGTCGGGCGAAATCATAAGCTGTCGGCAGAAAATACAGGGATGAGGGAGTCGTCCTTGGGTCTCTATCATATCCACAAGCCCACTCTGGGGGTTACATATATCGCTATCATCTATATATCAGTCATCCCTAAGTCTATCACCCCCCTAATCATCCCTCACACTCGCTCTCTGTCTCGCGCTCTCTCTCTGTCTCGCGCTCTCTCTCTGTCTCGCGCTCTCTCTCTGTCTCGCGCTCTCTCTCTGTCTCGCGCTCTCTCTCTGTCTCGCGCTCTCTCTCTGTCTCGCGCTCTCTCTCTGTCTCGCGCTCTCTCTCTGTCTCGCGCTCTCTCTCTGTCTCGCGCTCTCTCTCTGTCTCGCGCTCTCTCTCTCTCTCGCGCTCTCTCTCTCTCTCGCGCTCTCTCTCTCTCTCGCGCTCTCTCTCTCTCTCGCGCTCTCTCTCTCTCTCTCGCGCTCTCTCTCTCTCTCGCGCTCTCTCTCTCTGTCTCGCGCTCTCTCTCTCTGTCTCGCGCTCTCTCTCTCTGTCTCGCGCTCTCTCTCTCTGTCTCGCGCTCTCTCTCTCTGTCTCGCGCTCTCTCTCTCTGTCTCGCGCTCTCTCTCTCTGTCTCTCGCTCTCTCGCTCGCGATCTAATTATCTATCTATATATAATAAAGGAATATGCCTCACCTTGATTAAGTCCACAAACTCCTGAGAGAGTAACTGTGGCACCCGGGGCAACTTGCCCTGTCTGATCTCGTGCCACTGGTCTCCATTGGTAGGAAAGGGCTCAGCTCCGGCCGCACACCAAACTGTCAGCGCTAGGGCAAATATATCGGCTTTAGCCAAGTGGGTGTAGTCCTAATAAAACAGCAGGAGGGCACATGTCAATGAGCAGCTCACACCACAACAAAAAAAAAAAAAAACATGAATATATAATATAACTTATAAAAATATAATATATAACTTACCTCCTGTAGGACTTCATTGGCAAGAAACCGACTGTCGCCTTCTTCTACTTGGGGACTGGAGACTCGTGTTACGTGACCGAGATCACCTTGAAATCAAGGAAAAAGGTAAGTTAGGAACAGCATCCATGTATCTGGGGGTGTGGAATCAATTTTTGACTTCGTGTATGAAGAGGGGCTGGGACAGGAACGAAGGGCCTATCCGCTGTACAGTAATCGGTTTATCTGATGGTCTGTAGCAGTTAATGGGATTGTTCCCCTTTAAATCAGTATGATTAAATCAGCATCAGTATGATGTAGAGAGTGATATTCTGAGACCATTTGCAATTGGTTTTCATTTTTTTATTCAGTTATTTAGCAGCTATACAGTTTAAGCAATTTTGGTTGCTAGGGTCCAAATTCCTCTAGCAACCATGCATTCATTTGAATAAGAGGCTGGAATAGGAATAGGAGAGGCCTGAATAGAAAGAGGAGCAATAAAAATTAGGAACAACATGGTGTATTCGGTGCATCCCTAGTACTGTGTGCCCCTTTGTTAAAGGGGTGCTTTACCTTTAAGTTAACGGTTAGTAAGTTTTAGAATGGCTAACTCTAAGCAACTCTTCAATTGGTCTTATTTTTTTTGAAGTGACTTATTTGCCTTCTACTTTTGACTCTTCCCAGTTTTTACATTGGGGGTCAAACAAATGCTTTGTAAGGCTACAAATGGATTCGGCCGAATACCGAACCGAATCCTAATTTGCATATGCAAATTAGGCGTGGGAAAGGGAAAGCATTTTTGCTTCCTTGTTTTGTGATTTCCTTTGCCGCCCCTAGTTTGCATATGCAAATTTGAATTTGGTTCGGCCGGTCAGGTGTATTCGGACGAATCCGAATCGTGCTGAAAAAGGCCTAATCCCAAACAGAATCCCGGATTCGGTGCATCCATACAATCTACACATACATAAAATGTACTCTAATCTTTTTTTTTTTTTAACAAATCAGTTACCTATTTTATATACGACTTTTCCAGAGCCACAGTCCTCATCATCCCCTTCCTCGACGCCTGTGTTTGGGACAGTTATCCTTGATATGAATATGTTACCTGGAGAAAGAGAGAGAATTCAGTACATTGGATTTGGTATTTTGGGAAACAAAGTGACTCAGTCTGCACTCACTTGGCTTTATGTCCATGTGCACCAGAGACATGGAGTGAATATATTTCAAGCCCCGAGCCACTTGCAAGAGCAGATCCTTTAATTCTCGTTCTGTGAAATATTGCATCGTCCTGTAATTCTCACTGATCGCGTCGGCCAAGCTCCCGCCTGCAAAACAAGAGGAAAAAATAAATAAAAATGCGAGTATTAAACGGTTGGGTTTCCAAGGAACACATTTAAAGGGGTTGTTGCCCTTTAAATTAACTGTTAGTATGATGAAGAGAGGGATATTCTGAGACAATTTGCCATTGGTTTTCATTTTTTTTTACTTTAGCTTTTTATTCAGCAGCTCTCCAGTTTGCAATTTCAGCTGTTTGGTTGCTAGGGTCCGAATTCCCCTAGCAACCACACATTGATTTGAATAAAACTGGAATATGAATAGGAGAAGCCTAAAGTATGGGCAGTCCTCAGCTAAAGGGAACCCCCCCCCCCAACCGGCGAGTGGTCCGATCCTTACCATTACAATACTCATTCTGAATAAGCATGTGATCATCTTCTGCCCAGGCCGAGTAATATCGCACAACATGGGGGTGCTGCCCAAGCACGGCGTGAGCATAAACCTCTCTCAGAGCATTCTGCCTGTTGGGGAGAGAAAATAATCACAATTAAGAACATTTACAAGTGACATTTATTTTGACTTTCCCCATTTATCCACCATAATCGCCCCACTCCAGGGGTCAGACTATATGAGGCCTTTGGCAGCATGGAGGCCTTAAAGGGGTTGTTCACCTTTAAATTAACTATTAGTATGATAGAGAGATATGTGATAATTTGCTATTGGTCTTCATTTTTTATTATTTGTGGTTTTTGAGTTATTTAACTTTTTATTCAGTAGCTCTTGCAATTTCAGCCATCTGGTTGCTAGGGTCCAAATTACTAGGGATGCACCAAATCCACTATTTTGGATTCGGCCGAATCCTTCACGAAAGATTCAGCCCAATACTGAACCGAATCCTAATTTGCAAATGCAAATTAGGGGTGGGAAGGGAAAAGATTTACTTGTTCTGTGACAAAACCTCCCCACCCCTAATTTGAATATGCAAATTAGGATTTGGTTCAGCCAGGTAGAAGGATTCGCCCGAATCCTGTTGAAAAAGGCCGAATCCCAACCAAATCCTGGATTTGGTGCATCCCTAAATTCCCCTAGTAACCATGCATTGATCTTATTAAGAAACTGGAATATGAATAGGAGAGACCTGAATAAAAATAGTAATAAAAAGTAGCAATAACACATTTATAGCCTTAGAGAACATTTGTTTTTATATGGGGTCAGTGACCCCCATTTGAAATCTGGAAAGAATCCGAAGAAGGCGAATAATTAAAAAACAGAATAATATTAAAAATAAATAATGAAGACCAACTGAAAAGTTACTTAGAATTAGCCAATCTATAACAAGCTAAAAGCTAAGTTAAAGGTTAAGCATTTTTACAACACCATCACGAGGCTTTACATTATAAAGAGGCATTGCTACAAATTGATTCAATGGTGTATGTAGTCAGGACCAGCAGTGCAGAGAGGGGAATGCCACTTACTCATCCACAGAGCCGGCCATGGGCTTCTTGGATCGCTTTATGGCGTAGATACAGCCGTCGAGCCTCTTCACGCATTTAAACACCGAGCCGAACTCTCCGGAACCGATTTTCTCCAGTTCATGGAATTCCGTTGCATATCGGGACTTCATGTTGCTTTCTGTTATTGGGATCCGCTGAACACACATACAAAGAACCCGTTAGCTGCAACTAGAACTCCCAGCAGCAAAGAACATCTCCCTTTCCCTGTAAAATCTTCACTTACCTTCGCCGGCCGGACGTCTTCATCTTCCAGTTCACAATCACTGCCTTCCATGTCCTCCCCGCATGAGCTGAAAGGGTTAAAAGAAGAAAAACTGTCATTAGGTGGCGGAGCTGCATCAGCGCGACAGGAGCCGCCCCCCACAGGTCATTGAATTGGACCCAGAGACTGAGGGAGTGGGATGCTGGGAAGTGTAGTTAGTAGGTGACAGATTACATATCCCGAGCTGACAGTTAGAATTTACTGGCAGTTAGAGTGAAGGAAATGAAAGAAACTCACTCATTTAGAAGTGCCCTTTTTCTCCGGCGACAAAGCCCGGTGGAAGACTGGATTTCTAAAGAATCTGGGGTGAAGGGGTTGATGTTGACCTGAGGGGTGCTGTACGTAAACTCAGGCTTCGGAAGCTTCTCGGCTTCTCGGAATAGCGTCCCGCCTCGGAACCTCAATGCGCTGGAGCCGATTCCCCGAGCTTTTGACAATAAACTCTAAAGTGAAAAAAAAAACAACATTGTAATTACATGTTTTTGGATCAAACCATGTCTGGGCACACCCCATAATCATCCGCTGCAAGTGTAACGGTCCAGCTTGGGGCCTTTCATGAATTCCTATGGGAAGGGTGCCAGAGATTCCCATAGGAATGAATGAAGGGTGATTCACAGCATTTCGTTGACCAATCACTGCTCAGGTAGCGAAACGCCCTTAACTAGGATAAAACCCAAGGCCTAGACATTGAAAAACATTAGACCGGAGTCGCCCCGCCCACTGCCTGCAGCCTCAGTACAAGCTTAGTTGACCTTTAACTTGTGCTCGTCCAATAAACCGGCTCAGGGCTGCCGTACATACATTTATATACACATATACATATATATATATAAGCTGAGAATTCGACTGGGCCAGTCAGTGGGACAAAGGGCAAGTCACAAGTGACTATGAGCACAAGTAGCCATTTAGCCGCAACTCCGGGCACTTACAAAGGTCTGAACCAGGAAACTGACCATCCCCCCACCCAATGACCAAATTCCAAAGCACTGAGCAGTGGGGGAGGGGCAGCACTCACGGGGCCCACCCACATCCATTCAGGTCTAATCTCAACTCACAAACAAGCTCCGATTTAGGATTTAAAGGCAACATTGTACTCTGGTAACCCCCCCCCCCACACACACACACACACACACGTACATTAGGGGGTACCACATACACAGTGGGCTGTACCATTAGACAACACAGCGGCACATCGCAGTAGAAAACTAGATTTGGTGAGATTTAAAGGGGAACTCCACCCAAAGCTTTTTCTATTTGCCGAATGAAAGAAAAGGTCATTCTAATCAACTCCCAATGTCCATTCATTCTGCATTTCCATGAGACTTCACTATTCAATTTGATCCAGCCCATTCCAAATAATATGGTCAAAAAACAGCCCCTCAGTGACTTCTAATATCCTTATCATTTACAGTAGGGGGTACATTATCCCTTATAATACATGAGTGATACTCAGAGTTCCCTGTATAACTCAGCCTGCAGCCTTGTGCCTTTATATGGTCACAGAACAACCCCTCAGTGACTTCTAATATCCTTATCATTTACAGTAGGGGGTACATTATCCCTTATAATACATGAGTGATACTCAGAGTTCCCTGTATAACTCAGCCTGCAGCCTTGTGCCTTTATATGGTCACAGAACAACCCCTCAGTGACTTCTAATATCCTTATCATTTACAGTAGGGGGTACATTATCCCTTATAATACATGAGTGATACTCAGAGTTCCCTGTATAACTCAGCCTGCAGCCTTGTGCCTTTATATGGTCATAGAACAACCTGTCAGTGACTTCTAATATCCTTATCATTTACAGTAGGGGAACTGAAGCCAATGGGCTGCTAGTATAGTGTTACTAAGAGGAGTGTTAGATGAGTAAAGCTGCAGTCACAACAGTGAGTCACACACAAGACACGTGCAAGCCCACACACTACACCAGTGTGAGTACAAAACACACCTGATAGTAGTGAGTGAGTATTGGGCAGGAGTCCCATATAACAATCATGTGCCAGTGTTAAAGGGCCACTTGCCACATACATTGCGACATGCTAATGTCACAATATACACAGGGGGGCTGATGGGTAATACA
The DNA here is from genome assembly GCA_038501925.1 of Xenopus petersii. NCBI lineage: Eukaryota > Metazoa > Chordata > Amphibia > Anura > Pipidae > Xenopus > Xenopus petersii. Next base: position 4,663,924 of record CM076678.1, on the reverse strand, counting down.
CAATCATTTAAACAATAAGCCAAAAAAGCAAAAGGTTTAGGCAAAAATACTTTGTCACATCTAAACTGGGTATTAGTGTCACTCACTTATGATTGGGGGGTGACAAAATCTTGCACTATCTATGGGGCCAATCCCAATGCAGGTATCTTAATAGTAACATTACTCTTGCATAGTAGGAGCCCAGTTAGGTGTAAATTTTAAGAGAAGCTCCATAGCTACACATAGACACAACCCCTGAACCCTCCCCCAAACATTATAAGAAGTACACATGTATGTTTGGTTGTGAACATAAGCTTACAACAGGTAGTACACACAGAATTCTGATATATATATATATATGGGATCTGTTATCCAAAATGCTTGGGACCAGGGGTTTTCCAGATAATGGATCTTTCTGTAATTTGGATCTTCATACCTACTAGAAAATCATGTAAACATTAAATAAAGCCAATAGGCTGGTTTTGCCTCCAATAAGGATTAATTATATCTTAGTTGGGATCAAGTACAAGCGACTGTTTTAGTATTAGACAGAAAAAAGGAAATTACGGCCTTTCTGTAATTCAGAGCTTTCTGGATAACGGGTTTCTGCATAACAGATCCCATACCTGTATATGCACAGCATGTAGTGTTGAGATTGTGTAACATACAATACAGGACAAGTGTCATAGTTTGCACCCTGTCAGGGGAATATTATACAATTAGTGTTAGTTGTGTAATACACAGAGCAGTGGACTCTAAGCAGAAGACCTGATACATTTGCATGGGAATATGATGTATATTGTAAGTGTGAATACACAGATCATGTGAAGGTAAATGCAGAGGGTGTGAGTATCCTGTGAGTAGGCTATACACAAGGCCAATACATATATTATACTCATTATGTACCTTGGGGTGTTTAATGAATGAATTAATGGGCAGATTAACTACACAGGCTGCAAGGAGTAGGATACACCTTTAATTTAACTCTTAGTGCAGAGAGAAGAGAAGATTCGGGGAGATCAGTCGCCCAGCGACAAATCTCCTCTTCTTAGGGCGACTAATCTCCCTGGACCGCCTCCCCACCGACTAGAATCTAAATCGCAGATGGGATGGCACCAAAAAACGCTTTGTTTTCCGAAGTCGTCAAATGTCACCGCGAGACAACTTCGGAAAACGAAACGCTCCGAGTGCCACCCAGCAAGCGATTTAGATTCTAGTCGGTGGGGAGGCGGTTCGGGGAGATTAGTCGCCCGAAGTAGAGGAGATTTGTCGCTGGACGAATCTCCTCGGATGTGTCTACCCTCAGGATGGCCATACACGTAGCGATCCGATTGTTCGGCGATTTTAGCCAAACGAGCGAATCTCTCATCAATACGCTCACATTGAGACAGATGATATCCGACTGATTCAATTGCGGGCCCAATAATCGGATCATAATTTAGGCAACACGATTGGATCTACTACTTTTTATTCCTCCTCTTTCTATTCAGGCCTCTCCTATTCATATTCCAGTCTCTTATTCATATCAATGCATGGTTGCTAGGGGAATATAGACCGTAGCAACCCTGATGGCTGAAATTACAAACTGGGAGAGCTGCTGAATAAAAAGCTAAATAACTCAAACAAATAAAAACAAACTGCAAATTATTTTAGAATATCGATCTACTTCTTACGAAAAAGGAGAACAACCGAAAAGGAGAATTAAAGGGATAACAAATGAAGACCAATTGCAAATTGTACCTGTACATCATACAAACAGTTAATTTAAAGGGGAACAAACCTATTTAAAGGAGAATTAAGGGGATAAAAAATGAAAACCAATTGCAAATTGTCTCAAGATATCCCTCTCTACATCATACTAACAGTTGATTTAAAGGGGGGGAACAACCCCTTTTAAAGGAGGGATAAAATAAAAAATGAAGACCAATTGCCAAAGAATATTCCTCTCTACATCACACTGACAGTTCATTTTAAGGTAACCACCCCCACTTAAAGGAGAATTAAAGGGATAAATAAAAAATGAAAAGCAATTGCAAATAGTCTGAGAATATTCCTCTACATCCCACTGACAGTTAATATAAAGGGGAACAACCCCATTTAAAGGAGAAATAAAAATAATTAAAAAATAAAGACCAATTGCAAATTGTCTCAATATTCCTCTGTACATCATACGAACAGTTAATTTAAAGGGGAACAACCCTATTTAAAGGAGAATTAATGGGATTAAACATGAAAACCAATTGTAAATGGTCCCAGAATATCCCTCTCTACATCATAACCGTTCATTTAAAGGGGAACAACTCCATTTAAAGGAGGAATAAAAAAAATGAAGACCAATTGCCTCAGAATATCCCTCTGTACATCACACTGACAGTTCATTTTAAGGTGACCACCCCACTTAAAGGAGAATTAAAGGGGTAAATAAAAAATGAAGACCAATTACAAATAGTCAGAATATTCCTCTACATCCTACTGACAGTTAATTTAAAGGGGAACACCCCCATTGAAAGGAGAATGAAAGGGATAAATAAATTAAGTGCAGACAGTGTGCTGATGTCCGTGGGCAGAAGAGTAAGAGTTAATTTAAAGGGGCCGCGTAGAGAAATGACGAGAGATTTGGGGTGTCGGTACCTTGGGGGTGTGGGGGGTGTCGAAGAGGCGGAGTTTGCGGAAAGTCTTGTGCGGGGGGGTCCCGGGACAGTCGGGGGGAGAGGCGGCGGGTCCCGGAGGGGAGGCGGGAGGAAGATCCCGGTACGTCGGGGAGTCGCACATAAAGAAATGTCCGGGCGATTTAATGGGAGACGAGCCGAGTCCTTCCTCCTCCTCCTCCCAGGATCCTCCCGGTCCCTCCTGCTTCTGTCTGAGCCGAGACACGGGCGAGTCGCTCTCCTGAAAGGCCGAGTCCTCCCCGGTGCTGTGTCCGTCCTCCTCGTCGTCGGAGTCGCTGAACAAGAGCCTGTGCGGGACGGGCTGGAGACTCATAGTGCGGCGGTGACACGGGCCAGGGAGATCATAATCCAGTGACAGCCAGAGGCGGAGCCGCTTCCTCTCGCACAAACACTCGGTGCCAGAGATCTTCCTCCAAACAGCAGCGACGCTCAACTAATGGCGCGACCGTTACTCAACAGAGGGCGTTTCACTGGGCGGGCCAATGGGAACGCGCAGTCATTCCTCGGCAGTGGGCGTGGCTAACGACAACCAATAGCAGGGCGGCAGCGGGAGGACGCTCGGCAGGCGTGGCCTGTTGCGGCCAATGGGAGCCGGAAATTCCTTTTCAAAAATGGTGTGCGCTGCGCATCCTCGTGTCCGTGACGTTATTTTGGCGCGAAGGTCCCGCAGTAAATGCAAAGAAGGGGGCGGGGTTATTTTTCTCATTCGTGTCATTCGCCCGCGGCGCCTGTGGCGTATAGGGAGGGGGTGGGGCTTGGATGCTGTACCTCGTGACGGACACGTCTCCCATGTGTAGCGGAGGCGGCGGCCATGTTGTCCCTATTGTTTCAGCTGTTTGTGGGGAAATTGTGACTGTGACAGGGAGGCGGGGGTTGTAGTTAAACAACAGCGAGAAGCCGAGTCATTTGTGTCCGACTGATTCATGTCATTGTTCATCCTTTAAATGGGGAGGCGTCAATGTTTTAACAACAGAAATATGAGTTTTATTAATAACTCCCCCTCCCTTTGGCTCCAGTGAGTGACCGGCAGTAACTGCTCCGAGATAAATATCACAATTTATGACTTGCCCTTTACACTGAGTGAGAAACATTAGGGGCTAATGTAATAATAACCTGCTGGGGCTCTTGTCCTGACTTGTCTCATGCCCTGAGGCCCCCCCCCCCCAGCTGGACGCCCTGTATTTGCTCAGGGTATGGGGGGTAACTAGGGACCCCATAGAGGCACCACAATGTGACTCATTTATTCCGATCATTAAGACTCAGCCCAGAGGGTCACAATATAATCACTTAGATGATCGTGGCCTAAGGGAAACACTTCCAATAACTGGATGAATTATAATAGACTCTTTGAAGCGAGTGGAATTTATGTAATTGTTCCAGACATGGCCTGTGAGTACAGATTGTAATTACCTCACCAGACATTAAAGGGAAAGTTCTGCCTCTGTATGAGACATTCCTGCACTGTCACCCTCTGGTCTGTCCAAGTATGTAACATTCCTGCACTGTCACCCTCTGTTCTGCCCAAATATGTAACATTCCTGCACTGTCACCCTCTGTTCTGCCCAAATATGTAACATTCCTGCACTGTCACCCTCTGTTCTGCCCAAATATGTAACATTCTTGCACTGTCACCCTCTGTTCTGCCCAAGTATACAACATTCCTGCACTGCCACCCTCTGTTCTGCCCAAGTATGTAACATTCCTGCACTGTCACCCTCTGTTCTGCCCAAATATGTAACATTCCTGCACTGTCACCCTCTGTTCTGCCCAAATATGTAATATTCTTGCACTGTCACCCTCTGTTCTGCCCAAGTATACAACATTCCTGCACTGCCACCCTCTGTTCTGCCCAAGTATGTAACATTCCTGCACTGTCACCCTCTGTTTTGCCCAAGTATATAACATTCCTGCACTGTCACCCTCTGTTCTGCCTGAGTATATAATATTCCTGCACTGTCACCCTCTGTTCTGCCCAAGTATACAACATTCCTGCACTGCCACCCTCTGTTCTGCCTGAGTATGTAACATTCCTGCACTGCCACCCTCTGTTCTGCCTGAGTATGTAACATTCCTACACTGTCACCCTCTGTTCTGCCCAAATATGTAACATTCTTGAACTGCCACCCTCTGTTCTGCCCAAGTATATAATATTCCTGCACTGTCACCCTCTGTTCTGCCCAAGTATATAACATTCCTGCACTGTCACCCTCTGTTCTGCCTGAGTATGTAACATTCCTGCACTGTCACCCTCTGTTCTGCCTGAGTATGTAACATTCCTGCACTGTCACCCTCTGTTCTGCCTGAGTATGTAACATTCCTACACTGTCACCCTCTGTTCTGCCCAAATATGTAACATTCTTGAACTGCCACCCTCTGTTCTGCCCAAGTATATAATATTCCTGCACTGTCACCCTCTGTTCTGCCCAAGTATATAACATTCCTGCACTGTCACCCTCTGTTCTGCCTGAGTATGTAACATTCCTGCACTGTCACCCTCTGTTCTGCCTGAGTATGTAACATTCCTGCACTGTCACCCTCTGTTCTGCCTGAGTATGTAACATTCCTGCACTGTCACCCTCTGTTCTGCCTGAGTATGTAACATTCCTACACTGTCACCCTCTGTTCTGCCCAAATATGTAACATTCTTGAACTGCCACCCTCTGTTCTGCCCAAGTATATAATATTCCTGCACTGTCACCCTCTGTTCTGCCCAAGTATGTAACATTCCCTCTGAGTGATTGATACACAGTAATTCTCTGCCAGTGATAATATATATAGATATAGATATATAGATATAGATATATATAGATATATAATACTATATATAACAGTCACACACATATATATAAAAAGCCAATATAAGTCAATATAAAACCCCTCCCCCATACAATGTGTCACACACTTACCTGTTGAGGTTCAGCAGTGCAGCCGTTAGGGAACCCCATTGTGTTTTCCTGACACCCCAAGGTGCTGCTCTTCTCCCAAAGTCCTGCAGGTAAACACTGCTCCTGAGTGGGGAGGTTGGGGGATTTATGGGAGAGCCGGATAGGTGGGTGTGAGTAGCAGAACAATAGGGATCCAGCAGCAGCAGCAGTTCCTCTTATAATAAAGCTGAGTAATTGCAGGTAGGTTCCCGCAGGTAAGTGTCTGGTCTGTTCTATCCCATAGAAACTCAGCCGTCCCTTATACTGTCAGTGTCTGTGAATGATCTGCCCAAAATCTCTCTGGACACAAATGTCTGTTGATTCCTCCCAGGACCTGCTCATAATGTTACACCTCTACTGCCCCCCATCAGCTCACACCTCTCCCCTCTCTCATTCAACTGGGAAACAATCCATGGGATCCCCAAATCCACTTAATTGTTCATTAAATGGATCAGACACACCTTGTATGGAGAATTATATTTAAGCCTCTGATTGGCTTTTATCTCATTATCCACAGTCTGACTGACAGATCATTTCAACTGATATAATTCCACTCCTCCCACGCTGAGACACTGAGCCCCAGAACCTTATAAAGCAACCCCTGCTAGTAGAATAATGGTTTGGTCCATACCATACAGCAATAGGGGCAGGAAACTATCCAATCACATTTGCCAGGGGCAGCCCACGTCTCCAGTATAGACCTGTAACCCTGGGGGAGAGGGGACAAGAATAAGTGTGATAAATGGTTAATCCACCATTGTCTGCCAGTAAAGTAATCAGTGGGATTAGAGAGATTCAGGATTTATTTATGGCACAGCCCCTAGTCTAGGTTTATATATAACATATCACAAATTTTATTTCCTCATTGGGCAAAGAGAAGCCAAGATTGTTCATCTGTGACACACACTGAGCAACCAGGTTGTCCAATCCAATAACATTCAATTGAATTAGCAGAGCCTCACTCTGTGTATGTCGGCCCATCATCATCGTCTAGGTTCATCTCACATCTGGGTCATTAGGGAATTAGGTGGAAAATTGGGCAGAATTTCATTAACAATCTCATTGTCCAGCCCAAAAAGTAATTTGGATTAGAATCTGGCCACCCAGGTCAGTGGGCCTTTCCACAAGAGCTTGCACTCTAGTGTATCATTGTATTGGAATAAAATTCCCACAGTTGAGAAGTTGACCTGACTCTGAGGCCTACTAAATAACTTTTTATCTTCACAATGTAACATGGGATAAAAGTCACAAAGTGTGGGAAGTGAACAGGAAATAGAACTTCCTACATGATGTCACAAGGGGTAACTGTGTAAAGGTGGGGAATGTGTTGTGATTGGCCAGAATTTCCTTTCTAGATTATATCTCATCCACAGTCATGTGTTATCCTCAACCTGGGATACCGGCCTGGGATTGGTAGCACTAGATAGGTACCTAATATATAGAGACAAGAGGAAAGTGTTGGAAGGGTTACTGTCTGCTCTCTCTCATTTCCCTACAGAAATAGGGATTGGTAACACTAGATAGGTACCTAATATATAGAGACAAGAGGAAAGTGTTGGAAGGGTTACTGTCTGCTCTCTCTCATTTCCCTACAGAAATAGGGATTGGTAACACTAGATAGGTACCTAATATATAGAGACAAGAGGAAAGTGTTGGAAGGGTTACTGTCTGCTCTCTCTCATTTCCCTACAGAAATAGGGATTGGTAACACTAGATAGGTACCTAATATATAGAGACAAGAGGAAAGTGTTGGAAGGGTTACTGTCTGCTCTCTCTCTCATTTCCCTACAGAAATAGGGATTGGTAACACTAGATAGGTACCTAATATATAGAAACAAGAGGAAAGTGTTGGAAGGGTTACTGTCTGCTCTCTCTCATTTCCCTACAGAAATAGGGATTGGTAACACTAGATAGGTACCTAATATATAGAAACAAGAGGAAAGTGTTGGAAGGGTTACTGTCTGCTCTCTCTCATTTCCCTACAGAAATAGGGATTGGCAGCACTAGATAGGTACCTAATATATAGAGACAAGAGGAAAGTGTTGGAAGGGTTACTGTCTGCTCTCTCTCATTTCCCTACAGAAATAGGGATTGGTAACACTAGATAGGTACCTAATATATAGAGACAAGAGGAAAGTGTTGGAAGGGTTACTGTCTGCTCTCTCTCTCATTTCCCTACAGAAATAGGGATTGGTAACACTAGATAGGTACCTAATATATAGAGACAAGAGGAAAGTGTTGGAAGGGTTACTGTCTGCTCTCTCTCATTTCCCTACAGAAATAGGGATTGGTAACACTAGATAGGTACCTAATATATAGAGACAAGAGGAAAGTGTTGGAAGGGTTACTGTCTGCTCTCTCTCATTTCCCTACAGAAATAGGGATTGGTAACACTAGATAGGTACCTAATATATAGAGACAAGAGGAAAGTGTTGGAAGGGTTACTGTCTGCTCTCTCTCTCATTTCCCTACAGAAATAGGGATTGGTAACACTAGATAGGTACCTAATATATAGAGACAAGAGGAAAGTGTTGGAAGGGTTACTGTCTGCTCTCTCTCATTTCCCTACAGAAATAGGGATTGGTAACACTAGATAGGTACCTAATATATAGAGACAAGAGGAAAGTGTTGGAAGGGTTACTGTCTGCTCTCTCTCTCATTTCCCTACAGAAATAGGGATTGGTAACACTAGATAGGTACCTAATATATAGAGACAAGAGGAAAGTGTTGGAAGGGTTACTGTCTGCTCTCTCTCATTTCCCTACAGAAATAGGTTTGGAGTCACTTAGAGAATTATCCTGAGCTGTAATCATAGGGTTTCTTGTTTCCTCCAAGGAAACATATAATCTGTTACAATAGGGGAATGTATTGAGCCAACCCAGAAACCCCACTCATTTATGTTACATTAGTCCCAAATGATCGGCTGTAAATACAGTTTCGCTCACATCTCATTGTCTCCCCTAGTCCCCAGCAGTCGTACATTGTCTCCTGATGGATCACTTCAAGGAACATTTAGGCTCTAATTAGGGAAGAGAATGAGCACCGGCAGCTTCTAATGGGACTTCTCTGGGCCTTTGTTATCGCTTTATTATTCTCTGGTGGAAATGAAAAGTCTGCAAACAAAGGAAAAATAGATTCCGACTGGAATCCCCCTCAGCGCCCCCCTAATAACTAAATGTGATCAGACGCTGACTATTATCACACAATAACCGCTAGCTCAGTTCCCCTTCCCTTTCCTGGTTTGCTCGGAACAATAACAGGGACCCTGTATGGAAATGCACCCCTATCTTTTCTGCATTGTTATAATCCAAATATTTTAACCAATAAAAAAAAGATATTACATTCCTATTAAAACAAGGAGCCCCCCAATGCTATAACAATGATATAAATAATATAAATAAATATAGTGAATAAAGTGCCCCCTCTTGTAAATTATAAGGATATTAGAAGTCACCGAAGAGTTTCATGACTATATGGGCCGTGTGTTTTTATACAGGTCATGGAACTCCGAGGTGACTTCTTATATCCTCATATTTTACAACAAGGAGTACTTTATTTATTATAATACACAGGTTTCAGTGAGTCATGTGACAGAAATGACATCACTACTCACTGTTTATAACTGATGACATCACTACTCACTGTTTATAACTGATGACATCAGAACTCACTGTTTATAAGAATATAATTTACAAGATATTCGTGGCTTTTGTGTATTATATAAATATATCACATACTGAACGTTGAATAAAGAATCATTTTTTTCACTTAAGGAGAAAGACCTGCGAGTTCGGTTATTTGGTCAGTATTATATAGTGAATAAAGTACCCCCTGTTGTAAAATATAAGGATATTATAAGTCACCGAGAAGTGCTTTTATACAGGTCATGGAACTCCGAGGTGACTTCTAAAATCTAATATTTTCCAACAAGGGGTACTTTATTTATTATGATACATAAGTTTTAGTGAGTCATGTGACAGAAATGACATCACTACTCTCTGTTTATAACTGATGACATCAGAACTCACCGTTTATAACTGATGACATCAGAACTCACTGTTTATAAGAATATAATTTACAAGATATTCATGGCTTTTGTGTAATATATATATATATATATATATATATATATATATATATATATATATATATATATAACATACTGAACGTTGAATAAAGAATAATTTTTTTTAACTTAAGGAGAAAGACCTGCGAGTTCGGTTATTTGGTCAGTATTATATAGTGAATAAAGTACCCCCTGTTGTAAAATATAAGGATATTATAATATATGGCTGTATTTAGTGAGTGCAGCTGGTGCACCCCTCCTCCCCTCCTTATATTTGCACATAGATAAAAAACATATTTAATGGGAAAAAAGCTTTCATAGAGATAAGGTGGAAAGGCAGTTTGGGGAGGGGCAGCAATATAAAGTGCTATAACCCTGAGCATGGAATGAAAATGATTGAACTACAAATGTATAGAAATGTCACTACTCGGAGCACATTGTCACTTACATGGAAATTGGTTCCTGAACTGCTGTTTGCAGAAGGGAAGAAAGTAGCAAGTACAAGATCCGGTAACCAAATGAGACAATCTTTGCCCTGTTTGTCAGACTGATCCTTTAATTTGGCCTCCCATCAGATCACATGGGAGGGCACCCACCTGAACCAATAAAAACATGAACACGGCACCCATCAGTATCTGCCCCAGTGGAGCTTAAAGGAAAACTAAAGCCTAACTAAAGAAGTAGCTGGAAATGTTGTACATGATGTTTTGTGCTTCTCTACCAGCCCAAGGCAACCACAGCCCTTTAGCAGTAAAGATCTGTGTCTCCAAAGATGCCCCAGTAGCTCCCCATCTTCTTTTCTGCTGATTCACTGCACATGCTCTGTGCTGCTGTCACTTACTGAGCTTAGGGACCCACTCACAATATACAGTACACATAGAATAGAAATGTCACAATATAAGGCTGATTAGTAATTAATACACATAATTACTACATGGCAGCACAGAAACCAGTGCAATTAGCATCAGTCTTGAATAATCAGCAAACCTGTAGCATCAGCTTATATTACAGCCAGGGAAGCTCATTTTCTGCTGGATAATTAGTGACGAGCCCTAAGCTTAGCTTCTCAACAGCCAATCAGAGCCCACTGAGCATGTGAGTGTCACAGACACTTTCCAAGATGGTGACCCCCTGTGACAAGTTTGAAGTCCTGGATCATTGCTGCTATTGACAAGCTCAAACTTTAGCCTCGTGCAATAAGTTCACTATATAAAATATGGCATTTTTAGGTCTATTAATTTTTAGGGTTTAGTTCTCCTTTAAAGGGTAGGGTCCCTGTAAGAGCCAATTAACCTTCCTGTATGTGTTTGGGAGGAACCTCACATATGGGAAGTGGGGGGACACCCTACCTACCCTCCCTAGTCTTGCTATGTGGCTTCTTCTGATCACAATATGAATAATTCCTCCAGCAGAGCGAGTTCATCGGGAGGCTTTGGGATTAAGGAAGGGATTCCAGGAAGACCCTCCTTATTGACCTCATTAACATTCATTGAATCCCAAGCCTCAGTTACTGGAAGCCCTGAGAGCCGGCAGAGTGGGACAGGGAGTCTCTGTTTGTTGAATTTGGAATGGACAGAAGGTAAAGGTTGGTCATAGGAAATTTAGCTGAGTCACTGGGGTCCAAAAACAAAAAACATTGGTGTAAATACATACATTTTTTGTATTAAAGGATAAATTTGTTGTGGCTATGATTCACCATTGGATGCAGGAGTAACCCCCAGTCTGTCATCATAACCCCAAACATGTCACCAACAACAGTGGCAAATTTAGGAATCTGTTCCTGCTGAATTGTGCTTAGTACAGGGAATACCTATGCTGTCATAGTTTTATGGGATCTCTCTGTACAGACTATGAGCAAACTTAGGGACTGTTCCTGCTGAATTGTGCTTAGTACAGGGAATACCTATGCTGCCATAGTTTTATGGGATCTCTCTGTACAGACTATGAGTAAACTTAGGGGCTGTTCCTGCTGAATTGTGCTTAGTACAGGGAATACCTATGTGCCATAGTTTTATGGGATCTCTCTGTACAGACTATGAGCAAACTTAGGGAATGTTCCTGCTGAATTGTGCTTAGTACAGGGGAATACCTATGTGTCATAGTTTTATGGGATCTCTCTGTACAGACTATGAGCAAACTTAGGGACTGTTCCTGCTGAATTGTGCTTAGTACAGGGAATACCTATGCTGCCATAGTTTTATGGGATCTCTCTGTACAGACTATGAGCAAACTTAGGGGGCTGTTCCTGCTGAATTGTGCTTAGTACAGGGAATACCTATGCTGCCATAGTTTTATGGGATCTCTCTGTACAGACTATGAGCAAACGTATGGACTGTTCCTGCTAAATTGTGCTTAGTACAGGGAATACCTATGTTGCCATAGTTTTATGGGATCTCTCTGTACAGACTATGAGCAAACGTATGGACTGTTCCTGCTAAATTGTGCTTAGTACAGGGAATACCTATGCTGCCATAGTTTTATGGGATCTCTCTGTACAGACTATGAGCAAACGTATGGACTGTTCCTGCTAAATTGTGCTTAGTACAGGGAATACCTATGTTGCCATAGTTTTATGGGATCTCTCTGTACAGACTATGAGCAAACTTAGGGGGCTGTTCCTGCTGAATTGTGCTTAGTACAGGGAATACCTATGCTGCCATAGTTTTATGGGATCTCTCTGTACAGACTATGAGCAAACTTAGGGACTGTTCCTGCTGAATTGTGCTTAGTACAGGGAATACCTATGCTGCCATAGTTTTATGGGATCTCTCTGTACAGACTATGAGCAAACTTAGGGACTGTTCCTGCTGAATTGTGCTTAGTACAGGGGAATACCTATGCTGCCATAGTTTTATGGGATCTCTCTGTACAGACTATGAGCAAACTTAGGGACTGTTCCTGCTGAATTGTGCTTAGTATAAAATGTTCTGGGCACACAGTAAGTGATACCCTAATATAAAGAAATGTACAAGATACATACAAAACACTGTTGTCTAGAGAACAAATCTCCTCTGTCCCATTCTATGATTTTAGTCCTGTGTATGAGCTGCGTGTGATTGGTCGGCTAACCATGCGTGGCCCCTGTCACTATCATTTAAAGGTGACCTCTGACCCCCGGTGTTGGGCGACAGTGAGACTAAGGGCCGGGCAGGGACATCAAAGAGATCAGAGAGTGAAGGGGTTGAGTGTAATGGGACATGTAGAGAGGATTTTCCCTTTAATAATCTCTATGATATACAGGGACAGGGGATCTGCAGGGGGACGAACGTGGATCTTGGATTTATTTATAGTTGAACCTTTAGGATCGTGAGACTTATTTCAGCCAATGGGGAGGCACCTAATCACCTCGCTTTTCTCTCTAAACAAGGTTCAACCTGTACCCGCAAGTGATGAGCCGATTTTTCTCCCTCCAAATACATTAAATTCAATGGCCGTTTTTTCTTATGGCGACTTTTTTCTCCAAATGCATAAGGGCAGGGGCACACAAAGCTACTGGGGAGATTAGTCGCCCAGCAACAAGCCACTTCTTCTTCGGGCGACTAATCTCCCCGAACTGCCTCCCCGCGGGCTAAATGTAAATCGCCGGCGGGATGGCACTTAGAGTGCTTTATTTTCCGAAGTCGCCCGAAGTTTCCTTGTGAGGCAACTTTGGAAAACAAAGTGCTCCGAGTGGCATCCAACCGGCGATTTACATTCTAGCCCGCGGGGAGGCCGAAGAAGAACCGTTTTGTTGCCGTGTGACCTAGAGTTGGGCACACAGGCAGATTCGGGGAGATTAGTCACCTGGCGACAAATCTCCTCTTCTTTGGGGAGACTAATCTCCCTGAACTGCCTTCCCTCAGGTGACTCATCAATGCCCGTTTTTTTAATGGCGACTTTTTTGCTCTAATTTTAAACTCAATGGCCATTTTTTCTTATGGCAACTTTTTAGTCCCAATGCATCAAAGTCAATGCCCATTTTTCGTTATTGGCTACTTTTTGCCCTAATATTAAAGTCAATGGCCGTTTTTTCTTACGGCGACTTTTTTTATCCTAATACATTAAAGTCAATGGCTGTTTTTCATAAGGAGACTTTTTTGCCCTAATACATTAAAATCAATGGGCGTTTTTTATTAGGAGACTTTTTTTATCCGAACACATTAAAGTCAATGGCCGTTTTTTCTTATGGCGACTTTTTTGCCCAGATTTGCTGCCATGTTTCCTCATCTATAGTGGCATTTAAGTTTTTTTTCCCATTGTTTGGTATAGGAAGGAGGGGAAAAATTGGACATTTTGACTATCTCCTTATATAATAGTGAAATCACTTCCCAACAAGGGGTTAAAGTTCCTATATTGGTAGAGTTTCTAAGCACTTCCTTTAGGTAATGGTAAATTCCTGCTTAACCTGCTTTCATAGGTACATGGAACGTCAATGCCGCAGGACATGGAAACCGACACGTGACTATTGTTTGTCATTTTACTTGTACGTGGCCTGTGGATTTATAACCAGATCCCTGGCGCTTGTTAGTGGGACTCACAGAACCTGATCCTCTGCTCGGACCTCTGGGTGGGATTAGTGAGCGCTGCAGGTGGGATCATATTAAATGGGTGGTTCATCTTTAAGTTAACTTTTAGTATGTTATAGCATGGTCAATTCTAAGCAACTTTTCAATTGGCCTTCATTTTTTTTTTTTTTTTTATAGTTTTTGAGTGATTTGCTTTCTTCAGACTCTTTCCAGCTTTTAAATGGGGGTCACTGACCCCATCTAAAAACAAATGCTCTGTAAGGCTACAAATGTATTTTTATTGCTACTTTTTATTACTCCTCTTTCTATTCAGGCCTCTCCTATTTATATTCCAGTCTCTTATTCAAATCAGTGCATGGTTGCTAGGGGAATTTGGACCCTAGCAACCAGATGGCTGAAACTGCAAACTGGAGAGCTGCTGAATAAAAAGCTAAATAACTCAAAAACCACAAGTAATAAAAAATCAAGACCAATTGCAAATTGTCTCAGAATATCCCTCTCTACATCATACTAAAGTTCATTTAAAGGTGAACAACCCCTTTAAATACAACCTTTGGGAAATCTTCCCTTTAATGACTGTATTAGGGCTGTTACACACGGGCGGTTTTTCCTGCGCTCCCCTGCGTTGCACTTTCTCCTGTTCAGCCGCAGGGGCGCGCAGGACTAGATGCACCCTGTGAAGGGACTGTACTCACACAGACGCAGGTAAGTGCCAAACGCAGGTAGGACGCAGCATGTTGCATTTCACCTGCGTTTGGTGCATAAATGCGTCTGTGTGAGTACAGTCCCTTCACAATAATTGGGTGTATCTACTCCTGCGCTCCCCTGCGGCTGAACAGAAGAAAGTGCAACGCAGGGGAGCGCAGGAAAAACCGCCCGTGTGTAACAGCCCTAAAGATCCCATGCATATAGGGCGCATTCTCCAGCAACTGAGATGGGCCAGAGCTTGAAAGAAATACTTGTCATTTAGGCAATGTCACAATTAGGAGCTTCTCCTCCAGCAGGGAATATGCCCCATGTGCTACAAACAAATCTATCCACCGGAGATCTTGCTAAGCGGTACAATAGCCTTACACTAGGAGTCCAGGCGCAGCCTTCTGTTCCAGGCAGCAGGAAACACCGAGGACTAATAGGGATTCCACCTCCCCCATTTAAAACCAGGAACATACAATCCACATCCTGCATGTCTAATTAGCATTTCATTAAGATGCAGGGCGGCATGGGAAGCTGTGCAGGCTGCAACACACATCAGCATTTATTTCAGATACGTTCTGTGTGTATATATATATATAAATATATATATATGAAATAAATTTAGAGATTTACCATTTGTCCTATAAATCACTGCCCTGGGAGGTAAGGGAGCCCAGTCTGAAGGTCAGTTGGGGGGAGATTTGGGGTGAGTGCTTATTTGTACCCTGGGTACCCCTGGAACTATAGCAGGGTGACTGTTACCCCAATGTTTCTATATATCTGTAACCTTGTTATGAGCTAAGGGGGCCCAGTCTGAAGGTCAGTTAGGGGGAGATTTGGGGTGATGCTTATTTGTACCCTGGGTACCCCTGGAACTATAGCAGGGTGACACCCCAATGTTTCTATATATCTGTAACCTTGTTATGAGCTAAGGGGGCCCAGTCTGAAGGTCAGTTAGGGGGAGATTTGGGGTGATGCTTATTTGTACCCTGGGTACCCCTGGAACTATAGCAGGGTGACACCCCAATGTTTCTATATATCTGTAACCTTGTTATGAGCTAAGGGGGCCCAGTCTGAAGTAGGGATGTAGCGAACTGTTCGCCGGCGAACTTGTTCGCGTCCGCCGCGCGACGTTCGCCAATTTGGGTTTGCGTTCGATTCGTTCGACCATTCGACCATTCGAATTCCTTCGACCGCTAGAAATCGAACGATTTCCATTCGTTCGAACGATTGTAAGCATTCGATCGAATGAAAAGCATTCGATTGAATGGTTTCGATCGTTTGATTCGAATGAAAATCCTTCGATCGAATGATTAAAATCCTTCGATCGGTCGAATCGAACGATTTTAGCGGGTGTTCGAAGTTCGCGAACTGTCCGCGAACGTTCGCATTTTTTGCCGGTGTTCGCGAACATCAAATCGGCAGTTCGCTACATCCCTAGTCTGAAGGTCAGTTAGGGGGAGATTTGGGGTGAGTGCTTATTTGTACCCTGGGTCCCCCTGGAACTATAGCAGGGTGACACCCCAATGTTTCTATATATCTGTAACCTTGTTATGAGCTAAGGGGGCCCAGTCTGAAGGCCAGTTAGGGGGAGATTTGGGGTGAGTGCTTATTTGTACCCTGGGTACCCCTGGAACTATAGCAGGGTGACACCCCAATGTTTCTATATATCTGTAACCTTGTTATGAGCTAAGGGGGCCCAGTCTGAAGGTCAGTTAGGGGGAGATTTGGGGTGAGTGCTTATTTGTACCCTGGGCAGGGCCGCCATTAGAAATCACGGGGCCCCGTACAACAAAATTTTTGGGGCCCCCTGGGCCCCGCCCACACTGACGACCAAGCTCCACCCCATTTCCCGCCCACTCCACATCGCAGTTAAAAGACCACACAGACATCAGCGCTAAAAAAGTAACCCCCCCCCCACAAGTTGTAAAAAGCTATTGATGGTCAGGGCCCCCTTATAAAAAATTGGGGCCCCAAAAAAAAAAAATTAAAATTTTTTTTTTTTTAAAAAAACATTGGTGGCAGGGGCCCCCTTATAAGTTAAAAAAAACTTGGGGCCCCAACAAAAAAAATAAAAAAAAATAAAAAATAAACAAACATTGGTGGCAGGGGCCCCCTTATAAGTTAAAAACAAATTGGGGCCCCAAAAAACATTTGAAAAAAAAAAAAATTGTTTTGAAAAAAAAAAAAAAACATTGGCGGCAGGGGCCCCCTTACAAGTTAAAAACAAATTGGGGCCCCAAAAAAAAATTTAAAAAAAAAAAAAAATTTTTTTGAAAAAAAAAAAACCATTGGCGTCAGGGGCCCCTTACGAGTTAAAAAAAAAAAAAAAATTGGGGCCCCAAAAAAACATGTTTTAAAAAAAAAGATTGGTTGCAGGGGCCTATAGAATATTAAAATAATACATTGGTGGACAGGAGATTAAAAAAAAAAAAAATACACAAACTGGTGTTCAGTAGAATTGAACTCACGGCTTCAGTACTTCAACTTCACCTCCTTTCGTGACTTCGGGTCTTTTCACCGCTTCAGGACTTCGGCTTCGGCTGTTTTCGTGACTTCGGGTCTTTGCGCTGCTTCAGGACTTCGGCTGTTTTCGTGACTTCGGGTCTTTTCGGCGCTTCATGACTTCGGCTTTTTCCGTGACTTCGGGTCTTTTCGGCGCATCGGCTTCGGCTTTTCGGCACTTCCGCATTCGGCAGCACAGAGGCAAGACGTACGGCTCGGGCGCTCGTAAGGGGGGCCCGGATCTTCAAAAAATGCAGCGCTGCCAGGCCCCCCTTCATGCCCGGGCCCGGTACGCTTGTCCCCCCTGTCCCCCCCTGATGGCGGCCCTGACCCTGGGTACCCCTGGAACTATAGCAGGGTGACACCCCAATGTTTCTATATATATGTAACCTTGTTATGAGCTAAGGGGAATCAGTATCACAATTAAGACTATATAATAAAGTGGAAGCTCCTGTGTTTCTCAGACTTTTCAGCTGATTTATGCAGGAGGGAGGGCGGAACAGAAGTGACATTTAAAAGGAACATGAAACGTGTGGATAAATCTCTCTGTCAGACAAATACAATGAGCTCGGGGCTCTGGCCCTCCCCATTTCCGTTAGCCCCTCATATATTACCTGGATTGTTCTGAGACATTTTCAGCTGTTTCCTCCCTGATCCCTGCAGTCGGCTGATAAGTCCCCAGTAACTGCCGGACAGAATGATTGGGGTCTCTGCTCCCATTAAATACATAAAACACATGACATTTAATTTATAATCCCTTTACAATGTGCAGCCAAGATAAGAGAAGCTCCTGCATAATTAGATGGAGATATTGGGAATGTATTTTCCTGTCATCATTTATTTCATAACAATATTTTTATTGTGTGTTTCACAGGGGAAAATTAAACTTTTGCCCATGAAATAATTTGCTGCAACCCCTTATAATAATAATAATTATCCCCACCCCCTTGTCTCAGCCAATCGCTGCCTTAGATTTATAACTTCACTGGTCACCTCCTATAAATTCTCTTTATTTTGGATTCCCATCATTTTCTCCATATAGGGGTGCGGTCCGTGCCCTTCTCAATGTTCCTTCTCTCCGATTCTTCCAAAAATAACCATAAAATGCTCAGATTTTCCAGCACTTTACCATGGTTTTTTTTTAAAGTGAAAATACTGGGAAACGTTAAAGAATTCCGCAGTGATGTCATATTTCCGATTGTGCATGTTGCCATGGAAACCTGCTGAATTAGTATTACATCATCATTATGACACAGGCACGACCTTGGGGCTCTAATGCCAATTCCTGATATGTGGGGCTTATTATCTATTCTATTACATTATATATTTATATCATACAGTGAATATCCCACAATTGTTCTAATACAACTGATCATATAGGGAGAATGGCCAACACCCTGATATTTTCCTAAATCTGTACTCATGCCATTAGCAAAGTGGGGGGCTCAGACATAAGTGGACCTTCATAATGATTTTTAAAGGGGATTCCTTTATTTTTATCCAAATATAATTGAATATTTGGCTATTCCCTTTAATTTAATTGCCTTGCCCTTTCCTCTGGGCGAAACGCGTCAGGCAATGATGCGGTCTTTTATCTTATGTTTCTAACAGTCACATAATAAAGGATATGTTTTTAATGGAGGTGCGGTCTACATCTTTCTAAATCTGTTCCCCTTTAAATAAACTGTTAGTAGGATGTAGAGAGGGATATTCTGAGACCATTTCCAATTGCTTTTCATTTTTTATTATTTGTGTTTTTTTTTTTTTTTTTACTTATTTAGCTTTTTACTCAGCAGCTCTCCGGTTTGCAAGTTCAGCCATCTGGTTGCTAGGGTCCCCATTACCCTAGCAACCATGCATTGATTTGAATAAGAGAATAGGAGAGGCCTGAAATAGAAAGCTGATTAATAAAAAGTAGCAATAACAATTAATGTGTAGCCTTACAGAGCATTTGTTTTTTTTAGATGGGGTCAGTGACCCCCATTTGAGAGCTGGAAAGATTCAGAAGAAGAAGGCAAATAATTATAAAACTATAAAAAATAAATAATGAAGACCAATTGAAAAGTTGCCTAGAATTAGCCATTCTATAACCTATGAATAGTTAACTTAAAGGTGAAACGCCCCGTTAAGACCTTATTTTAGGTTCCTATGTGTTTCCAATGACAGAAGCAAACAGATGAAATAACTGAGAGGCAGAAAACGGTTACGCTCCCTCCTCCTTAATGATAGGTGTGCGCTGGGACAGCTGCCTGGGAGTGGCCGGGTGCAGTCACATGACTAACGTACGGGCAAGTGGCATATGGGCCATTATAAGCCTTCTGCTGGGGTTATACCATCTTATCCGGGGGTACAGAGTAATCCAAACCTTCAACTGCTCCTGATTCTAATCTGACTCTATATCTGCCCCACCCTCTGGGTGCTCGTTGCCCAAATATCATCTTTAGAATTTACAGCCCCCCCTGTGGCCCCCCTGTTACTGTGTAGGAGGAAGGGGCGTAGGGGCCACTTCACAGCCCGGTGCTAGAGTTTTGGTACATTTCAGATGTTGGTTGGTAATTTTGGGATTTTCCCATCAGAACAACTGCCCTGACTGACAGGCACAAGTTTAGGGCTGGTGTGGGGGGGGGGGGGTTACATGGGCAATAAATTAATTAATAAGGGGAAATGACACAAGGGCGGCATTAGTAGACCCTCCCCCCAGGGACCAGGCCTGGGAAAAAGTGTCAGCTGAGACACCTGCCTATCAAGCACCAAGGGGCAGATTTATCAAGGGTCAAATTGAAAATTCTAATTTTCGAGTTTATTGATGGGCAAAACCGTCAAATTCGACTAAGGAAGTTTTTTTTTAAAAAATTCGAATTTGATTTTCGAGATTTATCATACCCTAGCCCTTTAAGAACTCAAAATCGACTATGAAAAAATACCTGAATCGGATTTTTAAAAGCCGAATCGAATTTGATTCGAGTTTTTGAGTCGATCCTATTCACCCGAGTTGAGAAAATTAGATTTTTTTTTTTTTTTTTAAATAAATTTTCGATTGGTCAAATTTCAAGTTCATGGGAGTTGATGGGAGTTTTTCAAAGAATTCGAAATTCGACCCTTGAAAAATCTGCCCCTTGCACCTGCCTGGTTAAGTCAGTTGTTCTGCTGATGGTCGAATGGGTCAGAACTGACAGTTGCCTGGTTTTAGAGCTGATCTCAAACCGCTGCAAAGGAAACCTGCTCCTTAGTGCTAAATCCAAACACACAGTCAGCACACGGCACATTCCCTTTAAGGGTGGTCTCTAGACCCCTGGCTGCAAATATTTACTGTCTCTGGTCCCCCCCCATACAGTTTATAAGGGGGGAGAAATATTTCAACCCAGCTGTGTTTACAGTTTTATCACTTGAACCTTCCACTAACACTTATTAACCAATCGGCAGTCAGCGAGTCATCAAACTGCCACGTATTAGGGTCCTTGCAGGGAATAAAAGGGGATGCAGGAGCTAACACTTGCCCCTTGGGGTGCCCATTGACCAATCAGGTTGATATATTCAAATTCAACTCTATGGAGAGGGAAGAACCAGACTCAGATGCCGAAACCCTCTCCACATTGTAGGGCAGTGAGTGATATCACAATCAAGGATCTTGACATGGCAACTGAAAACTAAGCGATAGGGTTGGACAGTTGAATAGAAAAGCTTGATGTGACTGTCACCCAATCGCCAACATGGAGGTGACACCAACAGCACAGGAATCAGAACCTCTAGGGGGTCATTCACATGACATGTTGTGTTTCTCCATTGTGTTTACTTGCTCCACAGCCTCCTATGAGGCTGGACACACACAGACAGCTGAAGCATCCCTCTGTGAGTGCAGCTGGAGAAGCTGTTCAGGGTCAGACAAGGAAGTAACCCGGCAGCTGAATTTACAAGAGGGTGTGAGAGGTGTCGCCTGCTCTTGTGTCGGTCCATGGGTGGCCTTTGATTGTATTGGGAATATCTCCCCCCTATGATTAGAGGACCTCAGTTTGGAAACCAACGTTCACAGCAGAATAAGGGACCCCCCAACTGATTTCTGGGCTTGACTGATGCACCTGGGGGCACCAGACACTACCGTTAATCAGTTGTAGCACACAAAAAAAAAAATCAGACCTCTATATTTTTTGAAGAATCCTTGAACTTCTTCTGTAAGAAGATCCCTATCCTGCAGAGCTTACAGTCTATGCAATCAGAGATGGCCATTGGAGGTACCCAGACTCATTGTGAGTCTCCCCTGTGAGTCTAAATAGAGAACAATGTTGATGGCAGAAGATATAGGTCTTGGGCACCCATTGTGACATCATTCTAAAAACCATCTCCTTCCTGTTACTATTGCTTGTAGCCTTATGACAGCCCCGAATGTTGAGTATGTGCAACGTGACAACAGAAAGTCCACATTTGTCCCACTCCTCTAATCCTCTTCCGCTACAGAAAAATAACAACAATATAATATTCTGAGCTTCATTCTATTGTGATATCTAAATCCACGCAGATCCCTCACTGTGACCATGTCCCTGCCCAGGGTTCAAGCTTTGCTTTCAAGGAACCGTGAGAAGTCCAGGAAGAAACTGGATTTTCAGGTTAAACTGGTTTTGTACTTACTGGGGGGCCAGGGCATCGTCACACCATTCTAATGTCCTTTGTTTACTCGACAAAGACTTCTCTTCCCCAAGCGAAGGTGACCTAGAAAGAGGCTTATGGGATCTCCACTCATGGGGAAGCCCTGGAGCCACATCAGACCTATTATTACCTGGGAGTGGTTGTTTATGAGCAAAGGCTTCTGTGTAGCCAGGTAGGTACCTACAGACATTCTCTCCCATGATGCACTTGTAACCCTGGTGGTGAATTCAGTGATCTGACCAGTTGCCCAGGGTAAGATTCAATTATACAGAATATAAAGGGGAAGTTGAGTTCTATTTCCTACCACTTCTGGGGTACCAGCAACCTATAAGACACAATGGGGCTCATTTACCAACACGGATAAGAGATTTGGGGTGCTTATTTGTGCCCTGGGTACCCCTGGAACTATAGCAGGGTGACTGTTACCCCGATGTTTCTATATATCTGTAACCTTGTTATGAGCTAAGGGGGCCCAGTCTGAAGGCCAGTTAGGGGGAAATTTGGGGTAAGTGCTTATTTGTACCCTGGGTACCCCTGGAACTATAGCAGGGTGACACCCCAATGTTTCTATATATCTGTAACCTAGTTATGAGCTAAGGGGGCCCAGTCTGAAGGTCAGTTAGGGGGAGATTTGGGGTGAGTGTTTATTTGTACCCTGGGTACCCCTGGAACTATAGCAGGGTGACTGTTACCCCAATGTTTCTATATATCTGTAACCTTGTTATGAGCTAAGGGGGCCCAGTCTGAAGGTCAGTTAGGGGGAGATTTGGGGTGAGTGTTTATTTGTACCCTGGGTACCCCTGGAACTATAGCAGGGTGACACCCCAATGTTTCTATATATCTGTAACCTTGTTATGAGCTAAGGGGGCCCAGTCTGAAGGTCAGTTAGGGGGAGATTTGGGGTGAGTGTTTATTTGTACCCTGGGTACCCCTGGAACTATAGCAGGGTGACACCCCAATGTTTCTATATATCTGTAACCTTGTTATGAGCTAAGGGGGCCCAGTCTGAAGGTCAGTTAGGGGGAGATTTGGGGTGAGTGTTTATTTGTACCCTGGGTACCCCTGGAACTATAGCAGGGTGACACCCCAATGTTTCTATATATCTGTAACCTTGTTATGAGCTAAGGGGCCCAGTCTGAAGGTCAGTTAGGGGGAGATTTGGGGTAAGTGCTTATTTGTACCCTGGGTACCCCTGGAACTATAGCAGGGCGACACCCCAATGTTTCTATATATCTGTAACCTTGTTATGAGCTAAGGGGGCCCAGTCTGAAGGTCAGTTAGGGGGAGATTTGGGGTGAGTGCTTATTTGTACCCTGGGTACCCCTGGAACTATAGCAGGGTGACACCCCAATGTTTCTATATATCTGTAACCTTATGAGCTAAGGGGCCCAGTCTGAAGGTCAGTTAGGGGGAGATTTGGGGTAAGTGCTTATTTGTACCCTGGGTACCCCTGGAACTATAGCAGGGTGACACCCCAATGTTTCTATATATCTATAACCTTGTTATGAGCTAAGGGGGCCCAGTCTGAAGGTCAGTTAGGGGGAGATTTGGGGTGAGTGTTTATTTGTACCCTGGGTACCCCTGGAACTATAGCAGGGTGACACCCCAATGTTTCTATATATCTATAACCTTGTTATGAGCTAAGGGGGCCCAGTCTGAAGGTCAGTTAGGGGGAGATTTGGGGTGAGTGTTTATTTGTACCCTGGGTACCCCTGGAACTATAGCAGGGTGACACCCCAATGTTTCTATATATCTGTAACCTTGTTATGAGCTAAGGGGGCCCAGTCTGAAGGTCAGTTAGGGGGAGATTTGGGGTGAGTGCTTATTTGTACCCTGGGTACCCCTGGAACTATAGCAGGGTGACACCCCAATGTTTCTATATATCTGTAACCTTATGAGCTAAGGGGCCCAGTCTGAAGGTCAGTTAGGGGGAGATTTGGGGTAAGTGCTTATTTGTACCCTGGGTACCCCTGGAACTATAGCAGGGTGACACCCCAATGTTTCTATATATCTATAACCTTGTTATGAGCTAAGGGGGCCCAGTCTGAAGGTCAGTTAGGGGGAGATTTGGGGTGAGTGTTTATTTGTACCCTGGGTACCCCTGGAACTATAGCAGGGTGACACCCCAATGTTTCTATATATCTGTAACCTTGTTATGAGCTAAGGGGGCCCAGTCTGAAGGCCAGTTAGGGGGAGATTTGGGGTGAGTGCTTATTTGTACCCTGGGTACCCCTGGAACTATAGCAGGGTGACACCCCAATGTTTCTCTTTATTTGGGTTGGTAGAGCCACTTAAGGACCAGGTTACAGGTAACATTAGTCACTATATAGGAGGTCCAGCAGACACATATATATATAATGTCTGTATAAAACTTGCAGAAGAAGGTGCCGTTGGTGCATTGGGTCCTGATGGTCATTATTAGTATAAACATAACTTGATGCAGAGGAATATAAATGTGACCAGTTGAAACCTTGGATGATTCTATTACTGTGAGGATTATGGGGTTGGCAGACGTGTCACTGTGTCTGATTCTGTTGATGAAACAATGGGAACTTCTCATTGTTGTCTGGACGTCTGACCAATTGTACTCGGACTTAGACATGTCGTTCCAGCAGGTGAGACGTGTTCCATTGTGTGTAACAGACCCATCATCATTACAGACCCCCCTGCACTTAATCCATTCTACTGACACCCAGGCAGGTCCCTAAACATTGTCAGGGGATGTGTATTTCACTAATAATTCTCATTAATCCCTCGCAATCTCAATGGATCAGGGGGGGAGGGGCTTCCAACGGACTCCTCCCACCACTTCCTCTTCTTCTGCAGAGCCAGGAGGTTTGAAACCAAGTTAAAAAATAAATCAAGTATTTGATAATCTTATTGGCCATCGCCAGAGAATGACATTAACCACACACATGCCAATAAGAGCACTGCAGAAAATGGGTTCAGAGCATTGCATTAACCCAGCTATGCCAACAGCACCACTGCAGAAAATGTAGGAGTAGTACTTTAACCCCAGCCATGCCAATAAGATCACTGCAGAAATTAATTCAGAGTACTGCATTAACCCCAGCCATGCCAGTGGCACCACTGCAAAAAATATAGGAGTAGAACAATAACCCCAGCCTTGCCAATAAAATCACTGCAGAAAATGGGTTCAGAGCATTGCATTAACCCCAGCCATGCCAATGGCACCACTGAAGAAAATGCATGAATAGTACAATAACCCCAGGCATGCCAATAAGATCACTGCAGAAAATAGGTTCAGAGCACTGCATTAACCCCATCCATGCCAGTTGCACCACTGCAGAAAATATAGGAGTAGTACAATAACCCCAGCCATGCCAATAAGATCACTGCAGAAATGAATTCAGAGCACTGCATTAACCCCAGCCATGCCACTGGCACCACTGCAGAACATATAGGAGTAACCCAAGGCATGCCAATAAGAACACTGCAGAAAATTGATTGAGAACATTGCATTAACCCCAGCCATGCCAACAGCACCACTGCAGAAAATGCATAAGTAGTACAATAACCCCAGGCATGCCAATACGATCACGGCAGAAAATGAATGATGACTATTGTACCCACTGTCTAAATCCCAGGGCCGTAAGGCGACTGCAGAACTTTTCATGACAGCGATAGGCTCTGGATTTCACTGGGATGTTCTTACGATGTTATATTTTCCCTGCATCAATATGGCAGCTCCCGCTGATAATAATAAGACATTTATGTAGATCATTAAAACTCCCTGTGTTGCATAACTTGCCCGTAGATAAAGACAGTATATTTTACATTCCCAGGGTATATTATCCCTTCCAGCCCACACGTTAGTTGCCCCATAGCATGAGCATTTGCCCCAGTAGAGAGACAGTCACACAAGAGAGCGTCAGGAGCAACACTTTAACCCCAGCAGCAGGTGTGTCTCGCTGTCTGACCAACACTAAATCAAATGGAGGGATCTGAGCCCCCCTGTGAGACACATCCAGTTGCCGGGGCTGTTTTTCCAGCTGTTAAAGGAAAAGGGGGACCCCTCCCAACCACATTAGTCATGTCCATCCTTAGCAGGGGCCTGGGGATTTATATAGCCCTGCTCACAAGAGCTTACAATCGGAAAGAAGGGAATAAGAGAGATAATGGCAAGAAAATCTGACCCTACTGTATCCGTTATTCCCAATATTCCTGCCTATAACAGCCGATGTATGGGAACCTGGGTGTCACCTCTATTTGGAATCCCCAGAAACGGCTCTGCCAGTGAACTACAACTCCCAACCATTGGCCCTTGCGGTGATGTCATATGGTGATGTCATAGAACCCAGGCCTGGACTTGTAATCTGTGAGTTCTGGCAGGTGGCTGAGGGGCTACTGTAACATGCCAAAGACTATGTACTCAGGGTCGGACACCGGTAAAAAAAACCTGGTGGGCCCTCGTGGGCCGGCCCAGACCTGCTCCCCCTTAAAGAGCAGGCGCGACATGGCCCAGGAATTGGAGGTCGGGAGAGGGTCACGGGGTCTCACAAGTGGGACCTTCGTTTGCAGACCTGGTGGGTCCCCAAGGCTCCAGTCCGACCCTGTATGTACTACTGTATGTATTGGGCTTATGGGGCTACATGGTCCTCTATGTACTTGAAATCCCAGGGTCTACAGTATATTAAATCCCATTGGTCTTCATTATTTATTTATTTTTTTTAATTATTGGCCTTTCTCTTCTCCAGCTTTCAAATGAGAGGGTCACTGACCCCATCTAAAAAACAAATGCTCTGTAAGGCTACACATTTATTGTTATTGCTACTTTTTATTACTCCTCTTTCTATTCAGGCCTCTCCTATTCATATTCCAGTCTCTTATTCAAATCAGTGCATGGTTGCTAGGGGAATTTGGACCCTAGCAACCAGATGGCTCAAACTGCAAACTAGAGAGCCGCTGAATAAAAAGCTAAATAACTCAAAAATCACAAATAATAAAAAATGAAAACCAATTGCAAATTGTCTCAGAGTGTCCCTCTCTGCATCATACAAAAAAAATAACACAAAGGTGAAAAACCCTTTAAGGCTAATTTCCCCATTGGATCATTGTTAGGTGGAACCTAATCAATAATTAACTCATTTAACCCCCAAATCGGACAGAAACAAAGAGCCGCTCATTGAATGCAAATGGCACACTTCTGGGGCAGAATGGGACGCAATTAGTCAGAATCAGGATTCTGACAATTAACAGAAACAAATGAGCAAAAGCTTCACTTTAAAGGCTAAATAACCATTTAAAAGAGAAGGCGGACGAATTCAGCGAGCGGCTTTGTATGTTACTGAGTATTTGTGCTCTAATTAGTGCAATAAGGGATTAGCTCGTCAAGCAGTAAATCACTCTGCGGCCTATTGAGGTCCTGTCCAATCCGACGCCTCCGACAAGTAAATAAACACCTTTAATAAAATGCACCGTCGTGTAGCGACTCCTGAGTGTACCAAGCTGTTAGCAGAGCCCTAGCAAACATAAGGGTGCCCCCTCTATGGAAGTGATTGGCAGCCCTCTGTATAAACAAACACATAAAAGAGCAGAAGGAGACAACTGGGAGAGGGTTTATGGCTCTAATGGGTGAAGTGCCGTCGACCT
This sequence comes from Xenopus petersii, assembly GCA_038501925.1. Taxonomy (NCBI): domain Eukaryota; kingdom Metazoa; phylum Chordata; class Amphibia; order Anura; family Pipidae; genus Xenopus; species Xenopus petersii. Next base: position 4,636,329 of record CM076678.1, on the reverse strand, counting down.
TTGGCCTTAAATGGGCAAATGTGCACTGTGGGTTCTCGCTAATCACTTAGGAATGGTGACACAGTTGAGGTCCATTAATCAGTGATGTCCTGGCCTCGAGCATGTAAAAATATCCACAAGCTTTACTGGATACGGAGCCTTTAAATCTGATTCACACTGCAGGAACCAGTGCAGTCTGCAGCATCATTTATAAGCACTGGGCAGTAACTCATGGCCACCAATCAGATTATTGCTTTCAGTGTGCAACCTGCAGTTGACTTTAAAAAAAAAGCGAATCACTGATTGGTTGCTATGGGTTATTGCCTAGGTGCAAATTTGCCCAGTGTTTATAAATGAGCCCCAGTGAATCGCTAAGAAGCCGCCTGGATTTAAAGGGGTTGGTCACCTTTAAATGAAGGGTTAGTTTAATGTAGAGAGAGATATTCTGAGATAATTTGCAATTGGTTTTCATTTTTTACTATTTGTGTTGTTTGACTTTAGCTTTTTATTCAGCAGCTCTCCAGTTTGCAATTTCAGCCATCTGATTGCTAGGGTCCAAATTCCCCTAGCAACCATGCATTGATTTGAATAAGAGACTGGCATAAGAATAGGAGAAGCCTGAATAGAAAGAGGAGTAATAAAAAGTAACAATAACAATACATTTGAAGCCTTACAGAGAATTTGTTTTTGTAGACGGGGTCAGTGACCCCATTGGAAAGCTGGAAAGAGTCAGAAGAAGAACGCAAATAATTTAAAAACGATAAAAAATGAAGACCAATTGCTTAGAATGAGCCATTTTTAGAACATGCTAAAAGTTAACGTAAAGGTTTGTTTTTCTTCTATTTTAAAGGGGAACTAAATTGTTTGGGTTTTTTTTTTTTTTTGCCTAATGACAGAAGCTGTAGTTTTAAGCAGCTTTCCAATATACATTCACAATACCAGCCATTGTATTCAGGCTCTTTATTCTGATGACAGTGTCCCTTTAATTATTGCCTCTCTGTAATGAAGTGCAGTCCAACAATAGAACATTCAATCTGCTCAATGGAACCTGTACACGATTAGAACTTTTAAAGGGGAACTAAATCATAACATAATTCAGCTATAAAATTGGCAGCTTCTATACCCCACAGCCCTTTAGCAGGGGAGATCTATGCCCCTGAAGATGCCCCAGTAGCTCCCCATCTTCTTTTCTGCTGATTCACTGCTCATGCTCTGTGCTGCTGCCACTTATTCAGCTTAGGGACCCACTCACAATATACAGTTTATATACACAATATAACAGTCACAGTAATTAACTCAGAGTCACATTACATGGCAGCTTAGGAATCAGTGCAGTCTGCATCAGAATCAGTCCTGTAACATCAGCTTCTATGGCAGAAATTACCTCCCTTTCTGCTAATGGTTTGATGATTGCCCCATGCTCCCTAAGCTCAGCTTCCCAACAGCAGCCCACTGAGCATGTGCAGTGCCGCTGACTCACACAAGATGCCTAACAAGATCCAAGATGGGGAACTTCTGGGAGCAAATTTGAAAGACTGGATCATGACTGTTATAGGACTGCTGAACCTCTGGGCAGGTACAGTGTATAAAATACAATTTCTAGACATTAAGTATTCAGCTTTAATTGACCTTTAAAGGGGCTGTTCACCTTTAAATGAACAGTTAGTATGACGCAGAGAGGGATTTTCAGAGTCAATTTGCAATTGGTATTTATTTTTTATTATTTGTGGTATTTCACTTTTTATTCAGCATCTCTCCAGTTTGGAACCTGGTTGCTAGGGTCTAAATTCCCCTAGCAACCATGCATTGATTTGAATAAGAGACTGGAATATGAATAGGAGAGGCCTGAATAGAAAGATGAGTAATAAAAAAGTAGCAATAAGAATACATTTGTAGCCTTACAGAGCATTCGTTTTTTCGATGGGGTCAGCGACCCCCCGTTTGAAAGCTGGAAAGAGTCAAAAGAAAAAAGGCAAATGATTCAAAAACTATAATAAGTAAACAATGAAGACCAATTGAAAAGCTGCTAAGAATGAGCCAGTCTATAACATACTAAAAGTTAATTTAAAGGTGAACCACCTTGAGAAATGAGCCTCAGAGAACCGTAAAGAACTTTATTAACGAATGTCGTATTTACACGTTGCAGACGGGGGCAGAACACGGGACGCCTGGTTAAAAAGCAAAGTCTTTATTGCATATTATTGTACAAATAAAACACTGTATATGATCACACGGGTCAAGACATTGCTGCGTCACGCTGACCCTTCAGGGGGCGGGGCTTATTTCCAGAAATGAAATGTCTGCGTCGGATTGGCTCCTTCGCGGTTTTCAGGGGTAAATCCTGTTAATTATGGGTGAAGTGCAACAACAGGAGACCCGGCGCAGCATTATTAAAGTACTAGCACCAAAGTGAGGAAAAGCGAGTCACATGCCTCTAGAATCTACCATTAAAGTATCGTCAGCGGGGGGGAACATACGTGTGTATCCCGTGTGCATTGAAATGTTTACATGTCTCTACAGACAGACATTTATTACTGAAATATCCTCCCTATATTGTTTCCCTAGGCAACAGCACCTTCTACTGGTCAGCTGATAATCTGCAAGGCAACTAACATGGCAGCTTCTATGCAGAATATTCCCCCATTATCATTCAGTATATGCCTAGAGACTACATTCATACAGAAAGAATATATATAAATATATACACAGAGAACTTTACAGAAGAAAATTCACTTCCTGGTAGGGATGCGTCAAATCCAGGATTCGGCCTTTTTCAGCAGGATGTAGAATCGGCCGAATCATTCTGCCCGGCCAACCCAATCCGCATATGTAAATTAGGGGCGGGGAGGGAAGTCACGTGACTTTTTGTCACAAAACAAGGAAGTATAAAATGTTTTCCACCTTCCCCACCTAATTTGCATATGCAAATAAGGATTCAGTTCGGTATTCGGCCGAATCTTTGCGAAGGATTCAGGGATTTGGCCGAATTCAAAATAGTGGAATCGGTGCATCCCTATTTCCTAGAAGCCCTGGGTCCCCAGGTGTTGCTGAACTACAACTCCCAGCGTGGGACCTGTGAATAAGAAACAAGGGACCCCAGAGAGGACACCAATCTCTATTTACATTGAGTACAACGGGACAAACCGTCAGGAAGATCCGTCCATTCACTCAGTTCCGTCTTGACACCCCCAAAAAAAAAAAAAAAACCCCAGTTGTTTATGATACAAATCCTCCCGGCCGACGCTGTTCCCTCCCCCTTCCCCCAAAAAAACATCTCTAAATATTTAAAGGAAGGGTTGTTGTGTAGATAAAAGTCTCGGGGGGCCCCATTGTCCGGCTGGAGGCTACACACAATATCACACAAGCTGAGGGGGGATGGGGCGGGTAGAGATCTCTGCGGTTAACTAGTCACTTTGGTTGGTTCACTAGTAGTTAATCTTCCATCCCAGGGGATTCGCCTTGTTGTATCCTCGAAGCGATTCGTATGGCTTCCTCCAATGACTGCTGTTCCCCGATCTAAAGGGGGCGGGGAGAAGAGAAAACGTAAATATCTTTTTAACCCTTTCTTTCTTCTTCTTAAAGCGGAGATTCACCTTTCAGTGAACTTTCAGTATGTTATAAAATGGCTAATTCTAAGCAACTTTATTATTTGCTGTAGTTTCTGAATTATTTGCCTTCTTAAAATGACAGCTTCCGTCATTAGGCAAAAAAAACAATTTAGTTCCCCTTTAAAATAGAAGAAACAACCTGTACCTTTTAAGTTGACTTTAGTATCTTATAGAATAGCTAATTCTAAGCAACTTTTCAATTGGTTTTCATTATTTTTATAGTTTTTGAATTATTTGCCTTCTTCTTCTGACTCTTTCAAGTTTTCAGATGGGGGTCATTGACCCCCATCTAAAAATGCTCTGTAAGGCTACAAATATATTGTTGTTGCTACTTATTCCTCATCTTTCTATTCAGGCCTCTCCTATTCATATTCCAGTCTCTTATTCAAATCAGTGCATGGTTGCTAGGGGAATTTGGACCATAGCAACCAGACAGCTGAAATTACAAACTGGAGAGCTGCTGAATAAAAAGCTAAATAACTCAAAAACTATGGATGCACCAAATCCAGGATTCGGTTTGGAAATAGGCCGAATCCTTCTGCCTGGCCGAACTGAATCCAAATCCTAATTTGCATATGCAATTTAGGGGCGGGGCGGAAATCTTGTCACTTTTTGTCACAAAACAAGGAAGTAAATTTTTCCCCCTTCCCACCCTAATTTGCATATGCAAATTAGGATTTTGATACGGGTTTGGTATTCGCCCAAATCTTTCGCAGCGTATTCGGTGCATCCCTATCAAAAACCACAAATAATAAAAAATGAAAACCAACTGCAAATTGTCTCAGAATATTCCTCTCTACATCCTACTAACAGTTCATTTAAAGGGGAACTAACCCCTTTAATAAATTAGAGTAAAATGTTTATGGCACAAAATGCACAATGCATATTAGGAGCTACATTTTTCAGATTATTATATTATATATTATATTTAGACTCCTGGAATTTCCCATGAGGAGAAGCAGGTCTTTGGCTACTGCCCTGTGGGCCAATAGCCGACACCCATAGGGACTGGCATGTAATGAGACTACTATTCTGCTCTATATAATACTCTTTATATAATACACAAAATCCATGAATATCTTGTAAATTATATCCTTATAAACGGTGATTTCTGATGTCATCAGTTATAAACGGTGAGTTCTGATGTCATCAGTTATAAACGGTGAGTTCTGATGTCATCAGTTATAAACGGTGAGTTCTGATGTCATCAGTTATAAACGGTGAGTTCTGATGTCATCAGTTATAAACAGTGAGTAGTGATGTAATTTCTGTCACATGACTCACTGAAACTTGTGTATTATAATAAATAAAGTAATATATGAAATACGCGGATACAGGTATAGGATCTCTTATCCAGAAACCGATATCCAGAAAGCTCCGAATTAGGAATGGCCGTCTCCCATAGACTCCATTTTATCCAAATAATCCAAATGTTTAAAAGTTATTTCCTTTTTCTGTGTAATAATAAAACAGTATCTTGTACTTGATCCCAACTAAGATATAATTAATCCTTATTGGAGGCAAAACCAGCCTATTGGGTTTATTTAATGTTTATATGATTTTCTAGTAGATTTAAGGTATGAAGATCCAAATTACGGAAAGATCCGTTATCCGGAAAACCCAGGTCCCGAGCATTCTGGATAACAGATCCCATACCTGTATTATAAGTTACTGAGGAGTATAATACACAAGAGACAAGAATATCCTGTAAATAATATCCTTATAATCGGTGCTTAGTGATGTCATCAGTTATAACTGGAGCTTAGTGATGTCATTTCTGTCACATGACTCACTGAAGCTTGTGTATTATAATAAATAAGGTATTAGAATATTAGAAGTCACCTCGGAGTTCCATGGCCTTGTGCTTTTATAGTAACACATCGGTAACTTACAATATCCTTATATTCTACAGTAGGGGGCACTTTATTCACTATATTATTTTATACGAAGCAAATGGTCTTTGGTTTGCTCTACAATCTCCCAGCATCCTCAGCTCACCAGTGTTTGGCTAAGGATCCTGGGAGTTTGAATACCCCTAAACTACAAAAGTGATGTAAATAACCGGCGGTGCAGATGAAGGGAGGTAACTTTGCAGTTGGTGCTGTTTTTTCCTGGCGCTACTTACTTGCACTGCGATCTGTCTCCCATTGGAAGTGGCTAGTAAGGTAACAGGTCTGGAGTCACCGCCCCCCAGATTGTGGCTGTGCGGGGGGCCTGTCTCAGAGGCAGAGGTGTGGAATGCAGATAAGTCTTGGGCAACTATGGCCACCTGTGATAGACAAGGAAACCATAAAAGCGCGAAAGTGTAGGATTCATTATCCCTTCCAGGGCTGACATATTTAAAGGGGTGATTCGCCTTCAAGTTAACTTTTACTATGACTAATTCTAAGCAGCTTTTCCATTGGTCTTCATTTTTTTTATTTTTATAGTTTTTGAATTATTTGCCTTTATCCTCTGAGCTTTCAAACAGGGGTCGCTGACCCCATCTAAATAAACAAAATGCTCTGTAATGCTACACATTTATTGCTACTGCTACTTTGTATTAATCCTCTTACTCTTCAGGCCTCTCCTCTTCATATTTCAGTCTCTTATTTAAATCAATGCATGGATGCTAGGGGGATTTGGACCCTAGCAACCAGATGGCTGAAGAGCTGCTAAATAAAAAGCTAAATAACTCAAAAACCCCAAATAATAAAAAATGAAAACCCCAAATGCAAATTGTTTCAGAATATCACATACACACACACACACACATAATACACATAATACACAAAAGCCATGAATATCTTGTAAATTATATCCTTATAAACAGTGACTAGTGATGTCATCAGTTATAAACGGTGAGTAGTGATGTAATTTCTGTCACATGACTCACTAAAACTTGTGTATTATAATAAATAAAGTTCCCCTTGTTGGAAAATATGAGGATATATAATAGGGGGTATATATATATATATATAAAAATATAGAAACGCCAGTGTAAAGGCCTTAGGGGTTGTTCACGTTCCAACACTTTTTTCAGTTCAGTTGGTTTCAGTTCACCATAAATTAATTTTTCCAATGACTTTCTATTTTCTATGTGTGACTGTTTTTCTGATATTCAAGTGTAAAGTGTCATATTTCACCTTCTACGGGTCAGGGCACACGCTCAGATTCGGGGAGATTCGTCGCCCGGCGACAAATCTCCTTTTTTTCAGGGCGACTAATCTCTCCGAACTGCCTTCCACCCGAGTAGAATGTAAAGCGCTGGAGGGATGGCACTCTGAGCTCTTCGTTTTCCGAAGTCGCCCGTAGAATGAATATCACCAGCGAGATGGCACTTGGAGCTCCTCGTTTTCCGGAGACACCCGTAGAAGGAGCTCTTCGTTTTCTGAAGTCGTCCGTAGAATGAAAATTGCCGGTGGGATGGCACTCGGAGCTCTTCGCTTTCTGAAGTCGCCCGTAGAATGAAAATCACCAGTGGGATGGCACTCGGAGCTCTTCGCTTTCTGAAGTCGACGTAGAATGAAAATCGTCGGTGGGATGGCACTCGGAGCTCTTCGCTTTCTGAAGTCGCCCGTAGAATGAAAATCACCAGTGGGATGGCACTCGGAGCTCTTCGCTTTCTGAAGTCGCCCGTAGAATGAAAATCGCCGGTGGGATGGCACTCGGAGCTCTTCGCTTTCTGAAGTCGCCCGTAGAATGAAAATCACCAGTGGGATGGCACTCGGAGCTCTTCGCTTTCTGAAGTCGACGTAGAATGAAAATCGTCGGTGGGATGGCACTCGGAGCTCTTCGCTTTCTGAAGTCGCCCGTAGAATGAAAATCACCAGTGGGATGGCACTCGGAGCTCTTCGCTTTCTGAAGTCGCCTGTAGAATGAAAATCACCAGTGGGATGGCACTCGGAGCTCTTCGCTTTCTGAAGTCGCCCGTAGAATGAAAATCACCGGTGGGATGGCACTAGGAGCTCTTCGTTTTCCGAAGTCGCCCGTAGAATGAATATCACCAGCAAGATGGCACTTGGAGCTCCTCGTTTTCCAGAGACACCCGTAGAATGCAAATCAACGGCGAGATGGCACTCGGAGCTCTTCGTTTTCCGAATTCGCCCGTTTGGGGAGATTATTCTCCCTGAAGAAGAGGAGATTTGTTGCCGGGCGATTCGCTCCCCAATCGGAGTGTGTGCCCTGACCCTAAAGCAGCTCTGGGAGGGGGGTCGCCGACCCTGTAAACTGTTCTAAATTGATACATTTAGTTGATACATTTCTTATCTTTGTCCCTGCTGAGCAGAATCACTGGGTTTCATTACAGGCAGCTGTTAGACTTGAGACAATAGTTACTAATACTCCAGAGATGCTGCTGAGAAATGGATCAACTCAATGTTGTAAAATTGTAACCGAGTCTGCGCCTGAATTACTGAGCTGTCACTCAAACACCAGAGACCCCAACATTCAACTTTACACTTAGATTTTGGAAAAACGGTAAATAATTAAAAATAGAAAATAATTGGAAAAAGTCTTTATTTCTTGAGACTAATCTGAAAACAACTGAACTGAAAAATGTGTTGGAAGGTGAATAACCCCTTTAAAGTAGAGGGAGCTGTTCAATGTTAGCAAAAATGGAGTCCCACCAAAAAGAATAAACAAAGCCCCCCCCTGCGGCCTTTTTCAGCAGGATTCGGCCGAATCCTTCTGCCCGGCCGAATCGAATCCTAATTTGCATATGCAAATTAGGGGCAGGGAGGGAAATTGCGTGACTTTTTGTCAGAAAACAAGGAAGTAAAAAATGTTTTCCCCTTCCCACCCCTAATTTGCATATGCAAATTAGGGTTCGGATTCGGTTCAGTATTCGGCCGAATCCTTCGTGAAGGATTCGGGGGTTCGGCCAAATCCAAAAAAGTGGATTCGGTGCAACCCTAGTTATTAATGGGGTGACTGGCCAAACTGGGGGTGCAGCTTGATTGCACAGGTAATGGTTGTACGAGTGATCTCATTGGTTGATGCTCCTTTGTTTATTATAAGGCTGGAATAATAGGAAATCTTTTACACCCTGATCACCAATGCAAACAACCAATGAAGGTTGACCAGGAAGGAAAAGGCTGTAGAATCGTCAGCTCCTGTGTTCAGAACTTAGACATGGTGCAGCATAAATGGAGTTGGGCTCACTGAGGATTCTGGGAGATACCGGTCCTGTTTTGTTGCAAAAAATAAAGAGAACTCACATGGGACGTGCCATCCTGGCTAATGAGTGCTAGCTGCTGGGCCGACGGTGTGGCTGGTAGCCCCTCCTCTCCGTCCACGCCTGTTACATACGTGATCTGCGAGCCTTTCATCACTTCATCCGCTGCAACAGAGAAACACAGAGATTAGAACAAATCAAGGATGCACCAAATCCACTATTTTGGATTCGGCCAAATGCCCGAATTAATCGCAAAAGATTCGGCCGAATATCGAATCCAAATTTGCCTATGCAAATTAGGGGTGGGAAGGGGAAAACATTTTTTACTTCCAAAGTCACGCAATTTCCCTCCCCACCCCTAATTTGCATATGCATATTCGGACGAATCCGAATCAGGCTGAAAAAGGCCAAATCCCGAACTCAATCCTGGATTCGGTGCATCCCTAGAACAAATGGATAAGAACAAGACTAAATAATTCAGGCCCCCTGCCCCCCCCCAATCAACCCCCTTGGGGAACATAGGGAGGCACATTTATCAAGGGTCGAATTTTGAATTCATGTGAGTTTTTTAAGCTCCCTTAAATTCGTTCCAAATTCGGCGTTGGGGAGATTTTTTTTAAAAAAAAATCGGACAAATTTGATTGACCCGAAAACTCGAATCAAATTTGATCAAACTCGATTTCAGTTTTTTTCCTCCGAAAAAAAACTCGAATCGAGTTTGGATAATTCCCTAGTCAAATCTGATCCCTGGATGTCTCCCATTGACTTAAACTGTAATTCGGCTGGTTTTAGGTGGCGAATAGTTGAATTTGAATTCTTAAAGGGCCAGAGCATGATAAATCTCCAAAATCGAATTTGAAATCTTTTAAAAAACTTGAATCGAGTTTGGATAATTCCCTAGTCAAATTTGAGAGTTTTGACCATAACATTTTCCATTCAAGCCTTAATAAATCTGCCCCAAACAGTGTACATGTGGCAGTGTATGTGCAAGATACTGGGTCTCATTGATAAACAATGGGCAGTAACCCATAGCAACCAATCAGTGATTAGCTTTTTTTCAGCTGCAGGTTGAACAGTGAAAGCAATCATCTGGTTGCCGTGGGTTACTGCCCAAGTGCAAATTTGCACAGAGTTTATAAATGACCCCCCACTGTTTGTTAACGTCAGACAATCGGGGGGGGGGCTTGAAGGACGAAATCCAAACTTTATCAAAGGTTCTGAAGGTTGAACAGGTTTATCTCTGTCCTGTCTGTAGGATTTACATGATAACAGGCACTAAAGCAAAGAGGCCTCTGTTATATCAGGATCTGAGTGTTTGCTTTGGGATCAGTCACTTTGCTGACCCCGGGGTCGCTTACGCTGTGGCTTTATTATCCCCTTTCAGGCTGAGACTGGCCACACGCATTGGCACGGTCATGTGATTGGGCTACCTGCACCAGTTCTGTAGTGCCGGGTGCCACTAGAGTAATACTGGATGGGAAGAGCCCCGAGAAAGCACCAAAAGGTCCAAAAACTCAGCTGGTCACTCCCACAATAGCTAGGGACCCCCCACTTCCATAGAGACCCTCTCCTGCCTATACCCCACCCAATGGCACCCCGATGCTGCCCATAGCTGTGGCCATATTGCACATACCCTACTGTTCCTGGGCTACTCTTTCTTGATGGCCTGGTAGGAGGATAAAGGTTTGGAAGCAATTGAAATGTTCTGATTGGATCTCCAAGTAGCAGAGTAGGCAGCGTATAGCAGTTTGATAGGACAAGAGGGATAGGATTGACCCTAAATAATACGTAGCTCCCCAGTGAGCCTAGGGATAGGGTTGCCAACTGGCCGGTATTTTATCGGCCTGGCCGGTAAAAATGTTGCTTGGGGACAATGTTATTAATAGGGAAAAACCCTAAAAATATAGGATGGCCGGTATTTTTTTTACAGAAAAGGTGGCAACCCTAATTGTAAGCCACACATCTAAGCCCTTATATGGGTTGTTTTTAAATGAATGATGTAGAGAGGGATATTCTGAGACAATTTGCAATTGGTTTTCATTTTATATTATTTGTGGTTTTTGACTTATTTAGCTTTTTATTCAGCAGTTCTCCAGTTTGTTATTTCAGCCATCTGGTTGCTACAGTCCAAATTCCCCTAGCAACCTAACACTAACAATAAATGTGTAGCCTTACAGAGCATTTGTTTTTTTATATGGGGTCAGTGACCCCCCATTTGAAAGCTGGAAAGAGTCAGAAGATGGCAAATCATTCAAAAACTATAAGGGTAAGGTCACACCTGGAGATTTGGGGAGATTTAGTCGCCCGGCGACTAATCACCTCTTCTTTGGGGGCGACTAATCTCCCCGAATTCGCCCGAAGTTTCCTGCAATTGGTTTTCATTTTTTATTTTTTGTGGTTTTTGACTTATTTAGCTTTTTATTCAGCAGTTCTCCAGTTTGTAATTTCAGCCATCTGGTTGCTACAGTCCAAATTCCCCTAGCAACCTAACACTAACAATAAATGTGTAGCCTTAAAGAACATTTGTTTTTTTATATGGGGTCAGTGACCCCCCATTTGAAAGCTGGAAAGAGTCAGAAGATGGCAAATCATTCAAAAACTATAAGGGTAAGGTCACACCTGGAGATTCGGGGAGATTTAGTCGCCCCGGCGACTAATCACCTCTTCTTTGGGGGCGACTAATCTCCCCAAAGTCGCCCGAAGTTTCCTCGTGAGGCAACTTCGGAAAATGAAGCGCCGCGAGTGCCATGCTACAGGCGTTTTCTCATTCTTGCAGGCGGAAACAGCAGTTTGGGGAGATTGGTCACCCCAAAGAAGAGGCGATTAGTCGCCGGGCTACTAAATCTCCCCCCGAATCTCCAGGTGTGACCTTACCCTAAAAAAGAAATAATAAAGGGCAATTGAAAAGTTACTTAGAATTATCCATTCTATAACATGCGAAGAGTTAACTTAAAGGTGAACTGCCCCTTTAAACTCACCCCAGGGCTCATATTTCTGAGACTCAAGAAAACCCCACAAATCTAAAGCACTCGTTAGTTATCCTTCCTGCTGATAACACACAAGATATCCATTCTCTGCCTGTATTGGGCCGGCTGTTGAGTCAGAATTGACACAATGACAACATTGTGTACTCACTTGTGCAATTGTGTCGTGATCTGGTTAACCATTCGCCAGCCTCCAGCAGCGACTCCAATAAAAATAAGACTTGTGATAAGGAGCTGGAATATAACCAGCCTACAAGATATGAGATCACTTGTTATTGTCCTGCTCTAATCAACAGAAACTAATAATCCCAGTATGACATCACACTATATGGATTATTACTTCATCTGCTTTAAAGGGGTTGTTCACCTTTGAATTAACTCTTAGTATGATGTAGAGAGTAATAATAAAATTAATTTTTTTTTTACTATTTGTGGTTTTTGAGTTATTTAGCTTTTTATCCAGCAGTTTGTAATTTCAGCCATCTGGTTGCTATGCTCCAAATGACCCTAGCAACCATGCATTGGTTTGAATAAGAGACTTACAGAGCATTTGTTTTTTTAGATGGGGGTTAGTGACCCCTGTTTGAAAGCTGGAAGGAGTCAGAAGAAGAAGATAAATAATTCAGAAACTATAAAGAATAACGACCAATTGAAAAGCTGCTTAGAATTGACCATACTATACCATGCATTAAGTTTAACCCATGAAGACCTGGCATACTGTACTGACAACATCCCCTTCCGCTGTATAGTCGCATTATGTCAAATTTATAAGGTGCGGTTTTCAGTTTACTTTAATTTTGACTGTTGGGTTGTTTTTTTTTTTAATTTATTTCCCAAGTGGAGAACGGACATAACCGGTAACTGAAAAGCCGCAGAACAAACAAAAGAGACAATATAAATCAAATCATAAAAAAAAAAAAAAAACGCAAATCAGGACACTGCTCTCTCCACAGTAGGCTGGGAGTTTATTTAAAAGTGAACTTGCCCTTTAAAAGTGTGATTGAAAGAGAAATGATTTATTGGATTTGTCTGCTCGCCAAGCAGGTGCCCCGGGGAATGGGTTGACCCATAAAACTTCCTATTCAGATAAAAGAGAATTGTTATTATGGCGAGAAAGCTGGGGCTGAGCCAGATTCAGTTCAGAAATAATATTTATGCACCCATTGTGTAGCAGACAATTTTGGGGTAATTATTATTTTTAGGGTGCTGTCAAAGAGCCAACAATTCCAGGCAGGTGGTGCCAACTATTTGTTTCTCTGCCCATGGGATGGGGTTTTTATTAAACTGACAAACCTCTAGTGACGGGAGTCGAGTTTTCAAGCTCAATTACGGACATTTCTCAACCGCTACTGTGCAGTGGGAATGGCCCCGTGCCCCCTTGGCGCTGATCACCAACCAATAGTACGGGCACTGGAATCCACAATGTGATTGGTTTCCACTCTGCCTGCTGCTGCTTCTACATTTTGAGCTATTGGAAGTGGCTTAACAAACCCCCAGCATCAGTCTGCATTGGGTTGTTCACCTTTAAATTAACTGTTCGTATGATGTAGAGAGGGCCTTTCTGTAATTCTGAGCATTCTGGATAATGGGTTTCCGGAAAACGGATCCCGTACCTGCACTGTATTCTGAGAACAGTAAGATCGTTACAATTGAATAGGATGCGGTCACCTCATCACCGCCATGACCCGATCAGCCCAGACGTGGCTCTTCTCTGTGGCACTTACGTGGCTGTGGTACAAAGAAACTCTCCTGCTCTTCCTCGATGGGTTCCGTGTCGTTGTGAGCCGTCCGCTTGTGCATGGCCAGCGTGGAGATCTGCTTGTAGGTCTTGCCGCAGTGATTGCAGTTGTACGGCTTGGAGTGCGTGTGGACCACGTGGTGTTTGTACAAACTGGAATATTCCGTGAAGCGTTTATCACAGCCGGGAACGGTGCACACGTAAGGCTTCTCACCTGCCCAGAGAAAACAATGGATTCCATGGAAAACCTACTTTACTGTGGATTAATACTGATAACTTTCTAACTACTGGGGTACACCCAGGGCAGCCATCAGGGGGGGACGGGGGGGGAGAGTTGATTAGCCGGGCCCCCATCTTTCTGAGAGCTGCTGACTTCGGGAAGGCATGGACGTTTAAGGGGCCCTGGCCACCAATGTTGGCCATCAATTTTTTTTCTCATGTGGGGTCCTAGCCACCAATATTTTTTAATGGGGGGTCCTGGCTACAAATTTTTTTTATGGGGGGCCCTGACCACCAATATCTTTTTATTTTTTATTAACATGTGGGAACCCTAGCCACCAATTTTTTTTGTATTTTTACTGTGGGGTGGGGAGGGCGGACCTGTAGGTGGGGCTTGCAGTGGGCGCAGCCCAGGGGGCCCAGGAAATTTCGTCGTATGGGGCCCTGTGATTTCTGATGGCGGTCCTGGGTACACCTAACCCATTCCCTTTAGAAGAAAGGAGGTTCCGGGTAGGGATGCACTGAATCCAGGATTCGGTTCGGGATTCGGCCTTTTTCAGCAGGAATCCTTCTGCCCGGGCCGAACCGAGTCCTAATTTGCATATGCAAATTAGGGGCGGGGAGGGAAATTGCGTAACTTTTTGTCAGAAAACAAGGAAGTAAAAAAAATTTCCCCTTCCCACCCCTAATTTGCATATACAAATTAGGGTTCGGATTCGGTTCGGTTTTCAGCCGAATCTTTCGTGAAGGATTCGGGGGTTCGGCCTAATCCAAAAAAAGTGGATTCGGTGCATCCCTAGCAGGTCCGGACTGAGAATTAAAATAGGCCCTGGCATTTCAGGTACACAGAGGCCCAATCAGCCCCCCACCAACCCACTAAATACTGACTTTCTATGGGACCTTATAGCAGCCCCTCTGGCATTTGCCAGAACCCACAGATTGCCAGTCCGTGCCTGCTCCCTAGTTCCGGCTAAATATTGGGAAGGGGTTTGTTACAGTGAGCGCTCTGATGTGGAATTGTCTCCCTGAATCAGTGGTACAGGCTGATACATTAGATAGGTATAAGAAGGGGAACTATGGCGAAAATGAAAATTTAATCTTAGCTTCAACATAATGAAACAAGAAACTTTCTAAATACAATCACTTAAAAATAATGTAAATAATCAAGTTTATCTTCACTATTCCTCTCTCAGCATCTGTTTCTCTTCATTCTCTCTTCATGCAGCGGTTGAGTGTCAGATATTCACTGACAGTTGGATCCAATATCTCTTATAGGGGGGCTGCTTTTGCCTAGAAGATGTATTAGAGGTCACTCTATTAAAATCACTAGACATCATGTCTCTCTACATGCAGAATTTGTTCAGTTATTTTGTTAGATTTTGTTTGTACTGGAATCAGTTATCAGTGAGCTCTAATTCATCTGCTAGGAAAGGTGAGGCTTAAGTATTCATTTTGGGGGTACAGTTTTCCTTTAAGGTTGAACCTGATGGATGTGTGTCTTTTTTCAACCTAATTTACTATGTTACACCAATCCATTTCAATAAGGCACCTGTGTGTATCCGCACATGATTCTTGTAATTGGTGGCGCTGGCGAAGGCTCGGCCGCACCCTGGTTCCGAGCAGTAGTACGGTCTCTCCCCCGTGTGCGTGCGGATGTGGACCTTTCGGATATTGGACGTAGTGAACGATCTCCCGCACCCCTCAAATGGGCACTTGAATGGCCTCTCTCCTGTAAAAACACAAAGGGCTTTATGATAAGCAGTCTGCACCTGCTTGGGCCCCTGATTTACAGTTACAGCTTTCGCTTTTCAGCACCGCTGCGCCACCATTCCCATGAATTCATTTGTGATTCAATTGGGCCGGGTATAGGAGCAGAGGATCTCACCACTGTTTACCCACAATGCTTGCAGACGTACAAGAGGGGAAAAAAATGACACTCAAATATCATCTGTATTAATCATCCTACTGGGAAATAAAAAGGACAAGGTGAATCATACAATAAAGTCTGGGTTTAATTATATATCTTAAAGGGGTTGTTCGCCTTTAAATAAACTGTCAGTAGGATGTAGAGAGTGATATTCTGAGACAATTTGCAATTGATTTTAATTTTTTATTATTTGTGGTTTTTGACTTATTTAGCTTTTTATTCAGCAGCTCTCTAGTTTGCAATTTCAGCGTCTGGTTGCTAGGGTCCAGGTTACCCGAGCAACCATGCCCTGGTATTAATAAGAAGAATAGGAGAGGCCTGAATAGAAAGAGGAGTAATTAAAAGTAGCAATAACAATACATTTGTAGCCTTACAGAGCATTTGTTTTTTTAGATGGGGTCAGTGACCCCCCCCCCCCATTGAAAAGCTGGAAAGACTCAGAAGAAGGCAAATAATTGAAAACTATAAAGAGAAAAAAATGAAGGCCAATTGAAAAGTTGCCTAGAATTAGCCATACTATAAAATACTAAAGGCTAACTTGAAGGAGAACCACACTTGTTATATTATGATCCCTTCTCAATCCTCGGCTCCACTGCTGAAACTGTCAGTTTGTATTTCCCTCCTGCTTGAGTCAGCAGAGCCAGGCCGGGGGAATGGAACATTCCGTCTCAGAGCTGGAAAGTTTAGAAAGGCCCCGGGCCCCTCCCAAGGCACACACAGGCTGCAGTCTGTTGGAGGTTGTTATGTAATAAACCGTCGCTGCTGCTGCAACAATAATATAATAACAATAATCCGTCTCCAAAAAACTGCCGGCTGTCAAAACTGACAGACTGGGGATGAGAAGTGCCGGGAGGGTTTCTATGGGACAGACAAGTGGATAGTTACAGTGAGTGCAGAATAACTACAGAGCTCACAATAAATACCAGGCTGGAAGGAGAAAAGAATCGTGAGGATTAAAAAGCTACGTGGCTCTGATAGGGCCCAGGAAACAGTTACGTGGCTAAGATAGGGCCTGGCATTCAGTTACTTGGCTCTGATAGGGGCCCGACATACAATTACGTGGCTCTTATAGCGCCTGGCATACAGTTACATGGCTCTAATAGTGCCCGGCATACAGTTACGTCGATCTGATAGGGCCCAGCATACAGATACGTGGCTAAGATAGGGCCAGGTATACAGTTATGTGGCTCTAATAGCGCCCGGCATACAGTTACGTGGCTCTGATAGGGCCCGATATACAGTTACATGGCTGTGATAGTGCCCGATATACAGATACTTGGCTCTGATAGGGCACGATATACAGTTACGTGGCTCTGATAGGGCACGATATACAGTTACATTGTTCTGAAAGGGCGCAATATGCGGTAACGTGGCTCTAATACGGCCTGGCATGCGGTTACATGGCTCTGATAGGGCCCAGCATACAGTTACGTCGATCTGATAGGGCCCGGCATACAGTTACGTGGCTAAGATAGGGCCCGGCATACAGATACGTGGCTAAGATAGGGCCCAGCATACAGATATGTGGCTAAAATAGGGCCAGGTATACAGTTACGTGGCTCTGATAGGGCCCGATATACAGTTACATGGCTGTGATAGTGCCCGATATACAGATACTTGGCTCTGATAGGGCACAATATACAGTTACGTGGCTCTGATAGGGCCCGATATACAGTTACGTGGCTCTGATAGGGCACGATATACAGTTACATTGTTCTGAAAGGGCCCGATATGCGGTAACGTGGCTCTAATACGGCCTGGCATGCGGTTACGTGGCTCTGATAGGGCCCAGCATAGCACTCCAGCATCACAGCAGGGCTATGGGTTGTGCTCTTTGCAGTAGCCAATCAGGTCTCTGCTATGAAAATGATTTTTGTCAGAAACAGGTATTAATTACAGGGGGTAACTAAGTCCAATGACAGGTAATATTTCACTTTAGTGATGGAGCCACGTTACCTGTGTGAGTTCTGACATGTTTCTGCAGGTCTCCAGACGTCTTGAAAGACTTGGTGCAGTTTTCTTCGGAACACCTGTACGGCTTCTCCCCTGTGTGTGTCCTCACGTGGCTTTTTAACCCATAACCTGCCAAAGCAAAATCTGTGTGTTATGTACAGAAGCGAATATGGCTGATAGTCCTGCGTTGGAGCTGTGGGAACGAATCAGAATAAAGAGCATTTCTGAGCCAGGCTTGCCGTGCGGCCCATTCAATAGGGATTTTAGGCTCATTGCACACTGGGTGGTTTCTCTTCCGGCTGAAAAATGGTCCAAACGTGACCAGACCACCTTTCATTAACCATAACCAAAATCCAATGGGTTTGAACCCACAAAGGTGCATTTGAGTCTCTGTCTCACTCTGCACCGGCAGCTTCAAACGTCACATTAATATTCCTTATTTATAAATTAGGGAGCACAGAGGCGGAGCAAGGCCTTAATGATCCCTTCTTGCACTGGAAAGGAAAGGGGGGATTAATACTCCCTGTTTGCCTCCTACTCGGGATTCCTTCACAGTAGACAGGACAACTTTGAGGACATTCAACTGCTGCCACCTCATCTGGAAGGAAATATAGAGCCGCATTCAACATAAGCCCAACAGTCAAGGCCCATGTTGGAAAGGTCTTGTGGCCACAGCGCAGGTTTTTAAGGTCCGACCTTTGCTTGCGCCCCTTTATTTCATTGCAATTACCTGGGTTTTTGCAGACCCACCTGTGTTACCAAGCTCAGCATCTAAGATGACTATTAGGAGACAGTCAGGAGGGAGTGTTAAACTTCCAGTAGATTAAATTGGCTTTAAAGAACTATTCATTTCCCAATGGGTTCCAACATAGAGACTCTAGAACTGTTGGTACTGAGCAGAACTACCATCAAACCCACCAGGAACAGGCAGGGGGCAGAAAGTGATGGCCTTCAGGGCAACAAGATACAAAACATATTTAAGGACACAGACAATTGTGAGGAAGCAGAGGGTTCCTTGGAATAAAGAAACCTACTGTAGGCCTAAGGAGGCCCAAAGGCCCAGGTCAATGTCGCAGAAGGAAAATTTGTCAGAACATTGACCAACGGCCGATGGAGATCCAATATGAGACAATCGTGAAGACCATTGCTCCTTCCTGGCCTGACTTTGGACCTGGGACTTTGATATCATCTCATTGGTTTTTTGGGGTTGTCTACATTTCTCAACTGCCACCTGCAATTATAAAATGTTGCACTGGCCAATTACCAGTCCCCTACCGTAACAAAATGCCAAGTATCTTATCCATGGGCCTCATGATTTAGTTTTCCCTGGCATTCTCCATATTATCTGTCATTATGCCTGAGCAGTAAACTGTAAAGAGGAGCTTAATAATAATAATAATAATAATAATAAGGCAAGGTAGACTGCAGGGGAAGCCAAAAATGGTATTAAAGGATAAGTAAACCTTTAAAATAAGTGAATGTAAAATTGATGAGGGGGCTATTCTAAGCACTTTTGTCATTTACATTCATTATGTATTCTTTTTTCATTCCAAGATATTAAGGGATACATGTGAGAAAGGTTTCTAATTTTATTCCTAAGCAGAAGAACATCAGCCTCTTTCTTTCTCCTGACAACTTCCTTGACTACTTGCTGGTCAGACTGGTGGGAAACTGACCAGCAGGTGGCGCTGTTGTAACAAAATTCATTCATATTAATAGAACATGTGTCCCCTAATATCTTGGAACGAATGTAAATGACAAAAGTGCTTAGAATAGCCCCCCTCTTCAATTTTACATTCACTTATTTTCAAGGTTTGCTTATCCTTTAAGGCTTCTGTTCTATCTGCCGGCAGAAATCTGGCAGCGGGAGTAGTAGGAGAGGATCTCACTTATGGCAGGAGGAGGGCAGGCACCTGGATTCCATCTCTATCCCAGTCTGATGTTTTGTCAACAGTCGCCTATCAGCTACACTTCCTTTTTAAAAAAGGAATAAAAATCTCAGATAGTTGATGGCGAAATAGAAGAGCACGCCGCTTGCTGCTTCACTATTTTGTACATCAAGGATAAATACGGTTGAGCGAGTCACCCACCTCCCGTGCCCCTATTAGCCTAAGGCTGGCGAGTAGTACTCACCGTCCGCTGTCTTCTGGATCCCCTGCACTCCGGACACCATCCGGTGCCTCCTCACACGGCCTCGTTGGCCAGGATTTTGGGGGCGGCCCTGCTCAGGTACCTCTGGTGGTACTGAGGTCTCCTCGGGCGGCAGGTGATCCTCTCCCTCGGAAGGACCCCTAGCTTTAGTCTTGTCCTTCCGAGGGCTCGCTGGAGCTGAGGATGAAAATAAAAAAAAATAAATAAATGTAGGAGGAAATGGGGTGGGGAAATGAAACCTCAAAGAGGCTCTGAACCTGCTTGTTGGGGATGGGGGGGGGCTAAAAACAGTCAGGATGGGGGCAGTCTGTGCATTACAGGATCCGACTTCTTTTCATGCTTCCGACCTGCGATGTTTTTGAGGCCATTCTAAATAAATGAAATTGCAATCGTAAGCAGCATTCGTTTGTCCCTTTCTGCACTGCTGGTTCTGACCAATGTAGAAGAAGAGAGCTTGTCTCCAGCCAGAACTGTATATTATACGTTCATTACGATCTTCATTCTGGTGCCTGAGATAAGGGGGCCCAGTCTGAAGGTCAGTTAGGGGGAGATTTGGGTGAGTGATTATTTGTACCCTGGGTACCCCTGGAACTATAGCAGGGTGACACCCCAATGTTTCTATATATCTGTAACCTTGTTATGAGCTAAGGGGACCAGTCTGAAGGTCAGTTAGGGGGAGATTTGGGGTGAGTGCTTATTTGTACCCTGGGTACCCCTGGAACTATAGCAGGGTGACACCCCAATGTTTCTATATATCTGTAACCTTGTTATGAGCTAAGGGGGCCCAGTCTGAAGGCCAGTTAGGGGGAGATTTGGGGTGAGTGTTTATTTGTACCCTGGGTACCCCTGGAACTATAGCAGGGTGACACCCCAATGTTTCTATATATCTGTAACCTTGTTATGAGCTAAGGGGACCAGTCTGAAGGTCAGTTAGGGGGAGATTTGGGGTGAGTGATTATTTGTACCCTGGGTACCCCTGGAACTATAGCAGGGTGACACCCCAATGTTTCTATATATCTGTAACCTTGTTATGAGCTAAGGGGGCCCAGTCTGAAGGTCAGTTAGGGGGAGATTTGGGGTGAGTGTTTATTTGTACCCTGGGTACCCCTGGAACTATAGCAGGGTGACACCCCAATGTTTCTATATATCTGTAACCTTGTTATGAGCTAAGGGGGCCCAGTCTGAAGGTCAGTTAGGGGGAGATTTGGGGTGAGTGCTTATTTGTACCCTGGAACTATAGCAGGGTGACTGTTACCCCAATGTTTCTATATATCTGTAACCTTGTTATGAGCCGAGGGGACCCTGCCTGAAGGCCAGTTATAATAATAATAACTTGGCTTTATTATATATATATATATATATATATATATATATATATATATATATATATATATATATATATATATATATATATATATATATATATATATTTATTTCCTGAACCAGCAAGTGTATTTAGTTGTAATATTGGTGTGTAGGTGCATCTCAGGTCATTTTGCCTGGTCATGTGCTTTCAGAAAGAGCCAGCACTTTAGGATGGAACTGCTTTCTGGCAGGCTGTTGTTTCTCCTACTCAATGTAACTGAATGTGTCTCAGTGGGACCTGGATTTTACTATTGAGTGTTGTTCTTAGATCTACAGGCAGCTGTTATCTTGTGTTAGGGAGCTGCTATCTGGTTACCTTCCCATTGTTCTGTTGTTTGGCTGCTGGGGGGGGGGGGGGGAAAGGGAAGGGGATGATATCACTCCAACTTGCAGTACAGCAGTAAAGAGTGACTGAAGTTTATCAGAGCACAAGTCACATGACTGGGGGCAGCTGGGAAACAGACAATATATCTAACCCCCATGTCAGATTTCAAAGTTAAAAAAATCTTTTGCTCTTTTGAGAACTGGATTTCAGTGCAGAATTCTGCTGGAGCAGCACTATTAACTGATGTGTTTTGAAAAAAACCCATTTTGTTCCCACAACAGTATCCCTTTAATCACTCAATAAACACTGCATTGATGAAGCATGGGAAGAAGTACATGTCAGTGTTATTTGCTGGTGCTATTCATCTTATTCAAGGTTACCCTCGTAGTCGTAAAAGTCATCTAAAAAAAGATCAAGATTTTGCCGCTCGTGCATAAAATTCCTGTGCCAGATGTACAAAGTCCTTGCCCCCAAAGCTTTAATTCACCACAATACAGAAAAAGCCTCCTCCTGGGATTCTACCTTTGCAGCTCACACTGAGATTTGTGCTTGTTGGACCCTCTCTCTACGACTCCCACGGTCACTCTGCCTGCTAGAGACAAGTCACATTGCACCGAAAAGCAACAAAAAACAATAACGTTCTATAAAGGCTTGGCAGGATTATATAGAAAACTGTATATTATATATATACATTACTATCTGCATTCTGGTGCCTGAGATAAGGGGCCCAGATTGAAGGTCAGTTAGGGGGAGATTTGGGGTGAGTGTTTATTTGTACCCTGGGTACCCCTGGAACTATAGCAGGGTGACACCCCAATGTTTCTATATATCTGTAACCTTGTTATGAGCTAAGGGGGCCCAGTCTGAAGGTCAGTTAGGAGGAGATTTGGGGTGAGTGACTATTTGTGCCCTGGGTACCCCTGGAACTATAGCAGGGTGACACCCCAATGTTTCTATATATCTGTAACCTTGTTATGAGCTAAGGGGGCCCAGTCTGAAGGTCAGTTAGGGGGAGATTTGGGGTGAGTGTTTATTTGTGCCCTGGGTACCCTTGGAACTATAGCAGGGTGACACCCCAATGTTTCTATATATCTGTAACCTTGTTATGAGCTAAGGGGGCCCAGTCTGAAGGTCAGTTAGGGGGAGATTTGGGGTGAGTGTTTATTTGTGCCCTGGGTACCCATGGAACTATAGCAGGGTGACTGTTACCCCAATGTTTCTACATATCAGTAACCTTGTTACGAGCTAAGGGGGCCCAGTCTGAAGGTCAGTTAGGGGGAGATTTGGGGTGAGTGCTTATTTGTGCCCTGGGTACCCCTGGAACTATAGCAGGGTGACACCCCAATGTTTCTATATATCTGTAACCTTGTTATGAGCTAAGGGGGCCCTGTCTGAAGGTCAGTTAGGGGGAGATTTGGGGTGAGTGCTTATTTGTACCCTGGGTACCCCTGGAACTATAGCAGGGTGACTGTTACCCCAATGTTTCTATATATCTGTAACCTTGTTATGAGCTAAGGGGGCCCAGTCTGAAGGTCAGTTAGGGGGAGATTTGGGGTGAGTGCTTATTTGTACCCTGGGTACCCCTGGAACTATAGCAGGGTGACACCACAATGTTTCTATATATCTGTAACCTTGTTATGAGCTAAGGGGCCCAGTCTGAAGGTCAGTTAGGGGGAGATTTGGGGTGAGTGCTTATTTCTACCCTGGGTACCCCAGGAACTATAGCAGGGCGACACCCCAATGTTTCTATATATCTGTAACCTTGTTATGAGCTAAGGGGGCCCAGTCTGAAGGTCAGTTAGGGGGAGATTTGGGGTGAGTGTTTATTTGTACCCTGGGTACCCCTGGAACTATAGCAGGGTGACTGTTACCCCAATGTTTCTATATATCTGTAACCTTGTTATGAGCTAAGGGGGCCCAGTCTGTAGGTCAGTTAGGGGGAGATTTGGGGTGAGTGCTTATTTGTGCCCTGGGTACCCCTGGAACTATAGCAGGGTGACACCCCAATGTTTCTATATATCTGTAACCTTGTTATGAGCTAAGGGGGCACAGTCTAAAGGTCAGTTTAGAGGAGAATTAAAACACTTGTTGCCCCAGACAAGAATATCTCGGGCTGCAAAATTCCGGGGAGTCATACCAAATGTTTGATCAAAAAGAAGACCTTGAACCAAAACCACGTCTTAGTATTTATTCCAGTTCACACAGAAGGTGAGTAAGTTGGGCTTAGGTTGAACGTAACAAACACGTAACATAACATTGGGTCAGAGTCTAAGGAATCAATCTGCTCAGAGTTCTTATAATTTCTCTACAATGAAGTGATAGGGACGCTGAAGCAATGACATATTCCATGGAATTCAGCAGAGATTTTTCTCTGCCTGTTAAATTTTCCCCGTACGCTCCCCCTAGTGGAAGAATGCAGAATCTATTTATAAACACACAGTTCTAAATAGTACAGCTATGGGACCTGTTATCCAGAATGCTTGGGACCTGGGGTTTTTCAGATAATGGATATTTTACGTAATTTGGATCTTCATACCTTAAGTCTACTAGAAAATCATATAAACATTAAATAAACCCAATAGGCTGGTTTTGCCTCCAATAAGGATTAATTATATCTTAGTTGGGATCAAGTACAAGCTACTGTTTTATTATCACAGGTATGAGACCTGTTATCCAGAATGCTCTGGGTTTTCCGGATAACGGATCTTTCCAATAATTTGGAACTTCATACCTTAAGTCTACTAGAAAATCATGTAAATATTAAATAAAGCCAATAGGCTGGTTTTGCTTCCAATAAGGATTAATTATATCTTAAAGTACAAGCGACTGTTTTATTATTACACAGAAAAAGGAAATCATTTTTAAAAATTAGGATTATTTGGATAAAATGGGAGATAGCCTTCCATAATTCAGAGCTTTCTGGATAACGGGTCTCATAACTGTATAAAGTAGAGATGCACTAAATCCGGGATCCGGCCTTTTTCAGCAGAATTCAGCTGAATCCTTGTGCACGGCTGAACCAAATCCGAATTTACATATGTAAATTAGGGGCGGGTAGGGAAGTCACGTGACTGTCACAAAAGAAGAATTTTTCCCCTTTTTCCTTTCCTAAACCTAATTTGCATATGCAAATTATGACTCGGTTCGGTATTCGGCCAAATCTTTCACAAAGGATTTGGGGATTCGTCCAAATCCCAAATAGTGGTTTCGGTGCCTCCCTAATATAAAGAGAAATAATCAGTGTAAAATGAATAGGGCGAGTATAGTAATCACAGGTTTTGAGGACTGGCGATGATATTCAAGAGGTTGTTCACCTTTAAATTAACGGTTAGTATGATGCAGAGAGGGATATTCTGAGACAATTTTCATTTGGTTTTCATTATTTATTATTTGTGGTTTTTGACTTATTTAGCTTTTTATTCAGCAGCTCTCCTCTTTGCAATATCACCCATCAAGGTTGCTAAGGTCCAAATTCCCCTAGCAACCATGCATTGATTTAAATAAGAGACTGGAATATGAACAGGAGAGGCCTGAATAGAAAGAGGAGTAATAAAAAGTAGCAATAACAATACATTTGTAGCTTTACAGAACATTTGGTTTTTTTTTAGAAGGGGTCAGTGACCCCCATTTGAAAGCTGAAAGAGTCAACAGAAGAAGGCAAATAATTCAAAAAACTATATAAAAAAATAAATAAATGAAGACCAATAGAAAAGTAGCTTAGAATTAGCCATTCTCTAACTTTAACCCCTTTAAAGTCATATTGGATCACACGAGTCCTGCTGAAAGATCCAGTAACAAGAGTAATATCCGGCACTTGCACCATCATGCTAATTCTTGAGCTGAGTTACTATAATGAGTAGAGGAAGAGCAGCCCCGTGGGATATTTAGAGAATGCCGCACGCAGTGGAGAGAATAAGGAGGACGCACCTGTAGCGAACGCTTTTCTGCAGCCGCCGTGGTCGCATTGGTACGGACGATCCCCTGTGTGTGACCTCTCATGTACCTGTCAGACAAAACACATGAAACATTTAATTGCCCCAATGGTAATATACTGATTGTACAGCATGAAGTTCAGCTGCTAGTACAGGTATGGGATCCGTTATCCAAAAAGCTCAGAATTACAGAAAGGCTGTCTCCCATAGACTCCATTATAATGAAATAATCTAAACTTTTAAAACTGATTTCCTTTTTCTGTGTAACACTAAAACACAGGTATGAGACCTGTTATCCAGAATACTCGGGACCTGGGGTTTTACGGATAGCGGATCTTTCCGTAATTTGGGTCTTCATGCCTTATGTCTACTAGAAATTCATTTAAACATTAAATAAAGCCAATAGGCTGGTTTTGCTTCCAATAAGGATTCATTATATCTTAGTTGGGATCAAGTACAAGCGACTGTTTTATGATTACAGAAAAAAAGGAAATCATTTTGAAAAATGTGGATAAAATGGAGTCTATGGGAGACATTCCGTAATTCGGAGCTTTCTGGATATCGGGTTTCCGGATAAGGGATCCTTTACCTACCTATATATATATATATATATATATATATATATATATATATATATATATATATATATATATATATATATATATATATATATATATATACACGGAAACCTGTTATCCAAAAAGCTCGGAGTTACGGAAAGGCCGTCTCCCATAGACTCCTATTATATCCAAAACATTTTTAAAAATGATTTTTCTTTTTCTCTGTAATAATAAAACAGTAGCTTCTACAAGTATGGGATCCATTATCTGGAAACCCGTTACCCAGAAAGCTCAGAATTACGGAAAGGCCGTCTCCCATACACTCCATTATATCCAAATAATCCACAAACTGATTTCCTTTTTCTGTGTAATAATAAAACAGTCGCTTGTACTTGATCCCAACTAAGATATAATTAATCCTTATTGGAAGCAAAACCAGCCTATATTCATGTTTATATGATTTTCTAGTAGACTTAAGGTATGAAGATCCAAATTACGCAAAGATCCATTATCCAGAAAACCCCAGGTCCCGAGTATTCTGGATAACAGGTCCCATACGTGTACTCGATATGGTCTTAAAGGGGTGGTTCCCCTTTATGTTCATTGCTAGTATGTTATTGAATGGCAGTTCTACGCAATATTTTCAATTGGTCTGTATTATTTATTTTTTGTAGTTTTCCTCCATCTTCCCCTAACGCTTTCCATCTTTTACTGACCCCATCTAAAAAACATTTGTAAGGCTACAAATGTCTTTATATTACTCCTCTTTCTATTCAGGCCTCTCCTATTCATATTCCAGTCTCTTATTCAAATCAATGCATGGTTGCTAGGGGAATTTGGATCCTAGCAACCAGATGGCTGAAAATGAAAACTGTAGAGCTGCGGAATAAAAAGCTAAATAAGTCAAAAACCACAAATAATAAAAAACGAAAACCAATTGCAAATTGTCTCAGAATATCCCTCTCTACGTTATACTAACAGTTAACTCAAAGTTGAACAACCCCTTTAAAGTCTCAGCCAATACCCTTTGTTGTTATTTGAACCATTTACTATAAACAGTTTTTATATTTTTATGGCCTTTCTTCAGAAACTGCTTCTTACTTTACCCATGATCCTCTCCACCCACAGAATGATAGAGACTCTTGCCTGGATGTCCCGTTACCTTAAGATGATGGGCAGTTGTGTACAGTTTCCCACAACCTTCATAGTCACATCGAAAAGCCTTCTCATTGGTCTGAGGGACTTTGACGGGCACACGGGAGCCGTGGCTTAATACAATCTGGGAAACAGAATGAGGTGTATTGTAATGCTCTGTGCTTTATGGCATGCATTCATTGGGCTAAATTAATTTTTTTGGGGATTGCAAACCCGTTTTTTTTTTTTTTTAAAGTAATTAATTTACTACTATAGTTTATATAAACAAGCTGCTGTGTAGCCATGGGGGCAGCCATTCAAGCACAGGCTACACAGTAGATAACAGATGAGTACTACTATAGTTTATATAAACAAGCTGCTGTGTAGGCATGGGGGCAGCCATTCAAGCACAGGCTACACAGTAGATAACAGATAAGTACTACTATAGTTTATATAAACAAGCTGCTGTGTAGCCATGGGGGCAGTCATTCAAGCACAGGCTACACAGTAGATAACAGATGAGTACTACTATAGTTTATATAAACAAGCTGCTGTATAGCCATGGGGGCAGCCATTCAAGCACAGGCTACACAGTAGATAACAGATGAGTACTACTATAGTTTATATAAACAAGCTGCTGTGTAGCCATGGGGGCAGCCATTCAAGCACAGGATACACAGTAGATAACAGATAAGTACTACTATAGTTTATATAAACAAGCTGCTGTGTAGCCATGGGGGCAGCCATTCAAGCACAGGATACACAGTAGATAACAGATAAGTACTACTATAGTTTATATAAACAAGCTGCTGTGTAGCCATGGGGGCAGCCATTCAAGCACAGGATACACAGTAGATAACAGATAAGTACTACTATAGTTTATACAAACAAGCTGCTGTGTAGCCATGGGGGCAGCCATTCAAGCACAGGCTACACAGTAGATAACAGATGAGTACTACTATAGTTTATATAAACAAGCTGCTGTGTAGGCATGGGGGCAGCCATTCAAGCACAGGCTACACAGTAGATAACAGATGAGTACTACTATAGTTTATATAAACAAGCTGCTGTGTAGGCATGGGGGCAGCCATTCAAGCACAGGCTACACAGTAGATAACAGATAAGTACTACTATAGTGCTGCTGTGTAGCCATGGGGGCAGCCATTCAAGCACAGGATACACAGTAGATAACAGATAAGTACTACTATAGTTTATATAAACAATGTGTTGTAGTACCTGTGGCTGCCATTAGGGGTCTCACACAGGAGAGAGAGATATTCTCACCTGCATTTTCTTTTCTGATTCAGACTCAGTTATAAGTGCATTGCTACCTGCTCCTTCCCCTCCTTCAATGGACACCTGCAAATAGAATGATCTTTTTTATTATAATTATTATAGAAGAACAGCAACAGGGCTTTGCATTTCCTTTGGCCTATTCAGAGTACTATGGCCGTGTCCAATAGACAGCAGGCTGACTTTAGTAAATCCCATCTGGGTCAACGGAAAATCAAGGACAAGGCAAATCAAGGAAAAGGCCACCAGAAGCCTGTTTGGCAAGTACCTTTGCGGCATACTGTTCCAATGCGCTGATTGTGTCAGGGTCAATAGAAGCCTCCCCTGTGTGTAGCCCGGCCACCGTGCCGTCGGCTTGTATCGCCAAGATGGTGTCGGACTGCGGGACCTGCACCGCGTGGTGAATGTAAGCTGTTGTGCCATCTTCCAGCTGCACTGCCTGCACCGAACTCTGATCATAAGACTCTGAAAGAACACAAAAATCCCTATCAGTTTTAGACCGCTAATACCAGCATTTCTGCTCTCTTTATAGGCTGGTGTCAGTGACCCGAATGGTCTATGATTTTCCAACCAAATCGAGCAGTTTGGTACAACCAATAACAATTAGGGGCAGATTAATTGGAGCTCAATACAGAAAGATTCACCCACTTTCTACTCATTCCTATGGGATTTTTAGAAGCGTATTTATCAAAGTGTGAACTGTAATTTTCACCCATTGACACATACGCTTCTAAAAATCCCACAGGAACAAATAGAAAGTGGGTGAAGTTTTCTGTGGCGACAAACAATCTGCCTCTCACTGTAACTCGTATTTACTGAGAGTCATGGGAGCCGGCTCATTGTGCTTTAAAGGGGTGTTTCCCCTTTAAGTTGACTTTTAGTATGTTATAAAATGGCCAAGCAACTTTTCAATTGGTCTTAATTTTTTATACCTTTTTAATTATTTGCCTTCTTCTGACTTTTTCCATCTTTCAAATGGGGGGTCACTGACCCCATCTAAAAAACAAAGGCTCTGTAAGGCTACAAATGTATTGTTATCGCTGGTTTTTATTCCTCATATTTCTGTTCAGGCCTCTCCTATTCATATTCCTGTCTCTTATTCAAATCAATGCATGGTTGCTAGGGGAATTTGGACCATAGCAACCAGACTGCTGAAACTGCAAACTGGAGAGCTGCTGAATAAAAAGCTAAATAAGTCAAAAACCACAAATAATACAAAATGAAAACCAATTGCAAATTGTCTCAGAATATCACTCTCTATATCACACTTAGGGGCAGATTTACCAAGGGTCGAATATCGAGGGTTAATTAACCCTCGATATTCGACTAGGAATTGAAATCCTTTGAATTCGAATATTGAATCCGAAGGATTTAGCGCAGAAAATTCGATCGAACGATCGAATGATTATTCATTCGATCGAACGATTAAATCCTTCGAATTGAACGATTCGAAGGATTTTAATCCAATGATCGAAGGAATATCCTTCGATTAAAAAAACTTAGGCAAGCCTATGGGGACCTTCCCCATAGGCTAACATTGAGTTCGGTAGGTTTTAGATGGCGAACTAGGTGGTCGAAGTTTTTTTAAAGAGACAGTACTTCGACTATTGAATGGTCGAATAGTCAAACGATTTTTAGTTCGAATCGTTCGATAGTCGTAGTCGAAGGTCGAAGTAGCCCATTCGATGGTCGAAGTAGCCAAAAAAAAACTTCGAAATTCGAATTTTTTTAACTTCGAATCCTTCACTCGAACTTAGTGAATCGGCCCCTAACAGTTACCTCTAATGTGAACAATCCCGTTAAAGGGGTTGTTCACCATTAAATTAACTTTTACTGTGATAATATTGGAGAGTGATTTTTCTGAGACAATTTGCAATTGGTTTTCATTTTTTTTAATTTCTAGTTTTATATTCCAGTTTGCAGTTTCAGCCATCTGGTTGCTAGGGTCCAAACTACCCTAGCAACCATGCACTGATATGAATAATAGACTGGAATATGAATAGGAGAGGCCTGAATAGAAAGATGAGGAATAAAAAGCAGCAATAACAATAAATGTGTAGCCTTACAGAAAATTTGTTGTTTAGATGGGGTCAGCGACCCCCTTTTGAAAGCTGGAAAGAGCCAGAAGAAGGAAAATAATTTAAAAAAACTTTAAAAAATGAAGTCCAATTGAAAAGTTGCTTAGAATTGGCCATTCTATAACATACTACAGGGTTAACTTTAGGGTGAAGCACCCCTTTAAGCTTATAGTAAAGGGGAGGGTCAGAGGCTCTGGATACCTTTGGACGAGTGATGGATATAGGCTGTGGTGCCATCCTCCAACTGAACCGCCTGCCCGTCCTCCAGACTCAGATCATCTACTCAGAAAAAAAACACAAAACTGCTTAGAAATATTTTAAATAGGCACCTCCTTCCCAAAAGTGCTCAGCAATGGAACCGATTGGTTATGAAGGAAAAGACTGGGCGGAGTTCCCACCACAATACTCACCGCCTTTAGGAATGTGCTGGACATAAGCAGCCGACCCGTCCTCCAGCTGAATGACTTGCCCTTCCATTAATTTCCCATCTGCACACGGATATATATACTTATTGTTTATTGTACAGTTACGTGGGATTGGCTATTTACCCTTTAAAGGGGAACTAAACCCACCTAGCATGTTGTACATGAATATAAGTCGTTAAATATAAAAGCAATAAACTTATTTACATACAGGGGGTAATGATCAGAGCTTCCCCTGCCAATGGCCACTGCTATAAATACAAATAACTAACAGTGGCCAGATGAAGCCGTACCCTTAGTGTTGTGCTGAATGTAAGCAGTGGAACCGTCGGCCAGGGTGACTGCCTGCAGGCTCATACTTTCCATCGTGTCCATGCTCTCTCCATCTGAAAGACAAATAAAAAGACACTTCCTAGGACGTTGCATGAGAGAAAACTGAGCGACAACACATACAGGCCTCAGCACAGGGAAATAAATGCTGGAACAAGATATTAACAGTCTTAAAGGAGAACTAAAGCCTAACTAAAGAAGTAGCTAGAAATGTTGTACATTATGTTTTGTGCTTCTGTACCAGCCCAAGGCAACCACAGCCCTTTAGCAGTAAAGATCTGTGTCTCCAAAGATGCCCCAGTAGCTCCCCATCTTCTTTTCTGCTGATTCACTGATTCACATGCTCTGTGCTGCTGTCACTTACTGAGCTTAGGGAGCCACTCACAATATACAGTACACATAGAATAGAAATGTCACAATATAAGGCTGATTAGTAATTAATACACATAATTACTACATGGCAGCACAGAAACCAGTGCAATTAGCATCAGAATTGAATAATCAGCAAACCTGTAGCATCAGCTTATATTACAGCCAGGGAAGCTCATTTTCTGCTGGATAATTAGTGACGAGCCCTAAGCTTAGCTTCTCAACAGCCAATCAGAGCCCACTGAGCATGTGAGTGTCACAGACACTTTCCAAGATGGTGACCCCCTGTGACAAGTTTGAAGTCCTGGATCATTGCTGCTATTGACAAGCTCAAACTTTAGCCTCGTGCAATAAGTTCACTATATAAAATATGACATTTTTAGCCACATTCATTTATAGGGTTTAGTTCTCCTTTAAATGAGCCTTTAGTACGATGAAGAGAGGGATATTCTGAGACAATTTGCAATTGGTTTTCATTTTTTATCATTTCTGTTTTATTGAGTTATTTAGCTTTTTATTCAGCAGCTCTCCAGTGTTTGTAATTTCAGCCACCTGGTTTCTAGGGTCCAAATGACCCTAGCAACCATGCACTGATTTGAATAAGAGACTGGCATAAGAATAGGAGAGGCCTGAATAGAAAGAGGAGTAATAAAAAGTAGCAATAACAATACATTTGTAGCCTTACAGAAAAGTTGCTAAGAATTGGCCATTCTGTAACATTTTAAAAGATAACTGATAGATGAACTACTCCTTTAACTGCTTATGATTTTATAATAACAGCGCCACCTGCTGGGTATTTCGATATCGGACGTTTCTCTGATCAGTTCTAAGCAAAACATCATGAAATACTTCTCAGCTCACTACCCAGGACAGCAAGAGACCAACTAGTATTGCTGGGACCCTTCCATTGAGTTTACTTTAAAGGGGCGGTTCACCTTTAAGTTAACTTAAAGTATGTTATACAATGGCTAATTCTAAGCAAATTTTCAATTGGTCTTCATTCCCCCCCCTTTTTTTTTATAGTTTTTGAATTATTTGCCATCTTATTTTGACTCTTTCCAGTTTTCAAATGGGGGTCGCTGACCCCATCTAAAAAAACAAATACTCTGTAAGGCTACAGATGTATTGTTATTGCTACTTTTTATTACTCCTCTTTCTATTCAGGCCTCTCCTATTCATATTCCAGTGTCTTATTCATATCAATGCATGGTTGCTAGGGTCATTTGGACTCTAGCAACCAGATGGCTGAAATTGCAAACTGGAGAAATCAATGCATGGTTGCTAGGGTCATTTGGACTCTAGCAACCAGATGGCTGAAATTACAAACTGGAGAGCTGCTTAATAAAAAGCTAAATAAGTCAAAAACCACAAATAATAAAAAATAAAGACCAATTGCAAATTGTCTCAGAATATCCCCCTCTACATCATACTAACAGTGAATCACCCCTTAAAATTATATGGTGGAGGATATGTCCCCTTAAAGATGCCCATGTATGGCTAGATCCAATGCTGATTCAATTCTTGATGTAACTGACAGCTAGGTAGTGTGTGTTCCAGAGCAAAACTGCCGCCTTTCTGATCAGCCTCTAACGAAAGTGATTTTAGAAAGCATTTGGGCCAGAAGGAAAATCCCAACCATGGACCCCAATGATCTAGGCAGGTGGTCTGCAGCCAATCTCATTTCTCTTGTGACGATTGGCTCATTCGGTCACCTGACTAAATCAGCCAATCTCTACGGCCGGCTCAATATGGCCACTGGGATTGGTCATTTCTGTACCTGCCACGGCTTCTGTAAGACACAGAGTGACCTGCTGGGCTTCCCCACCTCCTCCTGGAAACTCAGCCATTGCTTGGGAATCCCGATTGATTTGGGCTAAAAGCATATTTTTTCCCCTGCGGAATAAGCAAAAAAAAAAAAAAAAAACAACAATAATGAATCAGAGGCAATAAAGGAAAACAAATTAAAGAGACAGTAACAGGGAAGCCACGACAAAAACCCATTTCCTGTAATTGCATTAACCCCTGAGATTCAGGATCTTCACTGAAGCAAAGGAGGAAGTAATAAAGCTGAAATGTGAAAACTACTTCCTTCCTGTTTCATTGTTTAACCATGTGCAGTCTGGGTTTCAATGGCTTCTCGTCTGCAGAGAAGCCACAGGTCTTTAGTGGGAAGGTGCTAAACACCCCAATGTTTCTATATATCTGTAACCTTGTTATGAGCTAAGGGGGCCCAGTCTGAAGGTCAGTTAGGGGGAGATTTGGGGTGAGTGTTTATTTGTGCCCTGGGTACCCCTGGAACTATAGCAGGGTGACTGTTACCCCAATGTTTCTATATATCTGTAACCTTGTTATGAGCTAAGGGGGCCCAGTCTGAAGGTCAGTTAAGGGGAGATTTGGGGTGAGTGCTTATTTGTACCCTGGGTACCCCTGGAACTATAGCAGGGTGACACCCCAATGTTTCTATATATCTGTAACCTTGTTATGAGCTAAGGGGGCCCAGTCTGAAGGTCAGTTAGGGGGAGATTTGGAGTGAGTGTTTATTTGTGCCCTGGGTACCCCTGGAACTATAACAGGGTGACACCCCAATGTTTCTATATATCTGTAACCTTGTTATGAGCTAAGGGGGCCCAGTCTGAAGGTCAGTTAGGGGGAGATTTGGGGTGAGTGTTTATTTGTGCCCTGGGTACCCCTGGAACTATAACAGGGTGACACCCCAATGTTTTTATATATCTGTAACCTTGTTATGAGCTAAGGGGGCCCAGTCTGAAGGTCAGTTAGGGGGAGATTTGGGGTGAGTGCTTATTTGTACCCTGGGTACCCCTGGAACTATAGCAGGGTGACACCCCAATGTTTCTATATATCTGTAACCTTGTTATGAGCTAAGGGGGCCCAGTCTGAAGGCCAGTTAGGGGGAGATTTGGGGTGAGTGTTTATTTGTACCCTGGGTACCCCTGGAACTATAGCAGGGTGACACCCCAATGTTTCTATATATCTGTAACCTTGTTATGAGCTAAGGGGGCCCAGTCTGAAGGTCAGTTAGGGGGAGATTTGGGGTGAGTGTTTATTTGTGCCCTGGGTACCCCTGGAACTATAACAGGGTGACACCCCAATGTTTTTATATATCTGTAACCTTGTTATGAGCTAAGGGGAGGGGCACTGTTTCCAGAGGTGCACATAGTCAGAAGCAGCAGTGCAAGGAACAGACAGACATTACAATTAAATGAAGAAAACATTATTGTACATTGGAGAATGGAATTTGCTTCTATTATTCATTGTGGGTTTAGATTAATAAGGATATTGTAGGACCCATGTGCCGGATTAACTCACCCAAATTGGAGAGGTGTAGATAGTGGGCCCTATTGTTCGTGACAGGTATAGACACGGGGTCACCGACTCCTCCATGTATGGGAGGGATGGTACAGTCCATAGGGTTACTATACAAAGCAGCTGTAGGAAATGAATTTAACAACCCTCAAAAAAATCTGCCCCTGCCATTTATTTACTTTGTATTTTCCCTTCTATGGCAGCGCAACTGCGAGAATGGGCGGGGTCTCTGGCGCAGGGGGAGGAGACAACTCTTCCTATGGGAGGATCACAGAGCAGCATTTATTCCGGGGCTAAACATTTGGCAGTTTTCACCCAACCTTGGTCAATAACCCCCATCAGCCAATCAGAAATCACATTTAGCAGGTGGGCGGAGACAGCAGTTGTCATGTTTATTGTGTATCAGCAGAACAATGAGCACTAAATCACTTTTAACGGAAAAGTCAGAACTACAGCTCCCAGCATGCAGTGCTCAGCCCTTGAGAGAATGCTGGGAATTGTAGCTGAACAGCAGGACGCCGAGTATCATGTGACTCTGCTGTACTCAGGCTCCTGCTGATGAGTCAGGGATTGTTTATACAAATAAACCAGGGAGTTGGGTGGGCGGAGTTCTGTGGCTGAACTACATTTCCCAGCATGCCCCTACAACTCCCAGCTTGAGCAGAAATCCAAATGAATTCACTGTAAGGCATAGCCAGGGCGGTGCTTAACTGAGCCACATCAATCACTCTTACTGAACTATAACTCCCAGCATCCCCTGCAGCTAGTTATATACTTTATATATTTTACTTTATTACCAAACTACAACTCCCAGTATCCCCCAAAACCCTGCAGCTATAGTTATATACATATATATATTATATTTACTAAACTACAACTCCCAGCATCCCCTGCCACTCTGCAGCTAGTTATATACTTTATATGCTATTATATTACTAAACTACAACTCCCAGCATCCCCCAAAACCCTGCAGCTACAATTATATACTTTATATATATATTATATTACCAAACTACAACTCCCAGCATCCCCTGCCACTCTGCAGCTACAGTTATATACTTTATATTTATTATATTTACTAAACTACAACTCCCAGCATCCCCTGCCACTCTGCAGCTACAATTATATACTTTATATATGTTACTATATTACTAAAGTACAACTCCCAGCATCCCCTGCCACTCTGCAGCTACAGTTATATACTTTATATATGTTACTATATTACTAAACTACAACTCCCAGCATCCCCTGTCACTCTGCAGCTACAGTTATATACTTTATATATGTTACTATAATACTAAACTACAACTCCCAGCATCCCCTGCCCTCTGCAGCTACAGTTATATACTTTATATATGTTACTATAATACTAAACTACAACTCGCAGCATCCCCAACATGCTACAGTTATTATACTTTATGTTATTATAGTACCAAACTCCCAGCATCCCCCGACACTCTGCAGCTAGTTATATACATGTTACTATATTACTAAACTACAACTCCCAGCATCCCCTGCCACTCTGCAGCTACAGTTATATACTTTATATATGTTACTATATTACCAAACTACAACTCCCAGCATCCCCTGCCACTCTACAGTTACAGTAATATACTGTTATTTTACTAAACTACAACTCCCAGCATCCCCGGTCCGTTTGAGGCCAGGGGTCCCGCCCTCTCCATGTATAATCCAATCTGCATCTCTCCAGGTCCAGGTGTAAATTAAACTACCAAAACCACCACCCAGTGTGGGGCCCTTTATTTTAACCTCATCTGAAGCTCTTCAGCAGTTACTGGACTACAACTCCCAGAATCCCCATCTGAGGAGCAGCACGCCACCCCCTCCTTTAAAGTTACTAAACTACAACTCCCAGTATCCTCAAGAAGCCTTATGCTAGAGTAACATACTGGGTAGAATCCCTGATATAGCTATGGATATATATAACCAACTACAACTCCCACAATTCCCTGCAAGCCTGAGTGCTGCTCTTCCCACCCATATTTCTAACCCAACAGACATCTCTCCTGTTGTTATTAAACTACACAAACCTAAATAATGCCACAGCCTTTGTAACCCCCATTATTTCAACCCAAACTGCAGCTCATCTTGAACTACAACTCCCAGCATCCTCGGACACTCTGCAACTATAGCATTATACTTTAACTAGTATATCACTATATTAATAAGAGAACTCCCAGCAGGCCTTGCCACTGTACCAATCTATTTTACTTAACTACAACTCCCATGATTCCCTGCCAGCTTGAGGCTGAGGTCACACCATCTCACTGGGTGTAATTCAACTCGAACAACCAAAAAGCTTTGCGGGAGGGGGGGCTTATTTTAACCACAGCTGTAGCTCTCCAGCAGTTACTGGACTACAACTCCCAGAATCCCCCGATAATCCACTAACCTTACAAGGCGGAGTCCTTACTATTTAACTATTTTTACTATCTTGCATGGCTGCCACTAGCTGAACTACAACTCCCATCATTCCCTGCTGGCCTGAGGCAGCTCTCCTAGCTCCACCCACATTTCTAACCCAACTGACACCTCTCAGGAATTATTAAACTACTACTAATAATAATAATCCAACAGCCTTTGGAACCCAGTGTGTCCCCATTATTTGCACCCAAACTGCTGCTGACATTGAACTACAACTCCCAGAATCCACTGCCAGTCTTGTCATCATGTCATATGAAGTCCCTATAGTTCCCTCCCCCCTGCAGGTCTCCAGCTGTTGTTAAACTACAAATCCCAGCATCCCCTGCAGCTGAAGTCTATGAGAGGAGCCTGGGAGTTGCAGTTCACATTACAAGGAATTAGTTGGTGTGGCCTCAGTACTATCCCTGTGGGGCCCTCGCCCATCCCCCGCGGGACTGGGAGTGAGAGGATCAGCAGTGAGACAGGGAGGGAGGCAGCGCCGGGCCCATGAGGGGAGGCCCCAAGTGATCCCACGTCCCAGTGTTCTCTCCCAGCCCAGACACCAGAGAGCCGCAGTATAACAGGCCCAGGTTGGGGGAAAGGGAGGCAGCGAGGAGCGGGCGCACCGCCTGGGGAACATCCCTGAGCCCGGCGCCTCCCTCTTGGAAATGCGGCACCCTGGGTAAGAACACATTTATATACCAACCTCCGGCACAATTTTCCAACAATTCCTCCGTCCGACCACCATGCACCAGGGCAGGAAACGGCCGCGGACTGCGTACCCCGCAATCCGGATAGGCGCATAACAACGGAGGGCGGGACCTCGGAGGGAGGAGCTACAACGCGCTTTCTACCACACCATTGGTTGAGCGTTAGAGACGAGCCGCTCAGCTGAGCGATACAATTGGATGAAAGCTAATAGAACGCTATAAGAGTGCGGCTTTATATTTTATACAGGCAACAGGGTTCCTCTGAGGAGACTAGAGTCCCGTCCCTCCCTCGGGGCTGCCTCTGCTCGCATCGGATTGGCTCATGCGCTTTGCAATCAATCATTTCGCAACCGCCATTGGTGAATGCGCTTGTCGGCTGATTCCAGCTCCAGCCCTGTGCCTGCCAGGCAGATTGCTGGTTCTGGGGCTGAGAGACTGGGCGCCATTTTGTTGAAAGGCAGGCGGCGGGTGCAGTTTTTGTGCGGGGTCTTTTGTGTCTTGGATTGGGCCTTTATTTCTCTTATTTGGGTTTGAGGTGCTCGGTGCTGTGTAACTCAGGAGGCTCTTCCATTTACCCTGAACTCGCTGACACTTTATTCACTTCTTATTTCCGCCAGGCCGAGCCCTGGCCTCGCACAGGGGATGCTGGGAGTTCTACGTCATCAGCATGAATGTGGCACGTCACAGTCTTATCAATTCCCTTCATCCAGTCAGTTGTGCAATGTCACCTGTCCTCTGGTTGCTAGGGGGACTCACCCCGGTAACCAGGCAGCGGTGTAAATGGCAGACTGAAAAAATTCATTGGAAATTGTATGTGAAAACTGGCAAAAACCAGTAGATTATACAAGGGAATCAGTTGAGTCGGGTTTATAGCCAATATAATAATGACCAACTGCAAATTGTCTCTATTAACTGTTCATATAATGCAAAGAGGGATATTCTGAGACAAAAATCTGTTTTCATTATTTGTGATTTTCGAGTTATTTAGCTTTTTATTCAGCGGCTCTCCAGTTTGTAATTCAGCCGTCTGGTTGCTAAGGTCCAAATGACCTTGAATAAGCTTGATGGGGTCAGTGACCCCCATTTGAAAGCTGGAAAGAGTCAGAAGAAGAAGGCAAATAATTCAGACTATAAAAAAGAAAAAAATGACCAATCGAAAAGCTGCTTAGAATTAGCCATTCTATAACATACTAAATTCACCTTAATGTTCACAGTCATTAAACGTGAACATTAAGGTGAATCAGCCCTTTAATTGGCCCTCACTTATGATGTGCGGCTCAGATCAAACCCAACCAGCACCCGACTCTTAACTCACACAATGTTGCCATGGTAGCAGCCAATCCCCAGCTGTACCCCTGTCTCCACTACTACTGAGGGCCCCCTGATTCCAATACAAGGATTCTTGGGGTTAAGAGGAGGAGTGTTCCCCAGTCTGACCTGCACCCATCCCAAACCCACAATAGTCACATCACTAGTCACATCTCTATTCTGGTCACTAGTCACATCTCTAGTCAGATCTCTAGTCACATCACTAGTCACAGCTTTAGTCAGATCACTAGTCAACAGTTAAGGGGGATATGATCACTATATATAAATATATAAGGGAGATATGATCACTATATATAAATATATAAGAGGATATGATCACTATATATAAATATATAAGGGGGATATGATCACTATATATAAATATATTAGGGGGATATGATCACTATATATAAATATATAAGGGGGATATGATCACTATATATATAAATATATAAGGGGGATATGATCACTATATATATAAATATATAAGGGGGATATGATCACTATATATAAATATATTAGGGGGATATGATCACTATATATAAATATATTAGGGGATGTGATCACTATATATAAATATATAAGGGGATATGATCACTATATACAGTATAAATATATAAGAGGATATGATCACTATATATACTGTAAATATATTAGGGGGATACGATCACTATATATAAATATATAAGGGGGATACGATCACTATATATAAATATATAAGGGGGAGATGATCACTATATATAAATATATAAGGGGGATATGATCACTATATATAAATATATAAGGGGATATGATCACTATGTATAAATATATAAGGGGATATGATCACTATATATAAATATATAAGGGGGATATGATCACTATATATAAATATATAAGGGGATATGATCACTATGTATAAATATATAAGGGGATATGATCCCTATATATTAATATATAAGGAGGATATGATCATTATATATAAATATATAAGGGGGAGATGATCACTATATATAAATATATAAGGGGGATATGATCACTATATATAAATATATAAGGGGATGTGATCACTATATATAAATATAGAAGTGGATATGATCACTATATATAAATATAGAAGTGGACAGTAATGACATAGAGAAAGTACAGAAAAGAGCAACTAAGCTGATAAAGGGAATAATGAAGATTGGCACCTTTTCAATGAATAATAAACTATTTTGGCCTATGACAACTTTATCCCATACAGACCATTTCCTGCAGTTTCAGTACGAGACACAAGGTGGCGCTGTACCAGTCACAGGAATAATTGGGAATAAAGGAGTCCTATGCAAATACTCTGTTCCTCTGCTACATTGCTCATTCCCCTCACTGAGATGAAATCTCACAGCTACATCTCGACTTCTGATTTACAAAAGTGTCGTAATTGTTTCCAGCAAAGTGCCAATACCACAAAGTAAAAATGTAACGAGACATTGGTGCCATTAAACCCGATAAAGGCAACTCCCAGCAGCTTGAAGATCCAGTTCAGCAATGTCATAGTCTGCTTCAAACTGTTCCCGTATTTGGATATTCTACTAATAATACACGATTTGGCAGCAACTTTAGGGGCAGCTGCTTATGTCTTTAAAGTATTTCTGTATAACACTATCTGGGGCTCATATTCACATACATTCCCTTTAGAAACATTAAAAAGCTGGACATGCTGTGTTTTATATAGAGAACTTACTGTACCAGCCCAAAGGTACATTAATGATCCAGTTGCTCACAGCAGCTCCCCATCTTGGATCTTGTTCGGCATCTTTTGTGAGTCAGTGGCACTGCACATGCTCAGTGGGCTCTGGGCTGCTGTTGGGAAGCTGAGCTTAGGGAGTGTAGGAAATCATCAAACCATTAGCAAAAAGTGAGGTTTGCTGCAGGACTGATTATGACTCCATTCCTATGCAGACTGCACTGATGCTTATGCTGCCATGTAATTTGATAGAGAGAGCAGATGATATAGGAGGATGAGAAAAATGAGGATGAGAGAGAAGGATGAGAGAGAGAGGAGGATGAGAGAGAGATGAGGATGAGAAAGATAAGTGAGAAATGAGGCTGGGGAGAGATGAGGATGAGAAAGATGAGAGAGAGAGATGAGAAAAAGGAGGATGAGATAAAGATGAGAGAGATGAGAAAAATGAGATAGAGATGAGAGCCAGATGAGGATGAGAGATTCTCTCTATAGTATACTGTGAGTAAGTCCCTAAGCTCAGGTGACAGCAGCCTAGACTGGGAATCATCAAGATTGAGAGCTACTGGGGCATCTTCAGAGACACAGATCTTCCCCTGCTAAAGGGGGGCCTAGGGCTGGTACAGAAACCCAAAACATAATGTACAACATTTCTCGCCTAGTTTTTCGGTTGAGGGTTAATTCTCCTTTGAGGAAGCCGTGCGTTTGATGAAATTCCCGACCAAGGAAGCTGCCATTCGTTTTACTTTTATGCTGCCCAGTAAATAAAGTATAATGTTCACACTACTGTCTGCTCCTAATATCCCCAATTCATTAGATTTTGGCCAAGGAAGTACTTGAACAATGGTGATCACGGGTCTAATAAGAATATTTCTCGGTTTATCAGAGAGACCTGAACTCATCGGAGGACCATGAGTCAGTGCAGCGGATATGGGCTCCATCCAATGAATCGACCAGAAAAGGAAGAATCCTATTGGAGGCAGCGGTGCACCCTAACATGAAATTGTATCTTTATTGTGGAGCCACAAAACTGATTTTCTGATTCTCATTCCTTCAAGCTCCACCCCACGACTGGGCGGGTTCTGTTCTATAGCGGAAATCAGAAGCTCCATGAAATGTACAGCTTGGCCCTTAGCAGGGCAACGACAAATAAGAGGAACATAAAATATTTTAATATATTACCGAAAACAGTAATTCAATTAAATTATAAAAAGGTTACGAGTTTTTAAGAGTCCGACTGGGGGGAGGGAGCTGTCCGGAGGGGAGGAGTTGCTGTTATGTACAAGGAGTTACTCAAACTTCTGCTTCAGTTTCTTTTGGAAAATGGCCGGCAGTATGGAGAGTACGGCTAGCACCATGAGGATGATGACTGAGTTCCAGGACACGGCCTCCCCCGCTGTCGTGAGTTGGTACAGGGTCGTCCCGGCCTTAATGGCCACGAAAGAGGGAGGAGCCACCCCTGAAGCAGAAACAGAGAGAAACTGTCAGAATGTACAATGTAACTGCAAGAAACTGCCACCTTGTGCTGCTCATCTTCTCTGCCCAACCCAGAAAGTACTGGTATCTCCTCGCCAGACAGAAACATGGCTGCCAGCGTGGCCAGTTAAAAGCTGCTATGTTAACTGGGAAGGATTCAGGGGCTCAATGTGGCTACCTTACCTCTAAACAAACTCTTACCTATGAATGTCCCCAGGAAGAAGACTTTGAGAGGAACGTTTATGACCGGAGAGGTGATGTTGATGAACCAGTTTGGAAGAAACGGCGTAATTCTCAGAAATATGATGTAGTTAATCAGGTGGTCTCGGTGCCGCTCGACCTAGAAATAAAGCAACGGGAAAATGAATAAACATGGCCACTCACTAGCACCAAAGCTTCTCTTTATCTTTTCTAGCAGATACTAGTCTTAAAGGGGAGGCTCACCTTCAAGTTAACTTTTAGTATGTTCTAGAATGGCCATTTCTAAGCAACTTTTCAATTGGGCTTCATTATTTTTTTTTTTTAGTTTTAGAATCATTTGCCTTCTTCTTCTGACTCTTTCCATCTTTCAAATGGGGGTCACTGACCCCATCTAAAAATTAATTACTCAATAAGGCTACATATTTATTCGTATTGCTGCTTTTTATAACTCCTCTTTCTATTTAGGCCTCTCCAATTCATATTCTAGTCTCCTATTCAAATCAGCGAGTGGTTGCTAGGGGAATTTGGACCTTAGAAACCAGATGGCTGAAATTGCAAACTGCAGAGCTGCTGAATAAAAAGCTAAATAATGCAAAAAACACAAATAATAAAAAAATGAAAACCAATTGCAAATTGTCTCAGAATATCACTCTCTACATCATACTAAAATTTAATTTCAAGGTGAACAATTCCTTTCAGGGGTTATAATATAATATAATGAGCATAACTTGCCACAGTTCTGATCACCTAGAACAACCAATCAGCAGGAAGCATTTACTGGTCACCTGTTCAAAAGCAAACATCTTACTGGTGGTTATGGGTTACTGCAAACATTGTGCCTTTTTATTAAATATGGGGTCAGGGTAATGATATACAGGCACTGGCAGCTACTTCATAGGGGGGAACAGTTAGGGGGTTATTTATCAAAGGTTACATTTTAGAGTTATGTGATGCTTTTTTAAACTCAAACTTTTTTATTACTCAAAAATACCTCCGAAAATTCAAATTTTTCATGGAAAACACAACCCGACCCTTAATAAATTAAAAAAATGCAGTTTTAGGGGTAGATTTATTAAGATTAAAATTGTAAATTCTAATTTTCTTTTTGTGTCAAAACTCACAAATTTGAATTTAAAGGCACCAACTCAAATTTAAATTTGAATGTGAGATTTATCACAACTAGACTATGGAAACAGTTCTAATTCAAATTAAAACTTGCCAAGTTCATTTACAAGTCAATGGCAGAGGTCCATTGAACCTTGTGAATAAGTCAATTGCCTTCCTGACAATCTGGGTTTTTTTTTTTTTCGGAGGAAAATTCAAAATCAAATTTGATTCAAATTTTCGGGCCGGGAGTATTCGATTGAAAATTAGACGTTCTAATTTTTTCATAAATAATCTCCCGTTCCAGTTGTGAGTACATTCAATATTCTAAGAGTAAAAAAAAATTACATAAATTCGAAATCTGACCTTTGATAAATAATCCCCCTCCTAATTTCATAATCACTAGGATCTAAATTTA
Source organism: Xenopus petersii (assembly GCA_038501925.1). NCBI lineage: Eukaryota > Metazoa > Chordata > Amphibia > Anura > Pipidae > Xenopus > Xenopus petersii. Next base: position 4,592,137 of record CM076678.1, on the reverse strand, counting down.
ACATCTGTATATGAACAACCCAAAATGACATCTTGCTGGATGGAATATCAGCCCCCCGAATTTGTGTTTTTTTTTTACATTCCATTATCTGAAGGGTTTTGCCACCTATACAAAGATACTGAGGGTGCTTCTGGGAGAAGGGTGCTACTTACCTGCTGTGACCATTTTATTGCTTTATCAGAGAGGTATTTGTAGACGACCGGGTCGGCCGACCAGATACGAGAGCAGGTAGCAGAACGATGCCCCGAGTCCAGAGCACTGCAAATTCAAATGCAAAATGAGCAAACAGGAGGGGGAAGGAGGAAATAATCACATTTGCATTGATACTGGGATATTGAATCTCCCTAACTCTCTGCACTGGGTGAGACATCTACATAGACCCCTGTACTAAGGTCTGATTTTGGAAAGGGCCTCAGTAGTGGAAACCTGAAAACGTAGCGTTGAGTTCAATGCAGGGGTGTAACTACAGAAGAAGCAGACCCTGCAGTTGCAGGGTGGGGGACCAGGAGTGTAAGGTAGAGTCCAGCAGCGGGTTGGGTACCCGCAAAAAAAAGCAGGCACCCTGCGGAATGAGGATTTTCAGGTGCGGGTATACCCGCGGGTCGGGTTGCGGGTCTCACTTAAATTTCTTATCTTATGTAATATTGTCTACATTTTACTCCTTTTAAAGTTTTACAAAACTTTGACGTCACTTCCGGTTTGCAGCACCATCACTTCCTGTTCGATGGTGGTCGGCGGGTTCAAGGTTGCGTATAAGGCAGTTGTGGGTCCGGTTAGTGGATCAAAGTGGGTAAGTATGCGGGTTGCGGGTTCGGGTCTTAGAAATTGGTTCCATGCATATTTCTTGATTAGGGATGCACCGAATCCAGGATTCGGTTCGGGATTCGGCCTTTTTCAGCAGGATTCGGCAGAATCTTCTGCCCAGCCAAACTTGAAGTTGCATATGCAAATTAGGGGTGGGGAGGGAAATAGAGTGACTTTTTGTCACAAAACAAGGAAGTTAAATACGCATACGCAAATTAGAAATTAGAAATCTTTTGCAAAGAATTCAGGGGTTCAGCCAAATCCTAAATAGTGGATTCGGTGCATCCCTAGTCTTAATACAATGTTTTTGGGGACCCAAATTGAATTTGCTATGGGGCCCAGTAACAGCTAGTTACACTAAATGCCTAGGGCTTTTACAGAGTAACTTACCAAACAGACCAGGAAGAGAGCCAGAGGGAAGGGGTACAGGAACCCCGAGAGAATACTGAGAAAGATGGAGCCTGGGATGGCAAACGTCTGCAAGCTGGATGCGTCTCGGTGAAGGATTTGTATAGAAATGTGATATATACATACACAAAACCAGAGCAGAGCGTAAATAAACCTTCCCCCGGGAACTTCCAGGCACTGGACCGATCCTAAGACATTCTGTGCTGAGCAGAACCCAAACTGACGGACTTCCCATTGCTCCCGGGAGCCAAGTGGGGCCTGATATGTCTTATTTCCAGCCCGTATGTGGCAACTCCCAATAAAATCTCTTAGTTGCAGAATTAAAGGCATTGTTCACCTTTAAATATGATGTAGAGAGGGATATTCTGAGACAATTTGCAATTGGTTTTCATTTTTTATTATCTGTGGTTTTTGAGTTATTTAGTTTTTTATTCAGCAGCTCTCCAGTTTGTAATATCAGCCTTCTGGTTGCTAGGTCCTAATTCCCTTAGCAACCATGCATTTATTTAAATAAGAGACTGGAATATGAATAGGGGAGGCCTCAATAGAAATATGAGTAATAAAAAGTGACCGTCATTTAAAAGCTGGAAAGAGTCAGAAGAAGGTGGCAAATAATGAAACTATATAAAAAAATAATGAAGACCAATTAAAAAGTTGCTAAGAATCAGCCATTCTATAACATACTAAAAGTTAACTTGAAGGTGAACCTGCCCTTAATGTTTCTTATAATTCTGGGATACAAACAGAACCACTCGTTGGGCCAGAGCAGTGTCACCAACAAATCAAAACCACCCCAGTCCCAAGGCCTGATGGGTAAAAAGGATACAATATATAAGTGGTGAAATAAGCCACCAACACTTCCACATAGAACGTGTCTTTGTATTTGGAAAGGACTTTGCCCAGAGCCTTGGCGTCGTCCATGTCTCGTGGGACTTTTATCTTTTCCAGCTCTTCTCTGTAGGAAAAAGAGTGAGACAAGATGGAACAGGGCTAATTAGGTATTGAGTGAGACACCGACCACCGGGGCTTAATTGTAATCTGCTCATAGCACAGGCTGTTCAATATCACTGAGTTTATTTTATTGGATTCTGGGCAATATCCCATTTTACCTCATAATCACACGGCACCCAGCTCTTCCCTCACAGCCAGGGATTCTGGGTAATATCCCATTTTACCTCATAATCACACGGCACCCAGCTCTTCCCTCACAGCCAGGGATTCTGGGTAATATCCCATTTTACCTCATAATCACACAGCACCCAGCTCTTCCCTCACAGCCAGGGATTCTGGGTAATATCCCATTTTACCTCATAATCACACAGCACCCAGCTCTTCCCTTACAGCCAGGGATTCTGGGTAATATCCCATTTTACCCCATAATCACACAGCACCCAACTCTTCCCTCACAGCCAGGGATTCTGGGTAATATCCCATTTTACCTCATAATCACACAGCACCCAGCTCTTCCCTCACAGCCAGGGATTCTGGGTAATATCCCATTTTACCTCATAATCACACAGCACCCAGCTCTTCCCTTACAGCCAGGGATTCTGGGTAATATCCCATTTTACCCCATAATCACACAGCACCCAACTCTTCCCTCACAGCCAGGGATTCTGGGTAATATCCTATTTTACCTCATAATCACACGACATCCAGCTCTTCCCTCACAGCCAGGGATTCTGGGTAATATCCTATTTTACCCCATAATCACACAGCACCCAGCTCTTCCCTCACAGCCAGGGATTCTGGGCAATATCCCATTTTACCTCATAATCACACAGCACCCAGCTCTTCCCTCACAGCCAGGGATTCTGGGTTATATCCTATTTTACCTCATAATCACACAGCACCCAGCTCTTCCCTCACAGCCAGGGATTCTGGGTAATATCCCAATTTACCTCATAATCACACGGCACCCAGCTCTTCCCTCACAGCCAGGGATTCTGGGTATTATCCCATTTTACCCCATAATCACACAGCACCCAGCTCTTCCCTCACAGCCAGGGATTCTGGGTAATATCCCATTTTACCTCATAATCACACGGCACCCAGCTCTTTCCTCACAGCCAGGGATTCTGGGTAACATCCCATTTTACCTCAAAATCACTCAGCACTTGTGATAATGCTACTCCACAGAATTAACCCTTTGGGGGACACAAAGGACATTCCGCACATACTTACTCGCTGAGCTGTGGAAAGTACTTGTAGACCAGAAACATGACCGAGGCCGCACATAGGAATATGGAGACCAATATAAGAAGGGACATCCGTGCTGATCCTCCTTCAGAATGAACCGTCCCTGAAACAAATATAAAAAGATTGCTCGTCGCCAGAGTTATACTGAGCTTTCCCCAAGTGCAGCAGTTCCCTGGGCTAAATGTTCTGACACAATGCACTCAGTTCTATAATATAACAGGCTGCAGTATTGCTCTTCATGCACTGGTCTGGTCAGCCTCGACTTGGAATTCTGTCACGGTCATCGGTTTATTAAAGGTCAACTTTAACTCTTAATAATAGTTATAATATAAATCCAAAATGTGTTTGTTGACAAAGTATGGTCAAGACAAGGCAATATGTTCTGTCAGTTCCGGGTGCTTTATATTCCCTGGTGTGAGGTTACGGACGGGTGCAGTTCTTAGAAGAGGTTATCTAGTATTACAGGCAACGAGGGCTCAGCAGCTCGGCCAACACAAACTACCAGGGACAGGAATGTGCACTCTTGGCTCATACTCTCACATTAGAGGGATGGACTATAATTAAACTATTGCACCCTTCTGTATAAATCCAGCCTGGAAAGCTCTTCTAAAGACCCAGGGTCATAATGACCCCTGTATTGGCTGGACATGCAAGACGTGTTTTCTTGTAGTGATTATAATTATGGATTCCCCACTGTTATTGTCCACACAAAGAATTTAGCTTTATAATATTAGGCCTGAATCAGTTTAACTTGATACAGGAGGTAACATTATTTTCTCTCTTTGCAAATTATTTTTTTAACCCATTTGTTGATACTATTAAATACAACATTATCCACAGTTTCCCTTGAAATTGCCTAGGAGATTCGGCAGTGGGGAAGTTATTTTCCAGATAAAAGCCATGCCCTCTTTGTACTCTGAACCAATACATTCCTGAATAAGGGGACAGAAAATGATTCTGATAAAATACTTCATAATTAAACTTACTACAGAAGTGGGTATTCTAAATGCCTGGGATTTAGCAGCTCATGCAGATGGGAGAGAAGTGGCTCATATATTTGAAAGGGACCTCACTGCCAGAAACCCGGTCACTCCCCAGTCACAAATGCATTGCAGGCTGCACCAAGTGGATCCACAATTGGGTGAGATCAATGTCTGTACTCAATTTGGTCCAACAAATTTAGCCAAGAGCTACACTACAATAGTCCAACCAACTGCTACAGACTCCTAGTGCCTCCCCTGTAATATGTGGTCAGTGTTCTAATCCCCCCATTTATGTTACAGACTCCCTGCTCCTCCCCCTGTAAGCTTCCATCAGCGTGTTCCAGTCCAACCCACTGCTTGAGTCACAGACTCCATGCCTGCCCCCCCTGTAAGCTTCCATCAGAGTGTTCCAGTCCCACCCACTGCTTGAGTCACAGACTCCATACCTGCCCCCTGTAAGCTTTCATCAGAATGTTCTAGTCCCACCCACTGCTTGAGCCACAGACCCCCTGCACCTCCCCTGTAAGCTGTCATCATTGTTCTAGTCCCACCCACTGTTTTGAGTCACAGCCTACCTGACTCTCCCCTGTAAGCTCTCATTAATGTTATAGTCCCACCCACTGCTTGAGTCACAGACTCCCTGCACCTCCCCTGTGAGCTGTCACAAGAGTGTTCCAGTCCCACCCACTGCCTGACTTAGAATCCCTGCCCTGTCCCTGTAAGCTATCATCAGTGTTCTGGTCCCACCCACTGCTTGCGTCACAGACTCCCTGCCCCTTCCCTGTACGTTGTCATCAAAGTGTTCTAGTTCCACCCACTGCATGAGTTACAGAGAGGGGTATCTGTGTTCTGACCCACTCTGTTCACTGCCATGGGAATGCAATTTATCCAGTCTGTGCTAATTAATTCTTAAAAAAAAAAACTTAAAAAGAATCAAATAAAGCCAATACCTGCTGCAGGTGCCTTTTTCTCACTGCCATGGTTACACTGAAATGTGTGGCCCCCTGCGTGCGACCTTTCGTGCACCTATTAGGAAAACAAGGAGTTAAAGTTTTGTCTATAGCAACTCCTGGCGATTGTTCACAATCAAGAGAATTTTGGGCGGCTCTGCAAGTTTACACAATATCTATCACAGCCGGCGCTTCATACCTGTTCATTTCCTTTCCTTGTAATAAAACAAATGAGGGTAAACCCCACTATCAATAACCAATGACAGTAAGACATTTGCTTTTACTCTATACAAATATGTTGTTGTGACTTATACGGCTTTTAATTCTGTATCTTTATTATTAAACAAGAGGAGTTTTCCCAATATAAAAAGAGAACTGCAGCTGCACGAACAGTGATACAATAATAGTTGTTATACACACCTGCATTTTGCCCCTGCTATTGGTCAGTTATTCACCTCTCAGGCTGCACCTTCACCTCCTGTAATGATACCTGCAAGGGAAGAATTAATTCAAATGATGAATATATATCTATATATCTTTGCCACTTCATGGGTCCATGGTAAGGCATCACATGGCGTACTAGAGCAGTTTTGAGTTTCAGTCCTTAAAAATTATATAATGGAGCTGGGGTGAGTGCAGAGACTAAGTGCAACTAAACAGTGAAAGGCTGTGTTTTGCCATGTTTTCTGCTTTAAAGGGGTTGTTCACCTTTAAATTAACTAAGTATGATGTAGAGAGTGATATTCTGAGTCAACTTGTAATTGGTTTGTGATTTTTGACTAATCTTTTTATTCAGCAGCTCTCCAGTTTGTAATTTCAGCAATTTGGTTCCTAGGGCCAAATTCCCCTAGCAACCATGCATTGATATGAATAAGAGACTGGAATATGAATAGGATAGCTCTGAATAGAAAGAGGAGTAATCAAAAGAAGCAATAGCAATACATTTGTAGCCTTACAGAGCATTTGTTTTTTAGATGGAGTCAGTGACCCCCATTTGAAAGCTGGAAAGAGAAAACGGCAAATTATTCAAAAACTATAAAAAAAGAGAAAATGAAGGCCAAATGAACCACCCCTTTAAACTAGGAGGGTAGACTGTCAATGTTGGGTCTGTTTCTCTGGAGAAAAGACAGTTACAAGGGCACATCATTAATCTACAAGTACATTAGAGGTTATTATAGACATAGCTCTGGGGATCTTTATTCCCATAAAACTTCATTTCAAGCAGGAAAATGGTTCCTTATGGTGAAGGCAGTGAGGTTGGGAATACTCTGCTGGGCGAGGCTGGGGTGGCGGATTCTATTAATGCTTTAAAGGATAAGTAAACCTTTAAAATAAGTGAATGTAAAATTGATGAGGGGGCTATTCTAAGCACTTTTGTCATTTACTTTCATTATTTTTTTTTTAAAATTCCAAGATATTAAGGGATACACATACTGTTAATATGAATTTTGTTCCAACAGCGCCACCTGCTGGTCAGTTTCCCACCAGTCTGACCAGCAAGTAGTCAAGGAAGTTGTCAGGAGAAAGAAAGAGGCTGATGTTCTTCTGCTTAGGAAAACAATTAGAAACCTTTCTCAAATCTTTCCTAAGCAGAAGAACATCAGCCTCTTTCTTTCTCCTGACAACTTCCTTGACTACTTGCTGGTCAGACTGGTGGGAAACTGACCAGCAGGTGGCGCTGTTGGAACAAAATTTATTCATATTAACAGGACATGTATCCCTTAAAGGGATCCTGTCATCAGAAAACATATTTTTTTTCAAAACACATCAGTTAATAGTGCTGCTCCAGCAGAATTCTGCACTGAAATCCATTTCTCAAAAGAGCAAACAGATTTTTTTATATTCAATTTTGAAATCTGACATGGGGCTAGACATTTTGTCAATTTCCCAGCTGTCCCTGGTCATGTGACTTGTGCCTGCACTTTAGGAGAGAAATGCTTTCTGGCAGGCTGCTGTTTTTCCTTCTCAATGTAACTGAATGTGTCTCAGTGGGACATGGGATTTTACTATTGAGTGTTGTTCTTAGATCTACCAGGCAGCTGTTATCTTGTGTTAAGGTGGCCATACACGGGCCGATAAAAGCTGCCGACAGACTGTGTCGGCAGCTTATTGGCCCGTGTATGGGGGCCCTCGACGGGCTTCCCCGATCGAGAGCTGGCCGAAAGTCGGCCAGATCTCGATCGGATGGGTTTAAAAACCCCGTCGGATCGCGGCCGCATCTGTTCGTTGATGCAGTCCCGCGATCCGACCGCCCATTTGCGAATGCTAGGATCCGATCGTTGGGCCCTAGGGCCCACGATCGGATCTGCCCGATATTGCCCACCTCAAGGTGGGCATATCGGAGGGAGATCCGCTCGTTTGGCGACATCGCCAAACGAGCGGATCTATCAATGTATGGCCACCTTTAGGGAGCTGTTATCTGGTTACCTTCCCATTGTTCTGTTGTTTGGCTGCTGGGGGGAAAGGGAGGTGATCTCACTCCAACTTGCAGTACAGCAGTAAAGAGTGATTGAAGTTTATCAGAGCACAAGTCACATGACTTGGGGCAGCTGGGAAATTGACAATATGTCTAGCCCCATGTCAGATTTCAAAATTGAATATAAAAAAAATCTCTTTGCTCTTTTTTAAAAATGGATTTCAGTGTAGAATTCTGTTGGAGCAGCACTATTAACGGATTCATTTTGAAATGACAGTATCCCTTTAATATTATGGAAAAAAAGAATAATGTACATTGCAAACGTGCTTAGAATAGCTCCCTCATCAGTTTTACATTCACTTATCTTAAAGGTTTACTTATCCTTTAAGGAACAGCTTGGATGATTTCTTGAAAAAGAATAATATCCAAGACTATCTTAAGATCTACAGGTAGGTAGGGAGTTGTGTCTATGTGTAAGTTGTGTGTTGTGGAAAGCACTGCTACTAAAAACAACATACACACATTTGAACTGTTTATTCAAAACAAATCAGGGCGACGAGACACATACACAGAGCCTGAAAAACTTGCTCCATGTCACCAGTCTATTGATCATGTGACTATGTAACACAACAGCCCAGCGCTGTATGATAACTACCAATAAGTGTGGAAAACACTGGCACAAACCCCAGAGACACATGTAGATTTCTTCCCCCCACCCCCCCATTCTCAGCTGCTGCGTCACCCTCTGTCTATTGCGCTTTATTAAATCGCATTAAAAACAATCTCCTTATCTGATCTGACAGGGACAGAGAAATAGTGTAACTGCGTGGCTGCATCCCAATGTTGTGTGCTCCAGCACTGTAATATCATTACACCACAACAAATACACTATTTTTCTGCCTTTCTGATCAGATAAGGAGATAAGGTGGGAGCAGAGAGAGCAGCAACTTTAGGCTAAGGACACACTGGACGATTTGTTGCCAACGTTTTAAAAAAGTAAATCGCGGCGACAAGACGATTTTGAACAGACGATTCACAGCGACTATTGGCACAGAGCGATTTGTATCCCATTACTCTGTGCGGTACGTGCTCCACCCAAACCGGAAACGGTTTGTGCTTCCCGCTGTAACCTGGCGTCTTTGCGTTCTTGCGTCATTGCGTTTGCATTGTAATTTGAATACAATTGCTGCTACTTATCTGTATGTGTGTGCGTGTCTAGGAGATTTCAGTGCTTTTCTAAGTACATGCTATTTCTGATAAATCGCTCGGAAAAGGGTCTCGCCGCGTTTTGGAGCTACAGTCGATTCACAAACGCGCTGTGGGCACAGGAGCTGGCGTCTTTCATTTGGTTTTGTTCAGAGACAAAACGAGCGATATGTCGCCGCGATTTACTTTTTAAAAACGTTGGCGACAAATCGTCCAGTGTGTCCTTACCCTTAAGGGTGGTGACACATGCTAAGATTCCGGGAATATTAGTTGGCCAGCGACAAATCTCCTCTTCTTCGGGCGACAAATCTCTCCGAAAAAACCTATCCGCCAGCTAAAATGTAAATCACCTGCGGGATGGTACTCGGAGTGCTTCAATTTTCCGAAGTCGCCTCAAGAGGAAACTTCAGAAAACAAAGCTTTCCGAGTACCATCCGCCGGGGTTTAGATTCTAGCTGGTGGGAAAGGGAGATTGGGGCAGAGACACACGCGAAGATTTGGGGAGATTTAGTCACCCGGCAACTAATCTCCCCAAAAAGCCTTCCCACTGGCTAGAATCTAAATTGCCAGTGGCAAGGCACTTGGAGTGTATCGTTTTCTGAAGTTGCCCGAAGTTTTCTCGTGAGGCAACTTCGGTCGACTTTGCACAACGAATCGATCCGAGTGCCATCCTGCTGGGGGAATAAATCTCCCTGTTTGTCTCTGCCCTTATCTCCCCGAAAAGCCTTCCTGCCAACTACAATCTAAATCGCCGGCAAGATGGCACTCAGATCGCTTCGTTTTCTGAAGGTGCCTCACGAGGAAACTTCAGGCGACTTCGGAAAACAAAGTGCTCCGAGTGCAATCCCACTGGCGATTTAGATTCTAGCTGTCAGGAATGCTTTTCGGGGAGATTAGGGCAGAGACACATGTGAAGATTCAGGGAGATTTGGTTGCACAGCGGGATGGCACTCGGATCGATTCGTTTTATGAAGCCGCCTCACGAGAAAACTTCGGGTGACTTTGGAAAATGAAACGCTCTGAGTGCCAACGGGAAGGCTTTTTGGGGAGGTTAAGTGTCTCTGCCCTAATCTCCCTGAATAAAGCCTTCCCGCTGGATAGTATCTAAATTGCCGGCAGGATGACACTCGGATCGCTTTGTTTTCTGAAGTCGTCTGAAGTTGCCTCACGAGGAAACTTTGGGCGACTTCGGTAAACAAAGAGTCCCGAGTGCCATGCGCCGGCGATTTAGATTCTAGCCGGCAAGAAGGCTTTTTGGGGGGGGATTAGTCGCCCAAAGAATTGTCGATTTGTCGCCGGGTGGCAAATCTCCGCAAATCTTCGTGTGTGTCTCTGCCCTTACTCGCCCGAATAAGAGGAGATTTGTCGCTGGGCGATTAAACTTCCTGGAATCTTAGCGTATGTCAGCACCCTAAATCTAGCCCTGCTCCTCCCAACAAATCCAGGCCAGAAAAGTCCTAAATCAGAACTTGCAAGTCCTCGTCAGTTCCCACATAGGCCTGAGCAGCTGCACGAGGAACAGAAAACCATTACAAGCAGATTTGCCAATACAAATGAATAGAATGGCCATCCAACCCCCAGCAGCCTCTCCCTGAGCCCCACAGGCTGTGAGTGTCTGTGTAAGTTGGGGTCCGAGTGGAAGAAGAAAGGGAGACCCCTATGTTGTGTTTCAACTCCATCCAGAGAAATGACAAGAGACAATTCCTCACCTTGTGATAAGGAGCCGGCGGGGAGAAGATGAACTAAGGACACAGGCACTGCACTTCCGGTATGAGGGTCAGGTGACATGATCACATGACTCATTCTCGACACCGGAAAAATGACGTAAAGCGGTGAAAGTCACCACAGGGGATATTAAAACGCGCGCCCTTGAATCGGCTGCAGTAGGGAACCCGGCAATCTGTCAGCAGCTTCTCCTTCCCTCCTGACGTAATTCTACACTTACCTCAGACAGAAATCCTCCGTCAGAGCCCCATGAAGCACGTACAGGAAACAAGCCTTGACTGCACTCCCCGCAACTCGGATAGGAGCGTGACAACGGGGGGCGGCGCTACGTCTTACTTTTGCATTCCCTATTGGCTTAAGAGGGGTGACGCGCTATTCAGTTCATGCATTTGATTGGAGACGGCCAGTGCCGGGAGGGAACTCAATCACAGTGAGCTTTAGAACTGAGGGGGCGGGGTTCTCTGCTCTAAGGCGATGACTGTTTGCCTCGGGATTGGCTGAGGGGGTGACAGCTGATCCCAAGGCCCCGCCTCAGCAGCTCCACATTTCTTTTTTGCTGATCCACTTACCTGACAATATACTGTATATATACACAATATAACAGTCACAATACAAGGCTGTTTAGTCTGTTACATGGCAGCATAGAAATCAGTGCAGTCTGCACCAGAATTGATTCATGATCAGCCCTGTAGCATCAGCTTCTACAATAGATGTGACCTCACTTCCTTCTTGATGATTTTCCACACTCCCTAAGCTTAACATCTCAACTGAGTATGTGCAAAGCCACTGACTTCAGAGAAACAAGATGGGGAGCTGCTCAGGGGCAACGCGATCATTTCTATTATAGGGCTGTTGCCTCTGGCCTAATACAGGAAGTTCAGTATATAAAATACAGTATTTATTTGGGTTTTAAAGAAGTGAACCACCTTTGAGTTAACGTTTTGTATGTTATACAATGGCCAGTTCAGTTCAATATTGTTTTTGAATTATTTGCCGCCTTATCCAAAGTCTTTCCAGCTTTCAAAAGGGGGTCACTGACCCCCATCTAAACACAAATGCTCTATTGGATAGCAAATGTATTGTTATTGCTGCCATTTATCACTCCTGTTTCTATTCAGTCCCTCTCCTATTCATATTCCTCTCTTATTCAAATCAGTGCATGGTTGCTAGGGTAACTTGGACCCTAGCAACCAGACTGCTGAAACTGGCAAGCTGCCAAATAAAAATCTAAACGTTAACTCAAACTTGAACAACCCCTTTAAGCACAATTCAACAATGGTTAAGTTGAACTTTAAGCCATTAATTCTAGGGATGCATCAAATCCACTGTTTGGGACACTGAACTGAATCCTAATAAATTAGGGGTTGTAAAGAAAAAGAAAAAAAAAGTATAAACTTCTTTGGGACAAAGTTATGTGATTTCCCTACCCGGCCCTAATTTACATATACAAATTAGGGGCAGTAAAAAAAAAAATGGAAAAATTTATTCTGGGAAGAAAAGTCACAATTTCCCTACCCGTCCCTAATTTGCATATACAAATTAGGATTCGATTTCGACCAGGCACAAGGATTCGGTGCATCCCTAATTAAATCCCACAGGAAGCCAATTTCAAAGAACAAACACTGTTTAGCCGAATTCATCTTTGTTTTTTTTTTGTTTTTTTTTAATAGATTGTATATATAGATGTTTCATCCACACACTTCAATCAAACTCTAAGAGTAGAGTCCAGTTGTACATGCTTCACAAGATAAATGGTGTCTGTTTACCCGAATGCTTACGTCACTCCTGTATCCGAATTGAACCCGTATGGTTAAGGGCAGAGACAGACGCTCAGATTCAGGGGGATTAGTCGCCCGTTCCTCGTCTTTGGGGCGACTAATATCTTCTTGGGGGCGACTAATCTCCTCGTCTTGGGGGCGACTAATCTCCTCGTCTTTGGGGCGACTAATCTCCTCGTCTTTGGGGCGACTAATCTCTTCTTGGGGGCGACTAATCTCCTCGAACTCCCTCCCCGCCTGCTAAAATGTCGAAACTTCGGAAAACAAATCGTTCCAAGTGTCATCCCGCCGGCGATTTACATTCTAGTCGGCTGGAAGGCAGTTCGGGGAGATTAATCGCCCCAAAGAAGAGGAGATTTGTTGCCTCAAAGAAGAGGAGATTTCTCGCCGGGCGACTAATCTTCCCGAATCTGACCGCGTGTCTCTGCCCTAAGAGCGTTAAAAAAAAGAAAAACCCCAAAAAGCCACTGAGGGTGTTTGCCAGTTGCAGCAGCAATGAAATATTGAAATATGTTTTGTTTGTTTTTTTTTTATACATATCCAAATTCAAGTTACAACTAAAGGAAGGGGCGACCTCCTCCCCATAGTCCCCAGATGCAAAAAAAAAAACTGCTAATTAGTTTATTTTTATTTTAATTAACCTTGAAACGGTCCTAGTTCATCCCTTACGCTCAACAGCAAGTAGCTGGCAGTTTGTACATGGAGGGGAGGGAGCGGGTTCCTTTCCATTATAAAAAGTGCGGTCCATTTACATTATTTGTGTAGTGCTACAAGTGATCAACATTAGGAAGAGTCTATTGGGAAACGGAGACGTTAGAATACACGCTGAAAAAATGGACGCCTATATTGGAGGCCAGAGATGTGGCAATTTAAAGTACATACACAAAAAAAATATATATATAAGTAAAGTAAAATGAAAATTGGCCCTCGTGTTGTGTAAGATTTTATTTATATAGCACTGCCGCCCACGTCGAACGTCTTTTTCCAGGAGAAAAAAAAATAAAATAAAAAACAACCCCCAAAAAAATTGCCTCGGTGTCACCCCTCCCCCCGCCGGGCTTCGGTTTTCAGCTTGAAGCTTTGGAGGTCGAGCTCTTACATTCGTCAATAGGGAAATTAAAAAAAAAAATAATTCAGTCCTCCTGTCCCAGTGCCGGGTTTGCATGATTTACACCCTTTCGCTTCCAGATTTCCGTAGTCGAGAAGACCGAGCACAAACCCGTTTTTGTTTTTTTTTTCTTTTTCGTTTTGTTTTGTGGAAGCCGCTAGTGGGAGGAACGCAAGCCTGTCTCACTACAATCAGTCACACGTTAGCAGGAAAGAGAAGCAAAAAGAGCTTTTAATTCATTCCTGGGGCCGGGTTGCCGAAATTAAACGTACTTGGCACGACTGGGGCGTTGAATTTGTAGCCTCCGTGTTTCTCGATCATTTTGGATTCTGTGAAGGAAAGAAGAGAGAGATCAAGCTTTATACAGGGACATGTAGGCAGGGAGGAGATATGGTTCAAAGGCTGTAGCATTAAATATGTATAAGGAAGTTATTATTTATTTTCTGTGTAATAATAAAACAGTCGCTTGTACTTGATCCCAACTAAGATATAATAAATCCTTATTGGAAACAAAACCAGCCTATTGGGTTTATTTAATCTTTATGTGATTTTCTAGTAGACTTAAGGTATGAAGATCCAAATTATTGGAAAGATCCGTTATACGGAAAACCCTGAGCATTCTGGATAACTGGTCTCATACCTGTAATAACAAAACAGTCGCTTGTACTTGATCCCAAGATATAATTAATGCTTATTGGAGGCAAAACCAGCTTATTGGGTTTACATGATTTTCTAGTTAGGGATGCACCGAATCCACTATTTTGGATTCGGCTGAACCCCTGAATCCTTCACAAAAGAATTGGCCAAATACCGAACCGAATCCAGATATGCAAATTAGGGTGGGAAAGGTAAACCATTTTTTACTTCCTTGTTTTGTGACAAAAAGTCACGTGATTTCCCTCCCTGTACCCAATTTGCATATGCAAATTAGTATTTGGTTCGCTCTGGAAGAAGGATTCGGCCGATTCCTGCTGAAAAAGGCTGAATCCCGTACAAAATCCTGGATTCGGTGCAGCCCTGTTTCTAGTAGACTTAAAGGGGTTGTTCCGCTTCAAACAACTAGTTGGTTTCAGATAGATCACCAGAAATACATTTTTTCCCCAAGTACTTTCTATTTTCTATGTGTCACTGTTTTTCTAATATTGAAGTGTAAAGTATAATTTTTCACCTTCTAAAGCAGCTCGGGGGCAGGGGGGTCGCCGACCGTGTAAACTTTTCTAAATTGATACATTTAGTTGATACATTTCTTATTTGTCCCTGCTGAGCAGAATCCTTGAGTGTCATTACAGACAGCTGTTAGACTTGATACAATAGTTATTGATACTCCAGAGATGCTGCTGAGAAATGGATCAACTAAATGTTGTAAAATTTTAACAGTTTAGAGTCTGCGCCTGAATTACTGAGCTGTCACTCAAACAACAAAGACTGGAACATTCAATTTTAAACTTTGATTTTGGAAAAACAGTAAAAAAATAAATAATGGAAAGTAATTGAAAAAAGTCTATTTCTGGGGAACAATCTGAAAACAACGGAACTGAAAAAAGTGTTTGGAAGGTGAACGACCCCTTTAAGGTATGGAGATCCAAATTACGGAAAGATCTCTTCTACGGACCCCAGGTCCCAAGCATTCTGGATAAATATGGCTACAATGGCTAATTCTAAGCAACTTTTCAATTGGCCTTAATTGTTTCTTTTTTTTTTTTTATGAATTATTTGCCTTCTGACTTTCTGGCTTTTAAATGGTCACTGACCCCATCTATAAAACAAATGCTGTGTAAGGCTACAAATGTATTGTTATTGTTACTTTTTATTCCTCATCTTTCTATTCAGGCCTCTCCTATTCCAGTCTCTTGTTCATATCAATGCATGGTTGCTAGGGTAATCTGGACCCCAACTACCAAACTGCTTAAAATGCAAATTGAAGAGCTGCTGAATAAAAAGCTAAATAAGTCAAAAACCACAAATTGTCTCAGAATATCCCTCTCTACATCATACTAACAGTTATCTCAAAGGTGAACCACCCCTTTAACTAGAGATGTGCTGCCCATACAGCTGCAACCAAGGCTGAATTTATTACACAGTAAGGAACGAGGTTCACTGTCCCTCAACGATTTTGCAAAGAGCAGACCAATAACATACCATGTGCTGCCCGCCTCTGATCTGCCAGTGTAGCGATGTCTTGTAACTGTTTTCCTTGATCTTCATTAAGTCCTTGAGTAAGAGCCTGGTACCAGACTGGATCTCTACCTTGGAGTTCTGGGGAGAAGAAAGAACAATTTTAGCAAAGATACAAATATAATCAAAGAAAGGCAATACATATGTATCAGAAAACACAGAGGTTTCACAAATTAAGATTTGATTCGGCCGGGCAGAGGGAATTGGCCGAATCCTGGCAGAATCCCGGACTCGTTGCTCTATGCAATCTATGTATTCTCATAGCATTGAGAAGGAGGGATCACTATACAAACCCATCACATTCTTAGTAGGGGATGCACCGAATCCACTATTTTGGATTCGGCCGAACCGCCGAATCCTTCGCGAAAGATTCGACCAGGTACCAAACCACAAAAAAAAAAGGCTGAATCCTGGATTCGGTGCATCCCTAATTCTTAGCTAAAAATGCTACATAGATCTATATACTCTATTGTGGAGAACTTGAAGGGGTGGGGGCTACCTTCAAATTAACCTTTAGTATGTTATAATGACCAGTTCAGAGCAGCTTTTCAATTGGTCTCCATTATTTTTATCATTTTCGAATGATTTGCCTTCTTATTCTGACTTTCAACTTTCAAATGGGGGTCTCTGACCCCATTGAAAAAAAACAATGCTCAGTAAGGCTACAAATGTTGCTTTTTATTACTCATCTTTCTATTTAGGCCTCTATTCCAGTCTCTTATTCAAATCAAGAGCATGGTTGCTAGGGTAATTTGGACCCTAGCAACCCGACTGCTGAAATTGCAAACTGAATAAAAAAAACTAAACTCAAAAGCCACAAATAATAAATAAAAAAGCAATGGCAAATTGTCTCAGAACATCCATCTCTACGTCATAAGAGTTAATTTAAAAGTGAACAGCCCCTTTAATGACAGAGCCTGCTTAATGCATGTGGTAGATGTAAACAACCCGTTAGCACTCACTCTGAAATATAGCTTTAAATATCTGATATTCATCAATAGGAGTATCTTCATCATCGAGGAGGGTAGTGTAGCCCTCTAGTGCAGTCTCTTCAGCATCGTCGTCTTCCCAGTCTTCGTCATCGCCGTCCTCGCCGGCCTGTTTGGCTAAAATCTCCAGGTACTCCTGCCCCTCTTCATCAATATCATCTTCATCACTGCCCAGCTCTGCTGGAAAGGAACACATTATTAACATATTGCTGGATGGGTCAAAAAATGGGAAACACACAAGAGCTGCCTCTGTAGGTGCCCATCATACGGCACTGCCAGCTAAACACAGTGAAACCAATTTCACTTACAAAAATATCTTGAGTTCAAGACTTCAGCAGAATAACTGAATTTAAAGGGATTCGGTCATGATTTTTATTTCCAATTTACACTGCAAATAATTCACTATACAATATAAAATTTCATTCCTGAACCAACAAGTGTATTTAGTTGTAATATTGGCTGTTGTTTGTCCTTCTCAATGTAACTGAATGTGTCTCAGTGGGACCTGGATTTTACTATTGAGTGCTGTTCTTAGATCTACCAGGCAGCTGTTATCTTGTGTTAGGGAGCTGCTATCTGGTTACCTTCCCATTGTTCTTTTGTTTGACTGCTGGGGGGAAAAAGGGAGGGGGTGATATCACTAACTTGCAGTACAGCAGTAAAGAGTGATTGAAGTTTATCAGAGCACAAGTCACATGACTTGGGGCAGCTGGGAAATTGACAATATGTCTAGCCCCATGCCAGATTTCAAAATTGAATATAAAAAAATCTGTTTGCTCTTTTGAGAAATGGATTTCAGTGTAGAATTCTGCTGGAGCAGCACTATTAACTGATTCATTTTGGTTACCTTCCCATTGTTCTGTTGTTAGGGGGGGGAAGGGGGTGATATCACTCCAACTTGCAGTACAGCAGTAAAGAGTGACTTAAGTTTATCAGAGCACAAGTCACATGACTGGGACAGCTGGGAAACTGACAATATGTCTAGCTCCATGTCAGATTTCAAAATTAAATTTAAAAAAAAAAAAAAGCGCTTTTCCCCCATGACAGTGTCCCTTTAATATTAGGCAATAACAAGTTTATAATGTGCAAAAATCCAGGTAGGGCGAGATCCATCTCCAAGTAAGCAGTAGCTCAAGTTTTGATGAATTAAAAAGACTATTAGGACATGCATAAGCCTAAGGCATTTCATGCCTGGTGGGCACTAACTCGTAGGCTGTAGGTTTTCCCTTGGTACAATCCTTTTAAAGGAGTGTTGACCAATTAAAATACAATACATGACACAGTCTTAACAATAGGTGAAAAGCTCAATACAAAAGTGTGGGACCAATAAGGGTGTATTGCATTGATTATACACTAAAGTGAAGAACCAATAAAAATGCATAACAAAGATTACATCATACAAGGTATGTGTCCAGTGTGAAGAAAGAGGGAAATCAGAGGGAGATACAAAATTTATGTAAAACAAAGAAAAAAAAAAACAAAAAAAAAAAAAACGTATGGATTAGAAAGAAAAGAAAATACGGTAGGAACTGAAAGATGCCTATTCCACCTGGTTTAAACTGTTGAAATGGGTAAATGGGGGTCATAAATTACAAGTGTAAATGTCTAATCGCAAATGTACGCCATATACCGTAAATACTCGAGTATAAGCCGTCCTGAGTATAAGCCGAGGTACCTAATTTTACCTCCAAAAACTGGGAAAGCTTATTGACTCGAGTATAAGCCTAGGGTGAGAAATGCAGCAGCTTCTGGTAAGTTTCAATCAAAAAATTGAGGGTTTCTGCTCCCATTGGAGGTGCCGGCATCTTGTTTTTGAATGCTGGCGAATATTCTTGGACACCCGCGACTATTCTTGGACGCCGGCGACCGTTTTTGCGCTTCACCCGAGTATAAGCCGAGGTAGAGTTTTTCAGCATATTTTGGGGGCTGAAAAACTCGGCTTATACTCGAGTATATACGGTAGATGGTTTCTGGCCATGTTATGCCCAATCTCCACTCTGCAGGGCCAAATATATTAGACCCATGACCAGTAGCATTATGGGTACCACTTGCACACCGGGTGGGTGGATTATATCTTAGATTCCAAACATTGTTTGTTAGGATAATCGCTTGGTTAAATCAAAATCAACTGGAGCAGCACTATTAACTGATGTGTTTGGAAAAAAGAACATTTTTCCCCATGACAGTATCCCTTTAATATTAGGCATTAACGCATTTCACGTACCAGCGTCTTCATCGTCTTCTCCATCTCCATCGTCGTCACTGTCGTTCTCTTGCTCTGCATGGCAGGCGTAGGCTCTCTTTAGACCGTTAAACAAGAGGAGAAAAGCTGGAAGGATCTGGGAGGACATCTGATTTAACACTTGTGGTCGCTGCTCCAGTTCAATAAGGGCGCATAAGCCAAGGACGCAGATCTTCCGATCATGTAACCTTAGTACATGGGAATGACGGCAATTAGGATCGGCGTTTGGAGACAGATGATATATAAAAACAATCTATTTCAGGCAATCTCTGCTGTCGGCACAATGTTCAGAGTAGGGATGCACCGAATACAGGATTCTGCGTTTTTCAGCAGGATTCAGATTCGCCCGAATCCTTCTGCCCAGCCAAACGGAATCATAATTTCCATATGCAAATTAATTTGCATATGCAAATTAGGGGTGGGGAGGGAAAATGTGCAACTTTTTGTCAGAAAACAAGGAAATAAAAAATGTTTTCCCCTTCCCACCCCTAATTAACATATGCAAATTAGGATTCGGTATTCGGCCGAAACCAAAATAGTGGATTCGGTGCATCCCAAGTTCAGAGACATCATAAACTCACCCAAGGAAGCAGTCAACGTCGTTTAACCACTGCTTGATAAAGTGATTGGTGACAGGCTCTTCATTATTGGGGAAGCGAAGGTTTTCCAACGTATTGAACAGAAGGGGAGGGCTGTAGTACAGCGCAGCTATTGCAACCTGCAGGCACATTGTTCTCAGCTCACTTGTTTTCACTTCCCGGGTTAATCTCTCTAGAGTCGCCTCCACAAACAAGGGGATGACCTGCAGTGTACGGAAGCAAACGGCGTTTAGTGATTCTTCACGTCACACAGACAATACAATTTGTCGTACAGTCTAGTCCTGAACTGTGGGCTGTAGACCCTCTTAGGGCTAGTCCACACGGGGAGATAGCGACGCGTTTGCGGCGACAAAGCGCCGCGACAGTTTTGTATGGGCGCCTATGTAAAAACGCCTGTGCTAACCACACGAGGCGATGCGCTTTTCAACAGTCGCCTGAAAATGCCTCGCCAGGCTTTTTCAGGCGACTGTTGAAAAGCGCATCGCCTCGTGTGGTTAGCACAGGCGTTTTTACATAGGCGCCCATACAAAACTGTCGAGTGCGCCGGTCGCGGCGACTGTCGCGGCGCTTTGTCGCCGCGACCGCAAACGCGTCGCTATCTCCCCGTGTGGAATAGCCCTTAAAGGAATTGTTCAGTATTAAAGTAAAGACTGGTTAAATAAAAAATGTTACTAATATAGTTAGTCAAAAATGTAATGTATAAAAGGCTGGAGTGACTGATGTCTAACAAAACAGAACACTACTTCCTGCTTTGCAGCTCTCTGTTTCCACTGATTGGTTACCAGGCAGTAACCAATCAGTGACTTGAGGGGGACCACATAGGTCATAACTATTGCTTTTGAATCTGAGCTGAATGCTGAGGATCAATTGCTAAATCACTGGACAGTTTTGTCCCATGTGGGCCCCCTTATAGTCACTGACTAACTCGAGAGCTGAAAAGCAGGAAGCAGTGTTCTGGCTATTATGTTACACATCGAGTCACTCCAGCCTTTATACATTACATTTTTGCTTAACTATATTATAAACATTTTTTATTTTGCACAGCCTAGTTACCCTGTTTTTATTTTTACATTGAACTTTTTCTTTAAATAGACCCATGGATCAGGTTGAACGTCAGTTAGGGTGAGATATGGTGTTAACGGGGTTCACCTTTTAATAAACTTTCATTATGATGTAGAGAATGATATTCTGAGCCAATTTGCAATTGGTTTTAATTTTTTATTATTCGTAGGTTGAGTTATTTAGCTTTTTATTTAGCAGCTCTGCAGTTTGCATTTTCAGCAATCTGGCTGCCAGGGTCCTTATTCCCCCAGCAACCATGCACTGATTTGAATAAGAGACTGGAATATGAATAGGAGAGGCCTGAATAGAAGGGCAAGTAATAAAAAGTAGCAATTACAGTACATCTGTAGCCTGACAGAGCATTAGTTCTTTTTTATTTTGCGTTTTAAACTAACAGCACTGGGACACCAGGGGCCCACCCAAAAACCTTAGCCCAGGGGCCGACTCAGTACTATTATTCGTCCTCTCCTCACACAACCTCTATTCTCCTAGTCTCTTTTAGTCATACATACTATAACCTATTATTCCATCTATTTAGCCTATTTGTTCTCATAGAAATAGAAAATGGCCATGAAAAAGGCCAAATCTTTAGCAGCACAAGGGTCCACCGGGCGTTTTCCTGGTATCCCGGTGGGCTAGTCCGACACTGAACGGCACAAAATCAAAAAACAAAGTAGGCATTGTTGATGAAAAGTGTAATTGGTCACGCTGGACTAGAGTCCTGCGCGGGTCCATTTTTTGGGACCCGAACCCGCAACCTGCAATTCGCACCCCGCATTCTTACCCGATTGGACCCGCAACCCGACCCGCAAGTACCTTCTCTGCAACCCGGACCCGTGACCATCAAGAATCAGGAAGTGCTGTCATTATAAACCGGAAGTGACATCATCGGAAGAAGATATGATCAGAAAAGGGGAAGTAAACCGGAAGTGCTGTCATTGTGTACCGGAAATGACATCATCGGAAGTGGACGTGACCAGAAAAAAGGAGCAAATATTGATATTGAGAAGACCCGCAGCCCGACCCGCAACCCGCGGGTATACCCGCACCTTGAACTTCAACGAAAAACCCGCATGGTACTGCAGGTTTTTGCGGGTAACCCGCGGGTACCCGACCCGCTGCAGGACTCTACGCTGGACCACTACAGAGCATTTCTTTTTAGATGGGAGTCAGTGAGCCTCATTTGAAAGCAGGAAAGAGTCTGAAGATTAGGCCAATAAACTTTAGAATTAATTAATGACGACCAATGGAAAAGTTGCTTAGAATGAGCCAGTCTACAACAAACCGTTGTTTAAGTTAGCTTAAAGGTGTCAAAAGTCAACTGATGGAGCCCTTTAAGAACAGGTCTCATTCTTACCTGGTCAATGCCACGGCCTTTACATTGCAAGATGACCACCTCCAACAGTTTAGCAGCATGACATTCAGCATCTTCTCCCGCTACACCTGTGAGGATCTGTGAGCACAAAAAGCCATGGATTACTAGTGTCTACTGCCCCTTATAGGTCTATGCTGCTACTGGGGTACCAGTTAGTTCTACTAGTAACCAGTGTTACTGGGTAAAGCTAGTCCACTGTTTTTATGACTTACCTTTTTACACATGCTGTAGATCATCTCCAGGTATTTGGTATCAGACAGCAGGGTATCGGTGTCCACCGTAACATAATTGTGGAGGAGAGGCATCATATCTACAAACAAGCAAAAGGCACAAATTACATGTGGGGTATGTTTCTATTTCAATTGAGCGGCCCGACCCGCGTCTATACCCGCACCCGGAACTTCTACCCGCAACCCACAGGGTACCCCAGGTGTTTGCGGGTAACCGACCCGCTGCAGGACTCTAGAAGCTGCTACTATTTGCAAAAGAGCAGGGAGCAGTAAGATTGTCTAACCTGTGAAGTAATCAAAGCCATCCTGTTGGAAGATGTCAAAAACAAGGGGCAAGAGCTGCCACATCTGGGGAGAAACCTGCTGGCACGTTAGGCTGTGGGCCAAGGAGAAGATCTCTTCATAGAATTCTGCAACGGCAAGTACAAAGATTATTTGTCAATGAAGCGTTATTCTCATAGTACAAGTTGATTCAGGGACTGGTCCAATTGCCATTTTGGAGTCAGGAGGGAATTTTTTCGCCCCTCTAAGGCAAATTGGAGAGGCTTCAATCAAAAGGTTTTTTTGCACCTTCCTCTGGATCAACTGGCAGTTAGGTTAAAATAGAGTTAAAAGATTGAACTTGATGGACGTGTGTCTGTTTCAACCTAACTGACAGTTACTAATACTAATTATGTCAATGTAAAACATGGCTCAGAATAACACTAACAAACAAGGGAGAATAACACTCTCATTGGTTCAGAAAACCCATAACAGCCATTAATAAATGTAATAAAACTAGGGATGCATCGAATCCAGGATTCAGCCTTTTTTCAGCCGAATATGCAAATCAGGGGCAGTGAGGGAATCCATGACTGTCACAAAACAAGTAAAAAATGTTTTCCCCATCAGACTCCGAATTTGCATATGCAAATTCGGATTCGGCAGGATCTTTCGTGAAGGATTTAGGGGTTCGGCCGAATCCAAAATAGTGGATTCGGTGCATCCCTAAATAAAACAACTCTAGAGCTTACCTAAAACATGTTGCTGCAGAACTGTTCCAATGACTTGTAGACAGATTCCTTCAAGCTGCTGTGTAATCTGTCGGGAAAACAATTCCTTTACTACATTTAAAGGATAAGCAAACCTTGAAAAAGGAGATTGTGTACTCACCGTTAAATCTTTCTCTTCGGTCGCTTGGGGGACACAGGGACAGTGGGGTATAGCTGGAACCACTAGGAGACAGGACACAATAAAAAAATAGAAACTTGACCCCTCCTCCTCCTGCTATACCCCTCCTCTGTCGGCAGAGACACTCAGTTTGTACCAAAGGAGAAACAGGAGGTTATTAATAATCAACAGAAAATCTGATAACTAATTACAAGTAGAACAGAGTCAACCAAGTCTGAAGCCAAGAGAAGGCCTCTATCCAGGGAGGGAAGCCCTGTGTCCCCCAAGTGACCGAAGAGAAAGAGATTTAACTGTGAGTACACAAAATCTCCTTTTCTCTAGGTCTGCTTGGGGGACACAGAGACAGTGGGGATGTACCAAAGCTGTCCCCTGAATATAGGGTGGGAAATAGAGGCCTACGTGGAACCAGCCCCTGCAGCCTGAAGTGGCCTGTTTTATCCATCGGGATATGGTGGTCTAAGTAGCTGGTGTGCCTCTGAGGGCCTGAGGGAAGGACGAACAAGTAGTCCGATAGACGATGTCCTCGACTCGGTGCAGGTAAAACTTATGGGTCCTAACGGGGTCGAGGGTGTGCAGTGCTGCTTCCTTTGCATTGGAACGGGATGGGCAGAAGGTAGGAATCGTAATGTCCTGATTGAGGTGGAAAGTGGAAACCACCTTGGCAAGAAAAGAGGGAGAAGTATGAAGTACTGCCCTGTCGTTGTGGAAGGTCAACAGAGGAGACCTACAGGAGAGGGCAGAGATCTCAGATACTCTCCGTGCTGAGGCAATAGCCAGCAGAAGAAAAAAAACTGTTTTCCATGTGAGCCACTGAAGTGGAATAGAATCCATGGGTTTTAAGGGAGCGTGTTGCAGTGCACGTAGGACTAGGGTTAAGTCCCAATTTGGCACCGGTGAAAGTACCAGGCGCTTTATGTGGGCCATTCCCTGAAGAAAAATCCTAACATCTGGGAACAAGGCAAGAGGTCTTTGGAACAGGATGGAAGTGCCGAAAACTGAGATTTCAGGGATCCTGTATTAGGCCAAAAGGAGTGGAGTGGAAAACTTGAGTGAATTGAAACCATTACATTGGCACCACCAATGGTAAGTGAACCAGACCCAATGGTACGTCTTGGCGGAGACCGGTTTGCGGGCTGCACGCATGGTAGAATGACAGTGTCAGAGAACCCCTTCCGTCTCAGGATCGCGGTTTCAGTAGCCACGCCATCAAATTGAGGTTGGCAGGACAGTGGTGAAGGATTGGACGCTGAGAGAGAAGGTCCAGGATGAGAGGCCAAGGTTCCTCTACTGAGAGATGTACTAGATCTGAGACCCAGGATCGACGGGGCCATGTTGGAGCTATGAGGATGAGTAATGAGTTCTCTCTGAAGCTTCTTGATCTTTCTTGGAATGAACGCAAGATGGAAGTCCCAGTGAGCGGTGAGGGCGTCTGCCGCCAGAGGGTCCCCGGACCTTGCAAAGAAGAGAGGAACTTTATGATTGTGATGTGATCGACCTCTGTCATCCCCCATCTTTGAGTGATCTTGTGGAAGATGTTGTCCTTTACAGGCAACACGCAGGGATCTAGGGATTGTCTGCTGAGATAATCTGCTTCCCAGTTTAAGAGACCTGGAATGAAGATGGCTGACAGGCGAGTCGGATTGCCCGTATCTCAAGAAGGTTGATGTGAAGACATTGTTCCGATAGAGACCCCCGACCCTGCGCTGACCGACCCTCTGATGCATACTGATGCACTGCTCCCCAACCGGAGAGGCTTGCATCTGTGGTGAGCAGTCACCATTGTGGATCCCCTAGGGGTCTGCCCCTGGTCAGGTGACTGTTTTGCATCAACCAGAGAAGAGAGACTCGAGTCCTGTGGGATAAACAAAATTCCAGGAGAAGGGATTTGTGCCTCCAGGCCACAAGAATATTCCACTGAAGCTCCCTGAGGTGATGCTGGGTGAAGGGAACTGATTCTATCATCAAAACCATGACTCCCAACACCTTCATGTAGAATCTCGCGGGGTGGGACTTCGGGAGGAGAGACCTCACGAGGGTCTGTAGATGCTGGACCTTATCACTGGGACAGTTTGTGTCTGGGTGTTGAACTGCATCCAGAGGAAGACCATGGATTGGCTTGGGGTTAACGAGGACTTGTCCAGGTTGATGAACCAACCAAACTCCTGTAATCGAACCATGGTGAAGTGCAACGCCTGCTGGGCCACTGCAAATGAAGGTGCCTTGATCAGGAGATCGTCCAGATAAGGAGTTATGGAGACCCCCCTGGTGCAGATTAGAGCAGAGGCCACCGACATGATCTTGGTAAAGACACGACGGGCCGAATTCAGGCCAAGGGGAAGGTCCGTGATTTGGAAGTGGTGATTTTGGAAAGCAAATCGCAAGAATCTCTGATGGGGCCGCGATGACAGACCTGAGGGATTCCAACTTGAACCTTCGCGGTCGAATGAAAGTATGGAGTTCCTTGAGGTCCAGGATTGGCCGAACAGATCCATCCTTTGGATCTTGGGAACTACAAACAAGTTTGAGTAATAGCCTCGGAATCTCTCCTCAGTCGGAAAAGGGATGATGACCTCTGAACGGATAAGCTTGCCGATCGCGTCGTGCAGCGCCTGAGCCTTTTGATGCCCCTGAGGATATCTGGACATGAAGAACCGGCGGGGCGGGAGAGAAACCTGCAAAGTCTCCCCCCCCTGGCTGAGTCGCTGAAGGGAAGAAGGGGTGAGTAATGCAGACGTGGACTTGCGGGACTGCCAGGATGGCCTGGACCTTCCACTGAAGCGTCCTCTGCAGGTCGTGGAATGTCGTGAGAGACTTTTTTGAAGACAAGTCCGCAGTTTCATCCAGAGAGATCTGCGAACCGATACCGACAAGTCAAGTCGGCTGAAGTTCTGCTAATCACCTGTAGCGCATTGAGGGAGGCTTCACATATGGAGTCAGCCTCCTTGACTTGCGAGGCCAAATGAGCAAGTTCTTCACGGGGGACCCTTGTGGCAATCGCTCGGCATAAGGCGTCCGACCAAGTTTGGACAGCTCTACTTACCCAAGCCGAGTCTAGAACCAGCCGAAGGGAGGTACCTGAAGCAGAGAAGAGGGAACTTAGAATGCCCTCAAGCTTCTTGTCCATGGAGTCCTTGAAGGAGGCTGCATCAGGAACTGGTAAAGCAGTGTGCTTAGATCGTAGAGAGACAGGTGCGTCCACTGAAGATGGGGAGGTCCACTTTTCCGTTAGATCCTGTGGAAAAGGATATAGTTTGAGAAAACGGCGGATAGCCTGGAAACATCCCTCTGGCTTGTACCATTCCAGTTGGATAATTTGCTCGAGTTGAGCATGAGAGGGAAAAGGAAGGTGAGGACCTGCTGCGGCGCTTAAACAAGGAGGTACTGCAACTAAGTTCAGGCTCCTTTAAGTGAAGGGTCTCTAATACTGAAATGAGGGAATCAATGGCCTCAGAGGAGAATTTGGGGGTATTCCCCTTCACTTGGGTCGGAACTATAGCTCAGACAGAGCCAGATCCTCCTCGGAGTCAGGCGGCAGGGATGAAGTAGTGATGGACGCCGCCTCACACTCATCCTCCGAAGGAGAGGGAGCTCTACATTTTGGAGGCTTAGGCCGAGGCTCATCTAGCCACGCTAGCAGTTTATCAAGGGAGAGAGCCAATTTAGGAATGCCGGTGGCAAGCTCAGATGCCCATTCTGGGGGAGGCTGGGGGTCCAGGGGGGTGGAGTCCCGGGGCTGGCCTGATGGGTCCCCATGGGAGGCTTGGCTTACCTGAGGACGGAGTTCTGAAGTTTCCGAAACTGCCTCAGGTGGCTTGCATGTGGAACACAGAGGGTCCTTGTGACCAGATGCGGCATTTGGCACAAGCTAAATACTAAATACTTAACCGATGAAGTAGTTGCTGGCCTGGAAAAAAGGTTATCACCTGTACCTTCAGACTTGGTGTACACAAGCTGTTCCTTTACGAGAGGAATTAAGTTAATATATATATA